>JARQOC010000003.1:372628619-372943233 GCA_033576535.1 Allobates femoralis
TAATATAGATACTGAGGATTACACCCAGTATACAGGACAGGAGAAGTGGTACTGTGCAGTGTATTTATGCAGAATAATACAGGCACTGAGGATTACACCCAGTATACAGAACAGGAGAAGTGGTACTTTGCAGTGTATATATATATAGAATAATAGAGAGACTGAGGGAGATCTAAGATGGCCGCGGACAGGATTAACTCGTAACCCAGCATTAACCCCTAACACAGGCACCTAACAAAGCATTAACCCCTAACACAGGCCCCTAACACAGAATTAAGCCCTAACACAGCATTAACCCCAAACAAAGCATTAACCCCTAACACAGACCCATAACAAAGCATTGACCCCTAACAAAGGCCTCTAACAAACCATTTACCCCTAATACAGCACTAGCCCCTAACACAGCATAAATCCCTAACACAGGCCCCTAACCCAGCATTAACCCCTAACACAGGCACCTAACAAAGGATTAACCCCTAACCTAGTATTAACCTCTAACACAGACCCCTAAGAAGGCACTAACCCCTAACACAGGCCCCTAACCCAGTATTAACCCCTAACACAGGCTCCTATCAAAGCATTAACCTCTAGCACAGTCCCCTAACACAAAATTAACCCCTAACACAGCATTAACCCCAAACAAAGCATTCACCCCTAACACAGGCCCATAACAAAGCATTGACCCCTAACAAAGGCCTCTAACAAACCATTTACCCCTAATACAGCAATAACCCCTAACACAGACCCTAACACAGCATTTACCCCTAACACCGGCCCCTAACATAGCATTATCCCCTGACACAGGCCCCTAACATAGCATTAACCCCTAACACAGGCCCCTAACATAGCATTAACCCCTAACACAGGCCCCTAACATAGCATTAACCCCTTACACAGGTCCCTAACATAGCATTAACCCCTAACACAGGCCCCTAACATAGCATTAACCCTAACACAGGCCCCTAACATAGCATTAACCCCTAACACAGGCCCCTAACATAGCATTAACCCCTAACACAGGCCCCTAACATAGCGTTAACCCCTAACACAGGCCCCTAACATAGCAGTAACCCCTAACACAGGCCTCTAACATAGCATTAACCCCTAACACAGCATTAACCCCTAACACAGGCCCCTAACATAGCATTAACCCCTAACACAGGCCCCTAACATAGCATTAACCCCTAACACAGCATTAACCCCTAACACAGGCCCCTAACATAGCATTAACCCCTAACACAGGCCCCTAACATAGCATTAACCCCTAACACAGCATTAATCCCTAACACAGGCTCCTAACACAGCATTAACTCTTAACACAGGCCCCTAACATACAATTAACCCTAACACAGGCCCCTAACATAGCATTAACCCCAACACAGCATTAACCCCTAACACAGGTCCCTAACACAGCATTAACCCGAACACAGCATTAACCCCTAACACAGGCCCCTAACATAGCATTAACCCCTAACACAGGCTCCTAACATAGCGTTAACCCTAACACAGGCTCCTAACATAGCATAAACCCCTAACACAGGCCCCTAACATAGCATTAACCACTAACACAGCATTAACCCCTAACACAGGCACCTAACAAAGGATTAACCCCTAACACAGAATTAACCCCTAACACAGGCCCCTAACATAACATTAACCCCTAACACAGGCCTCTAACATAGCACTAACCCCTAACACAGGCCCCTACCAAGGCATTAACCCCTAACACATGCCCCTAACAAAGAATTAACCCCTAGCACAAGTTCCTAATAAGGCATTAACCCCTAATATAGTTTTAACCCCTCAGCCTCCCCCCACATCCCACATCTTCAGCTCTTTGAGCGCTCACCTCCTCCTGTGTTCTCCTGCTGGCACCGAGGGTTTTTCTTCCTCCTACTTCCTGTCATCGCTCTGCACTGTTTGCAGAGAAGCCGGCAGCACCTCAGAAGAGGGAGCTGACCCCGGAAATGCAGGCACCGCTACTTCTGGGGTCATCCAGCTCCCTCTGCCCGAGGAATATAGAGGTGCGCTGGTGCACCCCCAGCATCCAGCCCCCCTGGCAATGCAGTCTTCCCCCTCCCCCTCCAAAAAGACAGCAGATTACACATAGCTGTCACACTGTCTGATGGAGGGGAGGATTAAAGTTTAATAAAAAAAAAAAAGGAATTTCTCCCCTTAGAGGAGCGGGTGCAGAGGCCCCGCCCACACCACCACCCGGCGGCTCATAGGTAGAATTCCCGGTAGTCCCGCCTACCAGTCCGGGCCTGATATTACACCTCCTAACTATACATATTGAAATGAATCCTTAATAGGACTGTTTGGGTATGGAGAGATGAAAACATCGATATTACAGGCTACACACCTGCTAAAATGCTGCGTACAGGTAGACAGCGTCTTGTGAGGTATAGACAATTGGCCTATATTACCAATCTGACTATACAGATTGAAATGAATATTTAAAAGGACTGTTTTGGGATGGATAGATGAAAACAGATATTACAGGCTACACACCTGCTACAAATGCTGCGTACAGGTAGACATTGTCTTGTGAGGTCTAGAAAATGAAGCTATATACCCCTATTGCCTATAGAGATTCAAATTAATCCTTAATAGGACTGCTTGGGGATGGATAGATGAAAACATAGATATTACAGGCTACACACCTAATAAAATGCTGCGTACAGGTAGACATTGTCTTGTGAGATCTAGAAGATTAAGATATATACCCCACTTGCCTACACACATTTAAATTAATTCTTAATAGGACTGTTTGGGGATGGAGAGATTGTGACGACCATCCGCTGTGAGGCTGAGCTGCTGGTAAGGCAGAACCCCAAGAAACCCTGAGACCCTTAACCTCTATACAGGGATCTGGAATTACAGCGGAGCCCAGGGGGTAGCTGCCTATTATGAGCAGCAGAGCAGGGAGGTCGCCAGGAAGGGAAAAATCAGGATCCAAAGAACATAGTCAGGAGTCCGAGTCAAAACCGAGAGGTCAGCTAAAGTACGAAATCGTCAGGCGGTAGCAGAGTCAAAAATCCAGGCAAAGGTCAGAGTCAAAACCAAACACACACTATATCACTGGGGAACCAAAACTTTATCTGGCGGCCTGCAAGACAGGCTCCAATGTATTTGAAGGGCGTGGTTACCTCCCATAGGCTGGAGCTCACAGCCTGATGATCTCATCCGGACCGCCCCTAGAACCAGGCCAGATGGTGATGCACGACTGGCACCAACCACTCCACTTCTAACAGAAGAACGAAGTCTGCGCCACCTCTGCAGGGTCCGCTCCTTTGCGACCAACATCACCCAAAGGAGAAACATGGCGGTGCTCAGCGACAGAGGCCGACGTCGAAGGAGCAGGTCCATATGAGGACAAGACCCTCCTATCACCGTCACCATCAGCCGAAGGAATCCGGCGCCTCCCAGCGGCCGAGGCAGGAACACCAGCCACCGACTCCAATGGCGATGTGACAGAGATGACAACATAGATATTACAGGCTACACACCTGCTACAAATGTTGCGTACAGGTAGAGAGCGTCTTGTGAGGTCCAGAAAATGGAGCTATATACCCCTCTTGCCTATAGAGATTTAAATTAATCCTTAAAAGGACTTTTTTCGGATGGAGAGATGAAAACATAGATATTACAGGCTACACACCTGCTACAAATGCTGCATACAGGTAGACAGCGACTTGTGAGGTATAGACAATTGGCCTATATTACCTCTCCTGACGATACAGATTGAAATTAATCCTTAATAGGACTGTATTTTGATGGATAGATGAAAACATAGATATTACAGTCTACACACCTGCTACAAATGCTGCGTACAGGTAGAGAGCGTCTTGTGAGGTCCAGAAAATGGAGCTATATACCCCTCTTGCCTATAGAGATTTAAATTAATCCTTAAAAGGACTTTTTTCGGATGGAGAGATGAAAACATAGATATTACAGGCTACACACCTGCTACAAATGCTGCATACAGGTACACAGTGTCTTGTGAGGTATAGACAATTGGCCTATATTACCCCTCCTGACTATACAGATTGAAATTAATCCTTAATAGGACTGTATTTCGATGGATAGATGAAAACATACATATTACAGGCTACACACCTGCTAAAATGCTGCGTACACGTAGACAGCATCTTATGAGATCTAGAAAATGGAGCTATATACCGCTCTTGCCTATAGATATTTAAATTAATCCTTAATAGGATTGTTTTCGGATGGAGGGATGAAAACATAGATATTACCGGCTACACACTTGCTACAAATGCTGTGTACAGATAGACAGCGTCTTATGAGATCTAGAAAATGGAGCTATATACCCCTCTTGCCTATAGAGATTTAAATTAATCTTTAATTGGATTGTTTTGGGATGGAGAGATGAAAACATAGATATTAGTCTACACACCTGCTACAAATGCTGCGTACAGTTTTTATAAACTGGAGGAAATCATGGAGTATATTACAGTAAAACAACTTTTATTTATTACAATCATGTGTAAAAAAGTGTGATTAAAAGAGACACAGCAGAGGTTCTGAGATGCAACTCAACCGACATTTTAAGACCAGAATATGAAACAGTCGTACGCAGTCCCGCCGATACGGCATTACGGGCCATACAGTTGTACGGGGCCCGCAATCCGTGGAGGGGGCGTGGCCAGAGAAACAGCTGGGGGGGGGCCCGGGCACGCTGGCTGTGGGCGGGGCCGTTTGGAGCAAGGAGGCCCGCCCCTTTTGGCCAGCCCAGCAGTGCTCAGTGTGACTGGGTGGCAGTGTAGTGTGACGCTGCATCCGGCGCCGCCCACACAGGAAATAGACAGCGGCGCCGGCTGCAGGCCTGCAGCGTCACACTACATATGACAAGCGGTGCCGCCACCCGCCCGCCGGTAAAGTAATAATGGAGAGGGGGGGGGAGGCAGCGCTAAGGGGGCCCCGAGGATGGTGTGGGGGCAGCGGTCAGGGGCCCCCTAGGATGACATGTGGGGGCAGGCAGAGGTGTGGGGGCCACTCTCAGGGGCCTCTGAGCCCCAAGGCTGAGGTGTGGGGGCAGCTCTCAGGGGCCCCACACTTCAGCCTCAGGGGCCCCTGAGAGCTGCCTACCCCCACATGTCATCCTAGGGGGGCCCTGAGAGCTGCCCCCACACTTCAGCCTCAGGGGCCCCTGAGCCCCGAGGCTGAGGTATGGGGGCAGCTCTCAGGGGCCCCTGAGGCTGAAGTGTGGGGGCAGCTCTCAGGGGCCCACTAGGATGACATGTGGGGGTTCGCAGCTCTCAGGGGCCCCTGAGGCTGAAGTGTGGGGCCCCTGAGAGCTGCCCCCACGCTTCAGCCTCAGGGGCCCCTGAGAGCTGCCCCCACACCTCAGCCTCAGGGGTCAGGGGCCCCTGAGGCTGAAGTGTAGGGGCAGCTCTCAGGGGCCCACTAGGATGACATGTGGGGGTTGGCAGCTCTCAGGGGCCCCTGAGGCTGAAGTGTGGGGCCCCTCAGAGCTGCCCCCACACTTCAGCCTCAGGAGCCCCTGAGAGCTGCCCCCACACCTCAGCCTCGGGGCTCAGGGGCCCCTGAGGCTGAAGTGTGTCGGCAGCTCTCAGGGGCCCCTGACCCCCGAGGCTAAGGTGTGTGGGGGCAGCGCTCAGGAGCCCTTGAGGGTGAGGTGGAGGGCAGCGCTCAGGGCATCATGGCTTATGCCACACAGCTGCACACAGGTTAGGAGAGGGCTCTCCCCTCTCAGCACACAGGGAGCCGGGCCCTCCAGCACACTGTCGTCTTTCCTCTTCGTCCCCCTCCTGTCGTCTTTCCTCTTCGTCCCCCTCCTGTCGTCTTTCCTCTTCGTCCCCCTCCTGTCGTCTTTCTTCTCCGTCCCCCTCCTGTCCTCTTTCCCCTCAGTCTCCGTCCTGTCCTCTTTCCCCTCAGTCTCCGTCCTGTCCTCTTTCCCCTCAGTCTCCGTCCTGTCCTCTTTCCCCTCAGTCTCCGTCCTGTCCTCTTTCTCCTCCATCCCGCTCCTGTCCTCTTTCCCCTCTGTCTCCCTCTGCCCTCTTTCTCCTCCATCCCCCTCCTGTCCTCTTTCCCCCTCAGTCTTCCTCACTCCTTTCTCCTCCGTCTCCCTCTGTTCTTTCTTCTCCGTCTCCCTCCTATCTTCCAGCTTTCTCTGTTCGCCTCTGAACTAGGACTTTGTGTTGTCAGCTCAGGGGCATGGCAGATGTTTGTGTGGGGGTGGTCCAGGTCCATTCCCTGATGATGACATCACAGTCTGTTGCCCTCCCTTGTAGTGGTTGGAGAATCTGATGAGGTCACAGGATCTGACCCCGCTCCACAGGACGCTGCCGCTCATCCTGAAGATCAGAAAGCCAAGATCACCGAGGTACCGGCGCAGGAGGAACCGCCTGAAGCTGTCAACGCTGAGGCCGAGCCAAGGACAGAGCGCACGATGAAGATGAGAGGTCAGTGAATCAGCCCACAGCTCTCTCAAGTGTGTTTTATAATATATATTATATATATATATATATATATATATATATATATATATAAATATATATATATATATATGAGAGAGAGAGTAAAAAAAGGAAAAGCAGCACAAAAAAATAGAAAAGAGTGGACCTTATAGCCCAATGGCATGGCCATGCATTGGGTAATACAGTCCACTTTTTTCTATTTTTTTGCTCTGTTTTTCCTTTCTTTAGGCTGGGTTCACATTTGCGGACCCCTCCGCAGCGTTCTGCAGAGGGGTCCGCAAATGTGACCGCAGCGGCCGCGAGCTCCTATCTTTATAATGGGAGCGCACGGTGCTGCGCTTGACAGCGGGCGAGAGTGTGTGATTTGTGCGCAGGCATACGTCTGCGCACAGATCACATATGGGGGTGAATGGGTGCGCACGGTCATGCGCTGTCAAGCGCAGCACCGTGCGCTCCCATTATAAAGATAGGAGCTCGCGGCCGCTGCGGTCACATTGCGGACCCCTCCGCGGAACGCTGCGGAGGGCTCCGCAAATGTGAAGGCAGACTTACTCTGTTGTAAGGAACCATCTGGATTGCTGGTTGGGAAAGCTTTACACATTAATTGAGGTAATTTTTGGTGCTGTTCCAATTTTTCACTATATAGATAATGTATGTTTGGGTGGAGGCGGAGCATGGGTGGAGGCGGAGCCTGGGTGGAGGCTGGGCGGAGTCTCAGGGGGTGGAGGCTGGGCGGAGTCTCGGGGGCCCCAAAATTTTGGCAGTAAGGGGCCCCGAAATTCCTAGTGGCAGCCCTGGTCGTACTTGACTACAAACCACATATAGGTTGTACAGTGTACATACAAAGTATATTATAAATGTACAGATACTATAGAGAACCACATAATAAATAGATAAAGTGCACCAATATGGTAAAGATTACCACCTATTGGTTCTCAGAGCAAGTATCAGACTAAGTCGTACATACAGTGCTGTACCTATAGTAAAGTTAACAGTACCAACAGTCACAGTAACAACTATGCATAGTGAAACATCCAAAGGATCATACCTATGTGGTCAAAATGCGGGATAGCAACCCAGGGGGAGAGAGAGAGTAGGTCCTATAGGCCCTACATTTGTTTCACCCTCACAGCTGTACTGTTAACTTTACTATAGGTACAGCACTGTATGTACGACTTAGTCTGATACTTGCTCTGAGAACCAATAGGTGGTAATCTTTACCATATTGGTGCACTTTATCTATTTATTATGTGGTTCTCTATAGTATCTGTACATTTATAATATACTTTGTATGTACACTGTACAACCTATATGTGGTTTGTAGTCAAGTACGACTGTTTCATATTCTGGTCTTAAAATGTCGGTTGAGTTGCATCTCAGAACCTCTGCTGTGTCTCTTTTAATCACACTTTTTTACACATGATTGTAATAAATAAAAGTTGTTTTACTGCAATATACTCCATGATTTCCTCCAGTTTATAAAAGTTGCTTATATGGAGATTGTGCAAAATACCCCCTGATTGGTGATTCATTCACCAGGGGCGTTAATATATAATGCCGATCAAGGTTTTATATCTAAATGCTGCGTACAGGTAGACAGCGTCTTATCAGATCTAGAAAATGGAGCTATATACGCCTCTTGCCTATAGAGATTTTAATTAATCATTATTAGGACTGTTTGGGTATGGAGAGATGAAAACATAGATATTACAAGCTACACACCTGCTACAAATGCTGCGTACAGGTAGACAGCTCTTGTGAGATCTAGAAAATGCAGCTATATACCCCTATTGCCTATACAGATTTAAACTAATCCTTAATAGGACTGTTTTGGGATGGAGAGATGAAAACTTAGATATTACAGGCTACACACCTGCTACAAATGCTGCGTACAGGTAGACAGTGTCTTGTGAGATCTAGAAAATGGAGCTATATACCCCTCTTGCCTATAGAGATTTTAATTAATCATTATTAGGACTGTTTGGGGATAGATAGATAAAAAAAATCGATATTACAGGCTACACACCTGCTACAAATGCTGCGTACAGGTAGACCGCGTCTTCGGAGGTCTAGAAAATGGAGATATATACCCTTCTTGCCTATAGAGATTTAAATTAATCCTTCATAAGACTGTTTGGGGATTGATAGATGAAAATATAGATATTACATGCTACACACCTGCTACAAATGCTGCGTACAGGTAGACAGCGACTTGTGAGGTATAGACAATTGGCCTATATTACCCCTCCTGACTATACAGATTGAAACTAATCCTTAATAGGACTGTATTTTGATGGATAGATGAAAACATAGATATTACAGTCTACACACCTGCTAAAATGCTGCTTACAGGTAGACAGCGTCTTGTGAGGTAGACAATTGGCCTATATTACCTCTCCTGACTATTCAGATTGAAATTAATCCTTAATAGGATTGTATTTTGATGAATAGATGAAAACATAGATATTACAGGCTACACACCTGCTTTAAATGCTGCGTACATGTAGACAGCGTCTTGTGAGATATAGATAATTGGCCTATATTACCCCTCTTGCCTATAGAGATTTAAATTAATCGTTAATAGGACTTTTTTCGGATAGAGAGATGAAAACATAGATATTACAGGCTACACACTTGCTACAAATGCTGCGTACAGGTAGACAGCGTCTTCGGAGGTCTAGAAGTTGGAGATATTATTATTATTATTATTTATTTATATAGCGCCATTGGTTCCATGGCGCTTTACATAACGAGTGGGGGTAACAAGGACAGGTACAGCACATATGAGCAGTCAGTGCTTGCTGATACACGACGGAAGAGGATCTTGTCCACGAGGGCTCACAGTCTACAGGGGTGGGGGAGGACACGATAGGGGGGGGAAGTGCCAAGCGGTTGGTGGAGCGGCGCTGGGTCTCATCATAGGTTGTAGGCTTGTTGGAATAGATGATTTACCCTTCTTGCCTATAGAGATGTAAATTAATCCTTAATAGGACTGTTTGGGTATGGAGAGATGAAAACATAGATATTACAAGCTACACACCTGCTAAAATGCTGCGTACAGGTAGACAGCGTCTTGTGAGATCTAGAAAATTAATATATATACCCCACTTGCCTATACAGATTGAAATTAATCCGTAATAGGACTGTTTTGGGATGCAGAGATAAAAACATTGATATTACTGGCTACACACCTGCTACAAATGCTGCGTACAGGTAGACAGCATCTTGTGAGATCTAGAAAATGAAGCTATATACCCCTTTTTCTTATACAGATTGCAATTAATCCTTAATAGAACTGTTTTGGGATGGAGAGTAGAGATGAGCGATGTTCAATTAGATTTGTTTGCCAATCTCAAATTCGAGCTGTTTTGGGCGGTGTTCGAGGCATTCGTCGAATTAGAACAATTAACTTGAAATTCGGCAGTTCGCGGTTATGTTCGATAACGCTTCGATCACCAAAAGCTTAACCCTAACCCTAACCGTGTTAATGACTGTGAATATCCAGTTTATGGGTATAATGTGCGGGGGGTTGTACCAGTGCTGCAGAAATGATAGCGATCTCCATTTTTTTTTTCTCCAAACTGCAGATACAGTGGGGCGGTGCAGGCTGTCATCCAATCACACATACACACAACAAAGTGCATTTTTTGCACACTAGCAAGGTCAGGCATCATTGGCTGTGTAAGTCACATGTCCTAGCCCTATAAGATCCAGCCATTTTCTCCATCGCCACCATTTGCTCATTGCTGTAGCGGTGTGTCAGACGGCACTGCTGCTGCTGTGGGCGATATAGAGTGAAATCAAGCAATTGTGCTCTGATTCAGCTAGTGAGGTAGATAGGTTTAGGGAGTAGGGACTGGAGGGAGGGTGCGAATTTTAGGAGTATCAGCCCTTTTGAGGGCTGCTTCATAGGAGTAGTGATTAGGGACTAGGGACTAGTAGTCTAGCAGCCCTTTTTCAGGTGTTCAGGTGTACTTCATAGAAGCAGGGACTAGTTTTAATTTCAGCCCTTTTTAGAGCTAGGTTAGAGCAGTCCCTATTAGTTTTTGCCAGGCAGAAGTGTGCCAGTGCTGTGCAAGCATTTTTCACAGCATCTGGCCACATCTAGCTTTGGGAGTCCTTTAGGGCAGGTAGTGTAGCACTGCTGTGAAGAAAGCTACACCACCTGCCTTAGTAGGCATTTTTTGACTGCAGCTAGTCCAGGCAATTTGTTTGGGCTTGTACTGTAGCAGTGTCACTTGCACAGTGGTGTAGCCCACTTGTGAAAGAAGTTACACCGCCTGTGTAGTTACTTCTAATTTTTAACTGCACCTTGCCCAGGTCTCACTTTGGGTCAAGTAGCAATGTTGGTTCAGTCACCTCTGCTTGATTTACATCTAGCTTTTTGTTGTCCAACTGTACAGTTGCAAATTTTGTCCCATACAAAATGAGTGGCAAAAGGCCTGCTGCTGGTGGGAATGGGAGTAGGCATGGTGGAAAGGGAAAAAAGTTTGTGTCCGTGGGGTAGATGCTAAATCTACATTAACATCTACTGAAGAAAGACAATCTTCCAGGCAAAGTAAGATGTCAACTTCTTTACGTGGCCAATCGGATATGATCCCTTTCTTACACACACGAGCATCGGTACCACTTGTAAATGAGGAACAAAAACAGCAGGTGCTTGAATGGATCGCAACTGCTCCATCAAGTGGTCTCTCCTCCACCTCAACTACTACATCACAATCCCTCCAGTCATCTGAGGTGTCAGCCAAATCGCACTTCATTCCTCCAAGCTCCCAAGTCTCCAGCCGCCCTACTGAGTCTGCGGTAACACACATGGTTGAGTCTGCAGAGCTGTTCAGTCACACAATAGCCTGGTAATCATAAGTCGGCTCCAAAGCTGCAGTGAGTCCAGACGAGTTAATAATCTGCCCTGATGCCCAGAAGCTTTGTGAGTCTGATCCAGGCCCAGATGAAGAAGGTTCTGACGTTCGTGTAGACCCTCATTCCCTAACAGTAACTACTCTTGCTGGACACAAGGAGGATGATGCTGATGAGACTCAGATACTGGATTGGATTGACAAACTAAGTTTTCGGTCAAGGCAGGAAGAGGTTGTCTTTGAGGAGGATGAGGGGTGTGAGAACACATGATGATGAGGTTGGAGATCCCACTTACTGTCAACCCACAGTAAGCCAGTCGATGAGGTCAGCACAGGAGGTGGAGGAGGATGCTACTGACGATGAGGTTAGGTTGCGCCTTCCTGGACATAGACGGAGTACTGAAAGCACGTCAACAACTGCATCCGCAGCCACAACTCTGCCTCTGAGCACAAGTCGTGATGCCTCTGCAGCTCACATGGGCTCTAAGCCTTGCCTAGCCTGGGCCATCTTTGACATCGCCAAGGATCTCCCAACTAATGTCATCTGCAAGATTTGTCACCAATCTCTGAGTAGAGCCAAAAGCTCAGTAGCTTGAGTACTTCATGTATGAACCGCCACATGGACATGAAGCACAAGTCGCAGTGGGAAGCTCACAGTGCTAGAATGCGGGCTACCGGGGCGGGCTTACCACCATCTGCCCCATCAAGTGCATCCGTGTGCTCTTCATAGTCTTTGACTGTGTGGAGAGCGGTCACACATGCTTTTGGATGTAGACTTTCCACCTCTTTACCCGCAACAGGCAGTGTGATTGGCAGGTCGTCACTTGGTTTTCAAGTGGACAATGCTGCTGGTTTTGAGCTCTCTCAGACATCGAGAGCACCATCTTTGGATGACGGCAACAGTACATGTTCACCTGCACCTTCCTCCCAGACCTGCAGTTTGCCAGTGACACCCTACTCAACCCCATCTCAACACAGCAGCCAGCCCTCCGTCCCTCAGATGTGGACAAGTAAAAGGCCATTTTCTCCAAGTCATGAGAAAGCTAAGTGCTTGAATTTCACCATCTGCAAGCTGTTGGCTTCAGAAATGCTGCCTTTCGGCCTGGTGGACACAGAGGATTTTCGAGACCTTATGTCCGTCGCAGTGCCCCAGTACCAGATGCCCAGTCGCAACTACTTCTCCAAGAAAGGTGTGCCTGCGCTACACCAGCATGTTGCAGACAACATCACCGCTTCCTTGAGAAACTCTGTGTGTGACAGGGTGCATTTTACCACAGAAACTTGGACCAGTAAGCATGGACAGGGGCGTTATATGTCGCTGACTGGGCACTGGGTAACTATGGTGAGAGCTGGAGAAGGGTCTGCTGTCCAAATTTTACCGTCCCCACGGGTTGTGCGTCAATCCTCTGTAGGTAGGAGTTCCTCCACTGCTTCTGCCTTCTCAACCTCGTCTCGGTCCTCCACCTCCGCCCAAAGCCTGTCTGGTAATGCCACCCGCGTTGTAACTGCTGAGAAGAAATCCTGCACACCTCCCAACTATGCTGGCAGCAGGGCTCAACGGCATCAGGCGGTCTTTACCCTCAAATGGCTTGGAAACGTAAGTCACACAGCTGAGGAGTTGTGGTCAGCTCTGGCGACCGAGTTTCAGCAATGGTTATCTCCACTCAACCTGCAGCCAGGGAAGGCCGTGTGTGACAATGCTGCAAACCTGGTTGCGGCCCTTCGCCGGGGCAATATCACACACGTGCCTTGTATGGCTCACGTGTTGAATCTGGTTGTCCTGCAATTTTTAACACACTATCCCTGCCTAGATGGGTTTCTGCAGAAAGCACGATCGCTGTGTGCTCACTTCAGGCGTTCGCATCCCGCAGCTCAACGACTTGCTTTGCTCCAGAAGTCTTTCGGCTTGTCCGTTCTCCGGCTGAAATGTGATGTGCCGACATGCTGGAATTCTACTCTGCACATGTTGCAGCGACTGTGGCAGCACCGCCGAGCCCTGGTGCAATACGTTATGACGTATAGCCTGGGCCAACGAGATCCAGAGGTGGGGCAGATCACGCTTTAGGAGTGGTCTCAGATCAAGGACCTATGCACCCTTGTGCACAGTTTTGAGATGGCGACGAAGATGTTTAGTGCTGACAATGCCATTATCAGCATGACTATTCTGGTCATTTACATGCTGGAGCAGACACTAAACAATATTCGGAGTCAGGTGGTGGGACAAGAGGAGGTGGAGGAAGTACAGGAGGAGTCCTATGCGGAAGGGATGACAACATCTCCAAGGTCCTCACGGTTGGCAGCAACAAGACGGCAGGCATGGGAGGGTGGTGGAGAGGGATTAACGAGGGCGCATGTTGGCAGCCAAACTGCTGAGGAAGGTGCAGGAGCCCAGGAAGAAATGGAGGAGGAACTGGCGATGGGCATGGAAGAGTCAGCAGATGAGGGAGACCTTGATGACATTTCTGTTGTGTGAGGTTGGGGGGAGAGGGCAGAGGAAGGAAGCATGATTATGACCTCCCCACTACCAACACAACAAGGACTTGGTCCTCCTGGATGCACAAGACACATGAGCGCCTTCTTGCTGCACTACCTGCAACATGACCCTCGGATTGTCCGAATTAGAAGCAATGCCAACTACTGGGTTGCCACACTCCTCGATCCCCGGTACAAGAACAAATTTGCTGACATAATTCCAGCCATACAAAGGGACGCACGCATGCAGGAGTATTAGCAGAAGCTGATACATAATCTGAGATCGGCTTTTCCACAAACCACCAGTGGTAGACAGAGTGAATCTCACATTTCTCACTTGTCAACCATGGGACTGTCGAGTCATCATCACTCACAGCACACAAGTAACACCATAGGTGGTGGTGTTAACACAACAATTTCTTTGCCTCGTTCCACAATTTTTTCAGACCATCGTTTGCAAGGCCTGAAGACATGAGAAGTCTGACACATACTCGTGTACCATCCGCTTCAGGTGTTGACTATTTCCAACTTAACTTCGATGCCATGACTGGGGACTGGGCTTCCAAAATGGAAAAATGGCCTGAGCTCGCCACTCATGCCTTGGAGATCTTGTCATGCCCAACAGCCAGCGTTCTCTCGGAACGTGTCTTCAGCGCTGCAGGTGGTGTGCTGACAGAAAAGCGCACGCGTCTGTCCACCCAGAATGTGGACAGACGAACGCTCATAAGGATGAACAAGGCATGGATCCGCAAGGACTTTTCTATCCCTGTGTCATCCTGGGGAGAATGAAGCCCTGTGGTTTTTGGCCTAAAAGTAACCATTTAAATTTTGTAACTGTGGGGCAATTGATGCCACTTAAGTGGTGTCTGTGCCCAAATTTTGTGAAAAAATGGAGACTCTTTGTGTAGTTACCTAAATGTGACACAATACTCATAGTCTGCATGAGGCCTTACAGATAGTGAGGAAAAATATCACCAAATACTCTTCGTCTGAACATGGCCTTACAGATACTGAAGTAAAACCTACCAAATACTCATCGTCTGAACATGGCCTTACAGATACTGAAGTAAAACTCACCAAGTTCTCCTCGTCTGAACGTAGCCTTACAGATAGTGAAGTAAAACTCACCCAAATACTCAGTCTGCATGATGCCATGCAAATACTGGAGTAAAAACGGATTTTAGAGGGGCATGACATGTCTATATCTGTGTCTCCTCCTTTTACCCGTCCATCTCTTTTCTTTTCGCATTTTTATATGTACTTGTCACTTTTCCATGTGTTTTGTTGTGTGTTTTGAGTAGTCTGCCACCTTTTGGACACCTTTTAGAAGGTGTTTTCTATGTGTTTGTATGCGTTTGTGTTTGCCTGCCATTGTTTTCAATGGGGTTCGACGTTGTTCGACGAACATTCGACGAACACACATCAAATTTGACGAATCGAATCGAATTCGAACACCGAGGTGGTGGCTCATCTCTAATAGAGAGATAAAAACTTAGATATTACAGGCTTCACACCTGCTGCAAATGCTGCGTACAGGTAGACAGCGTCTTCTGAGGTCTCGAAAATGGAGATGTATACCCTGTAACGGGGTGTAAGGCAGAGCAAGAAGGGACAACAGGCCTAGGGACGATCCAACAGATTTATTAACAAGAACGCTGGAACAACACACGCAGGTAGATCTACAGAGTCCACAATTAGTCCAACGGAAACAGATTCGGGGGCACCTCCCGATAATCCTTGTGCCAGATAAAGCAATAGTCCACACGAGTCCAATGGATTCCACACAATCCCACGGACGACGAGATCTGGCCTCAGCTCAGGTCTCGCTCCTGTCCCGTCCACAGTCAACTCTCATCTGATCTTTAAAATAAGAATGGATTGTCTGAGCTCCTGGGAGCAGCCCAGGAAGGGGGTAGGGGTCCACCTGAAGATTCTAGACTGGTCGGCTCCGAGATGTCTACAAGGATGTGTATTGCAGGTTATCTTCTGCTTAGGAACAATAGGGGAAATTCCACTAGCTGTTGACACAAGCCTAAATTACATTATGGCTCAGGGCTCAGGGCTGCAAGTATTGGGGAAAGAAGACAGGTTAAGATGCATCTAATAGAAACCAGAGAATAGTTACATACATCACATGGCATTATTATACAAATGCAGGACAGGGCAAAACTACATATCACGACAATCCCTTCCCCCCGCAATTTGTGTACGTACTAGGGACCTATACAGGTCGCTTGTTAAGTACACACAGTCCGGGCCGACAGGACTCAGGGCTCCTCCTGCCTGGACAGTCCATCTGCATTTTGGTGTTGGCTGCCTCTTCTATACTGTATGGTGAAGTTATAGGGCTGCAGAGCCAGGCTCCATCGCAGTAAGCGTCCATTGTCCCCAGAGACTCTGTTCAGCCAGGTGAGGGGATTGTGGTCAGTGATCACAGTGAACTCTCGTCCATACAGATACGGCCGTAGTTTCCTGAGGGCCCACACTACAGCCAGACATTCTTTTTCAACAGTTGCATAGGCCACTTCTCGGTCCAGCAGTTTCCTGCTGAGGTAGGCAATGGGGTGCTCGTCCCCAGCTGCATTCACCTGGCTGAGTACAGCTCCCAGTCCATAAGAAGAGGCATCCGTCTGCACAATGAACCTCCTCTTGTAGTCTGGAGCAGCCAGAACAGGGTCGCAGACCAGGGCGTCCTTCAGCCGGTTAAAAGCCTCATCACAGGCTGGAGTCCAGGTCACCAGCCGGGGCATTGTTTTCTTGGTCAGGTCGGTAGGAGGTTTGGCCACCGTGCTGAAATGAGAAACAAATTTTCGGTAATAACTGGCAGTGCCCAAAAAAGCCATAACTTGTTTCTTAGTTTGGGGTACAGGCCAGTCTCTAATAGCCTGGATTTTGGCAGGTTCAGGACGGAGCTTCCCTCCTCCTACTCTATGCCCTAGGTACTGGACTTCACCCATTCCCAATTGGCATTTATCGGGTCGAATAGTTAGGCCTGCTGCAAGAAGCAGGTCAAGAATAACGGATACTTGATTCAGATGTTCCTCCCACGTCTGGCTGAAGATGGCGATATCATCCAAGTAGGCACAAGCAAAGTCACCACATCCCCCGGAGGATCTGGTCCACCATTCTCTGAAAGGTTGCAGGGGCATTCTTCATTCCAAAGGGCATGTATAGAAATTCATACAGACCAAAGGGGGTTATAAAAGCGGACCGTTCTCTCCCTTCCTCCGTCAGAGGGATTTGCCAGTATCCCTTACTGAGATCCAAGGTAGTGACATATTGGGACCCAGCCAGTCGGTCTAGAAGTTCGTCAATGCGGGGCATTGGGTAAGTATCACTGACGGTATGGTCGTTTAGTCGTCTGTAGTCCACACAAAACCGAGTACTCCCATCCTTCTTGGGTACTAACACCACAGGAGAGGCCCAAGGGCTATGGGAGGCCTGGATTACCCCAAGCTGTAACATCTCCACCAGTTCGTGCTGCATGGTGTTTCGAACTGATTCAGGTACCCGGTAAGGAGCCTGTTGTATGGGACGGATACCCTGAGTATCCATATGATGTTGGGTGACGGTGGTTCGACCTGGTTGGGATGAGAAAGCAGCCCGTCTCTGTTGAAGCACTCCCAGCATCTGGTTTTTCTGTAAGGAATCCAGGTGATCTCCCAGAGGAACCTGTTCCACAGTGGATGGGGCTCTCGCTGCTTCCACGAGATCAGGTAGGGAGTCCTCATCCTCTTGACCGTCTTCTGAAGCTAGCCGACAGCTTGCTATCACAGGTAGTGTTCGGTCATGGTACTCCTTAATCATATTCACATGGACAGTCTTTTGTCTTAGCCCCTGATCATCTAAAGCAAGAAGGTAATTGGTGTCATTTAGTTTTCTGAGAACCCGGAAGGGACCCTCCCATGTGGTCTGCAGTTTATTCTGCCGATGGGGAACAATCATTAAGACCTGTTGTCCTTCTACAAACTCCCGATAGCGTGCTTTACGGTCATACCATATCTTCTGTCTGGTTTGAGCCATACGCACATGACTCTGGGCTAAACTAGCGAGTTGAGCCAGGGTTTCTCGCAGCTTTAGGACATAAGGGACAACAGGGGCTCCTGTATCTTCAACTTGCCCCTCCCAGTATTCCTTGAGCAGGGTTAAGGGTCCTCGGACCTTTCTTCCATAGAGTAGTTCAAAGGGGGAAAACCCAGTGGACTCCTGGGGAACTTCCCGATAGGCAAACAAGAGATGGGGTAGGTACTTCTCCCAGTCTGAATCTCGGTCAGTGAAGGCCCTCAGCATATTCTTCAGAGTGCCATTGAATCTTTCACAAAGTCCATTTGTTTGGGGATGATAAGGTGTCGTTCGGATCGCTCGTACCCCACAGGTGCGCCACAGACACTGGACCAGCTCTGACATAAACTGGGAGCCTTGGTCTGACAAGATCTCACTGGGAAATCCTACTCTGGTAAAAATGGTAACCAGGGCCTCGGCCACCTTGGCTGCAGAAATAGTTGACAAGGCCACAGCTTCTGGATATCGGGTGGCGTAGTCCACAACAGTGAGAATGTACTGCTTTCCAGATTTACTTGGTTTAGCCAGAGGTCCAATGATATCGACAGCTAGTCTTTGGAAGGGTTCTTCTATTATAGGGAGCGGTTGCAGGGGTGCCTTTGGGTGATCTCCGGGTCGCCCTCTAAGCTGACATATGTCACAAGTTCGGCAGAAATGTGCTACAGCTTGAGAAATCCCCGGCCAATAGAAAGTTTGAGTCAATCGTCTCTCCGTGCGAGTTTTGCCTTGATGGCCAGCAGTAGGAATGTCATGAGCAAGGTGTAATAGGGGAATTCTGTACTTCTGAGGAACAATCAGCTGTTTGCTATAAGTTCAGGGCTTATCTAGGGAGTCAGCATTGGTAACCCGATACAGAAGTCCATCTTCTCTGATAATTCTTTCCCCGTTCTCCCCTAACTGCCCTATCTCAGCTCGAGCTCTAAAACTAGCAAGGGTGGGGTCAGTCTCTACCTCTTGTCTAAACTGAACTTTATCCCAAGTGACATTCATATGATCTCCACAAGAAGAATCACTCACCGGCTGTGACTGCGGTTCTGGTGGCCTCATTTCCATGGATGGGTTGTACACGTCCACATCTGCTGCTCTCTTGGCTTGACTTCTGGTAACCGCACCGACAAAGTGGCAATGAAGATTTCCCACATCATTTCCTAGAAGAACGTCTGCAGGGAGGCCGCTCATCACACCGATCATGCATTGTTTTGCCCCAAAGCCATAATCCAGGGTCACACTCGCTCTGGGAATATATCTCTGGGTGCCTCCAGCCAATTCAATGGCAATTCCTGGTCCCTTTTGAATTGCTTCTGGTTGAATTACTCGGGGATCGGCTATGGTGAGGAAAGCCCCAGTGTCACGGAAGCCAACAACTTTTTGGCCATCCAGCACGACCTCCTGTAAATGTTTGTGCTGAAGATCAGAACAGGTGGCTGGGGCTCGCACCCCATAGACTCCTGGTAGGGGAGCCAGGATATCAGAGTCACTTGGCAAGTCATCAGGAACTGAATCCAGCTCTTCTCCTGGTGTGGGTGCCTGTAGATAATGGACAGGCAAAGGCGGTCTGTAGCTGTTCTGCCTCCGAACACCTGGACATTGGGCTTGCAGATGCCCGGACTGCCCACATCCATAACATCTGCGCTCTGGGATTCTTCCTCCACGTCGTAGTCCCAAAGGTGGAGCAGGAGTAGTGCGAGACCCAGTCACACGAAGATCACCATGAGTTGATTGTCTAGTGGGATGGTGAATATTGGAGGCCGCAGGACCAGGGGCCGCCAGCGTTAGGGGGCTAGTAGTTTTTTCCTCACTGAGTAGTAGTTTTTTCCACTGAGGCTTGATGGTGAGAGCCTCATCAGCTAGAGCTGCAGCTTCCTCCACTGTGGCTGGTCTCCTCTCACGCACCCATTCCCGGATCTCAGCAGGGCACTTGAAGTAAAACTGTTCTTTTAGAATAACCTGGAGGAAGGTCTCCCAGGTTAAGGCCTCCTCTCCCTCCAGCCAGCGATGACATATTTGTTTGAGTCTATGGGCGAACATCTTGAAAGACACTCCTCCATCACAGGCTAAGGTACGAAATTGAGTCCTGTAAGTATCTGGGGTTACAGCATAATGTTCTAGAATAGTCTGTTTAATCTCCACATATTCACAGTTCCATCGAGGGTCCATAGCTCTATAGGCTTCCGCAGCTCCACCCTCTAAGAGCCCCACCAGATGTCGGACTCGCTCCCTTTCCGGGACTTCCATTAAACGACACTGATGCTCAAAGTCCTGGAAAAAACCCTCAATGTCACCTGCAGCCTCATTAAACTGCTTGAAGTCTTTGTGGGACACTCTGGGGAGTTCCTTCATGGTGGGTGCGGGGGTTACAGTCTGTCTGGAGCTTCTAGCTGCTTCCAAAGCGATCTGCCTCTCCAGCAATGCCATCTCCTGAGCTCTGTGAATGGCCTCCCTCTCCCTCTCCTTAGCTCAGCGAATGACCTCCATCTTATATTCTATGGAGACCTCATCTCCCAGCAATGCCATCTCCTCCTCGTACCACACAACCCACTGACTTTTCCGGGTATTTACCTCCGGCTGCAGTCTTTCCTCCATTTGCTGTGGGGATGCTTCCTTAGCGTCATCTTGCAGGCGCACTCCTTCCAAGGCCTCAATCAGCTGCTCCTTGGAGAGTCCTTTGTAGCAAACTCCCAGTTCACGGGCCTTTGTTTGTAGGTTCACCACAGTCCAGTTCTTGTACTCTGCGGTGCTGGTTCCTGATGTTGATGGGCCTTTATCCTCCATTCCTTCGGCTCTGATCCCACCGCTGCCACCAGTTTGTGACGGGGTGTAAGGCAGAGCAAGAAAGGACAACAGGCCTAGGGACGATCCAACAGATTTATTAACAAGAACGCTGGAACAACACACGCAGGTAGATCTACAGAGTCCACAATTAGTCCAACGGAAACAGATTCGGGGGCACCTCCCGATAATCCTTGTGCCAGATAAAGCAATAGTCCACACGAGTCCAATGGATTCCACACAATCCCACGGACGACGAGATCTGGCCTCAGCTCAGGTCTCGCTCCTGTCCCGTCCACAGTCAACTCTCATCTGATCTTAAAAATAAGAATGGATTGTCTGAGCTCCTGGGAGCAGCCCAGGAAGGGGGTAGGGGTCCACCTGAAGATTCTAGACTGGTCGGCTCCGAGATGTCTACAAGGATGTGTATTGCAGGTTATCTTCTGCTTAGGAACAATAGGGGAAATTCCACTAGCTGTTGACACAAGCCTAAATTACATTATGGCTCAGGGCTCAGGGCTGCAAGTATTGGGGAAAGAAGACAGGTTAAGATGCATCTAATAGAAACCAGAGAATAGTTACATACATCACATGGCATTATTATACAAATGCAGGACAGGGCAAAACTACATATCACGACATACCCCTCTTGCCTATAGAGATGTAAATTAATCCTTAATAGGACTGTTTGGGTATGGATAGATGAGAACTTAGATATTACATGCTACACACCTAATAAAATGCAGCGTACAGGTAGACAGCCTCTTGTGAGACCTAGGAAATGGAGCTATATACCCCTATTGCCTATACAGATTTAAACTAATCCTTAATAGGACTGTTTGGGTATGGAGAGATAAAAACATCTATATTACAGTCTACACACCTGCTACAAATGCTGCGTACAGGTAGACAGTGTCTTGTGAGGTATAGACAATTGGCCTATATTACCCCTTCTGACTATATGCAAATTTGCACTTCACTAAGGAAGTAGAGAAACTCCAGTGCTTCCTTAGTGAAGTGCAAATTTGCATATTTGCATATATCTGAGAGGAGGGAAGTGGCTTACAATCTCCTCATCTACTTCGCTGTCTCCATAAGGTTGATAGCAAGTTCCCAGACCCTTCTGACTATACAGATTGAAATTAATCCTTAATCAGACTGTTTGGCGATGGATAGATGAGAACTTAGATATTACAGGCTACACACCTGCTAAAATGCTGCGTACAGGTAGACAGCATCTTGTGAGATCTAGAAAATGGAGCTATATACACCCCTCTTGCTTATACAGATTTAAATTAATCCTTAGTAGAACTGTTTTGGGATGGAGGGATGAAAATCTAGATATTACAGGCTACACACCTGCTACAAAAGCTGCGTACAGGTAGACGGTGTCTTGGCAGGTATAGTCAACTGGCCTATATTACCCCTCCTGCCTATAGAGATTGAAACTAATCCTTAAACAATAAACATCACAAAGTGAGCACTACCAAAAAAAAAAAAAAAAAAAGAAGAATAACTAACTAAAGCTTGTGCACATAAAAAAAACCCAAACAAAATACTCATGGTGTAGCCACCCTGGTGACTACACCATCATCATGTTCATGCCTCAAAGCACCAGCCACACTACACCTGCTGGTGCTGCCAGGCCACTGCCCCAGGGCCATTAAAATAGGAGCATTATTTACTGTACCTGGCCTCCTGCTGAGTCCGACCCTGGCTCAGCGGCTGAAGTGACGCCACACCATGGTCAGTATCACGTCAAGCCCCTGGATGGACCTTCCCTGTTGTGGGGTCCACTGAATCCACATAACTTGCCGGCATGTATGATGATCGATCCCTACGACGCAGGAAGTTATGCAGCACTACCACATCAATAGATTCCAGTTTCATATGCATAAGTGTATGAAAAACCCGGAATGTATTGGCCATGATCCCGATCGCATTTTCAGCCACACGGCGGGCCCGGGATAGCCAGCAATTGAAAAGGCGCTGCTCAGAAGTAAGGGTCCTTTGGGGATATGGCCGTAGTAGGTGTTCCTGAAGTGGGAACGCTTCATCCCCCACAAACGCAAAGTTGAGATGATGGGTTGTCTCTTCATTTGAGGGCAAGTTCAGCCCACTTGTCCTTAGATTTTGTGCCAACGATTAGTGTGCGAACACACCCCCATCTGAGATGCGCTCGTTCATTCCAACGTCCACGTATAGGAACTCATGGTTCGCATCCACCAGGGCCATGAGGACAGTACTAAAATAACCTTTGTAATGGTAATACAAAGATCCCGAGTTTGGGGGTTTAGTTATCCTCACGTGCTTACCATCCAATGCACTGCCGCAGTTTGGAAATTGCCAGCGGTCTTCAAACCCTCTGGCTACTTCCATCCATTGAGCTGGTGTTTCTGGAAACTGCATATAGGATGGCAGCAGACTACTCCAGGTGGCCTTACACGTCTCGGGGATCAGGTGGCTCAGCAGGGACAGTGATACACGTGAAGTGCATTGCAGGTCGGTCCTTGACCGACCTGTAGCAAGGAACCGCAAAGTTACTGCCAAACGCTCCTCAGCTGATACAGCTCGACGCATCACAGTGTCCTGACGGGGTATCAATGGCCTTATGCATTCCAGAAGGAATGTGAAAGAGTCCTCGGACATACGGAGGTAGTTCCTGAAATCATGCGGACTACGATCCTCCAGCTCACGCAACAGCTGCATGCTGCTCCGGGTGTCCTGGCGGCGAAGCCAGTGCCGAGCCCACACACGCCGTGGTCTGCGAGCCCACAACCTCTCATATCTATCTTCCAGCCACAATTGCTCTTACACCAAAGCAAGAGCCACGATAACATCTCTATCAGAGGTAGAACATCATCTCACGTACCAACACCAGGAAAAATGATACAAATAAACATCAGTACAAGAACGATTCTTCACACATCTACACAAACCACCTCCTTCTCTATACATCTTCTGCCCACTTGGCCAGAGCATACCCAACTGTAGTCAGCAGCCCACACAGATATTTCCCCATTCCAAGGCGCAACCCAACATTGCCCAGAAAGATACCCATACCTTGTCCCTCAACAGCCCTGGTCCTCCTGGAGCCCTTGTGAAATCCAAAACATCCTGAGCGTAAGGCCATGTACGTGCCCATAATGTTCATGTGTGACCACAAGGCATGGCCCTACACGTACTTCATTATTTTTCTTATATTTTTGAATAACCATCTATACTATGTAATTAAACACGACCACAGCCTTTGTGTGGCATGCTCCATATATCACAGCACGAAGCAGACTATGGAATACTCATCATGTCCAAAACACTTCCCTGATGTGTTGTGAATGCTGGATGTCCAGAGCCATACATTTGCTAATGCCACATGACCCACTCCATTTCTGTTTATAGCCTTCTACATCCCAGTGTGTGTGGTCAACGACAGTACTGTGTGTCCTCAGTTCAGATGCTCCCCGCAACTAAAGACACACGCATCCTTCAAACATGATCCTGTATGTCAAAGGCAAAAGGGCTAATCAAACACAATACGTTTTTTTGGGTTCAAACACTCATGCATCAATTTGTCAGCACAGAAGAGTATATCTGGGCACAAAAAAAGAATCACTACATATCCCTGCCCCCCGGGCGTCACGTAGACAACACAATAACGTTCCCAAATGTTATGGGGCTGTAAATGCAAAACCACACACATCACTGATCATGTTGGCACATCAGTACTTACTTAATGACTCTGGGCAGCAAGCGTGTCCGACATCTGCCTTGAGAGCATTTTATATGTGAAGTAACCAATCAGAACGCAGCGGAGTGTTCACATTAATGTAGCCGCCTGGGCATACGCAGGTGGGACCAATTTTTGGCTTAAATTGGTATTTTGTGATTGGTCAGGTTGAGTTTTAAAAATCCATGGTGGGGCGTAACCCCTGCCCCGACTGGTATGTGCATTGAGTTAGTAGTGTCTCATCACAAGTTCTCTGTTGGACAGACGGTAAGTGGGTGCACATGCTATTGTGAACTCCTACACATTATTTTCTGTGTGTTCTACACATATTTGTTTGCTTGATGTTTGTGCGCATTAGGTCAGGCTTCAGGTCGCGTCATGTAGAAGTGTATTTTGAGACGCGTAAGCATCGTAAATACACACATTGTCCTGTACTACACATTATGTTCTGTGTGAATCTTGCCTGGACAATATGTGTACTGCAGAACTATATTTTGCTAAAAGTGTGTGTGTGTATCTGATGTGTGTGGTTAAAAGTGCTTAGTTACATAATGTGTTGCATTTGTAATGATAGGCCTTCACATATTCAAGTGCAGTTGGGCAAAATACATAGATCACGTCACCTGGCAAACATGGACCATGTATGTACCCATGTTACCGACAACAATGCTTTGGCCCAGCCAACATGACTACCCAAACACATGTTATTTGTGTGGCAGGACCAGGGCTGGACACACAGAGTAGGGTGTGACGTCTGCTGGCCATGCGTTTATTTGAATGAACTTATTTTTTTGTTGTTTTTAACTTTTTGGCAGATGGCTGAGTATCACGAGTTTGTGACCAAACTCATCACGATGTACCAGGCACACATGCCTGTGGCGGGTGTCGCTGCCTGCCTATCATGATCTGGCAGCGCAGGCTGCAGCCTACGTGGAGCTGTGTAACCGGCTCCAACCACAGAAGAACTGGTCAGCGGCGCAGGTTGCAGAGAAGATCAAAAGCCTGAGCACCGTGTTCAACCGCAGACACAAACTGTGGATGCAGGCCCGGTCCGGGGCTGGAGCTAAGGAGGTTCCTAGGCCCAATCTCTGGTACTTTGACCTCCTCAGCTTCACCCTGGGCCAAGAGGGGCCTCGTGGAACACAGTGCAGCAGGTGCTGTCCACAACCTGCTGTAGGTCCAGCCCAAGACCCTGCCCCGTCGCAGGAGGTGGGTAATTGTGTTTGTGTGTTTGAGGTACCCAGCATGTTTTTGCCACTGATGTGTTGTTTTGCGCACATGTGGTATTCACAATTGTGGTTTTCATCCAACTTTCACTTTCACTGTAATTTTCCAGGCATTTTGGGGTCTGAGTATTATCTGATTGATTTGTGTTGTTTGTGGGCACTTTACCTAGCAATGTGGATCCTCAGGTGAGTATACTGCACTTGTGTAATTGTTTGGCTTTTGGTACTCCAAACTATGCTCCTGTGTCTTTTGGTGTTCTCCGTGGTGAGCTTGCCTCTATGTTGTGTGGGGTATTTGGTTGTGGTACTATCATCAATTATATTGCATAATGTGTCTAATTTTTTTCTTTTGTTTGTTTGTTTTTCAGGCCCCTCTGGCGCCTGGCTGCAGTGAGGAGGAGTCAGCAGCTGACGAGGCTCTCCCATCCACATCTGCGGGAGAGCCAGTGCCCGGGACCAGTGGTGGGGGGCCGGGCACAGGTCCCAGCTCTGAGATTAGATGATTAAGACAATCAGCCCCACCCAGCACGGAGCTGGGTACCTGGGTGAAACCGGTCCTCTTGGATCGTGAGATGACCCCTGGCTCTGGTTTCAGGGAACATCGCCAGCAAGATGCTGGCCCGCATGGAGCCAGAGCAGCGGAACATCGCAGAGCGAGCCATGTTTCATGTCCTGGAGGCGGGCGTGGATGGGTCCCTGCGATGGGGGGGCGTTGCAGACGTTCCCCCGGAAGACCACCCCCAGGGCCCGCTGCACCCACCAGACGCATGGTGAGGAGGCCCCAAACTCGTGATACTCCACCTCCCCCTAGAAGAAACACCAGGCGAGCTGCCGCCTCCCAGGGCCGATATGTTTATGAAGAGGAGGAGGGGGAGGCCCCATTGTCTGAGCCAGCAGAGGAGGAGGAAGACCGAGAGAACTACTAGCCAATGCACAACCTTGGCCACAAAATTGATGGGGACATTATATTGGCCTTGTTTGGCCCTTTTTTCTTTTTTGAAAAAAAAATTATTTTTAAAAACAAACAAAAAAAAAATAAAAGTTTCAGTTCCACAACACTATGTCCATATCTGTGTGAGGTACACAAGTGTGTGTGTGTTGGGTTATGTGGGTGTCATATAGGAGCATTGATTACATATTGGGGGGCATGGCGGTTGTTATGGTACAGTATGGTGACATGTTTAATATGTCACAACATATAGCTGTAGTTCCAACGTGGCCCAGTGTGTTTTTAATATAGCAAATTCCAAAATATTAACCTGTATGTGTTGCAAAAAGGGATGACACTGGAGTTTGATGGGCACATTTTTATTCACCAACATCATGTTGGACAATATTCCCATCACAAACCACAAGACTGGTTTAGCTGAGGAGTAGTAGCCAAGACGCACTACCCACTGTCCCAATGTGGGACACTATAAGAAAAGAGGCCAACGTGGTCTTAAACAAAAAAAAAGTGCCAACAGGGCAAACAAAAATGATCCAACATGGACAACAATGTTTATGGGTGTGTGGTCCCATTATTGGGTGGGGGGTGATGGGTTAGGGCCCATGAGGGACTGGGCTCTCTGGAGGGCGAGGATCATGGCACTGAACCAAGCAAGTTGTTGCTGCTCTTGTTGGTGTGCCCTCTCCATCTGCTGCTGGGACTCCTAGTGAGCCTGCACCAGCTCGGCAGAAGTTTGTACACCTGTCGGGGAAATAAGGAGATTAGTGATGTACCTGCTTATCTTTAGGTGGGTATTTGAGGGAATTGTAATTGATCATACGTACGCTGCACATCACCATCCCGGGGATCATCAGGAGGAGATGGGGATGAACTGACAGCCCAGCTGGCCACACGTGCTCGTTGTCCTTCTGCAAAACATTTAAAAAAAAAAAAATCCAAAATATCACATTCTGGTGTCCGAAGCACACAACAGTAAGTACATTGTAAAGGTTGTATGCGTCAGCAGACACTTACCACCATACGCACCACCTGCAGGCTCAATGTGAGGGTGTGGGGACATCAGGACACCAGGGCTTGCCACTGAGCTTGAGATACTGGGCGGTGGTGTGGCTCCTGGGCTGGGGGTGTGTGGCCACAGGATGTGGCTTTGTGCTCCCAGGGTGCCTGGGTGGCCTGCAGCCAAGCCTTGGCCCACTGGTGTTGTGGCACTTTCTTCGGTCTCTGGCCCTGGGGATGGTGGAGTCCGGGTGGTGTGGCACTTTCTTCTCCCTCTGGCCATGGGGATGGTGGAGTCCCGGGTGGTGATGGAGTGGCTGGGCCCTCCGCGACAGGTAGTGGTGGTGCCCCGGGTGCCGGCGGGGACTGGTGTCCATCACCAGACACCGAGTCCTCGTCATCTGTAATATCAAACAGGATGACACAGCTATTAGAGAAAAGGCACACTACATAGGGAATACACCTTGTGTGTGTGTTTCAATGTTCTGACAGCATGAATGATAGGCTCCAAGGTGATGTTGGCCGCAGATACTCTCTGGGTAGGGGCCACTATGGTTTGGAACATGAGTCCCACAGTAGTGGGCCCATATTTTCATTTGAACCTGACCCTTGCCTTTGCATGGTAGCTGCTTGAGTCAAACTAGATCAGCCACTAAGCAACAGGTGTTTGCACCATGGCTGCCAACACATACCGTAGATATTGTATTCAGTGTTCTGTATTGTGATCATTGTGAGGCTACATTTTATGTGTCACAGGTTCCACATATGTGGGGCAAGGTGTCATGTGTGTGTTGAACATGGCATTGATATGTAGTTGTCACCTTTACAGTCAGGTCACACCTCTTTTTGGAAGCACACACATCAAGGAACAATATAGCCATCACCATTTGTAGGACAATTGAGTGTTTCAGACACCTTCATGTTGCAGTGTAACCAACATGCTGATGCACATTGGTGACACATCAACATGGTGGCAAAGCCCACATTATGTGGCATAGCCCAATGCAACATGATGTTTGTGTAGTGTTTGGGATATTTAGCTTGCAATGTGTGTGTTTGCCATTGCCACATATTCACCACGCAGCCTGGCAATCCTGGCCCAAAGATCCACAATGCGGCCTGGGGACTTGTGCTTTAGGTCTGCAATTTTTTTTTGGATCCGTTTACAGGTCCTCTCCATCCCCAGTTTGTGGAGCAGAGCCCCATGAATCCTTCCCTGGATGCTGTGTTTACGCAGCCGTGGGTCCCAGTGATACTGGTCACACCAATAATCATGGCGATCTGCGATGTCTATCAGGAGCATTAGCTCCGCCAGGCCCCATGTGGCAGCTCGCTGTGAAGCGGCCATGACTGTGCTGCTATGTGCAGGGGAGGGCCAGGCACCTGGCAGGAAGAGCAAAACCGAAAGAGACGTCGTGACGTCATCTCGAACACTAGAGCCGCCCAACAACATTGTTGACACTAGCAAAGTAGCCGTTCGCGGAGTGGGAGTAGTTTAATAAACTCATCTGCATCACCAAATTCGCTAACCATTGCAGTGGCTTGCCTATGCCACTCATGTGCGATGTGTAGGCCAATATATGAACTGTCATGTGAGACAGTATAGTGTACACAGTGCATCTTCCAATACATGTGCCAACATTAGCTTGTGCTATTGAATACACGCGTAATTGGACTGATGTAGTGGATGGCTGTGTAGGTGAAGATGCTTGTGGTGCTTAAGTGACAGCTCTTAAAAGATGGCGCCCTGTCAAGGGACAGCCAATGGTAACACAGTAGCCATCACCAATCATCGCTGACAAGGTGCGGTGTCCAGCACACTGTGCAAGCCTCCGGGACATCAGTAGGCGACGCTGATTCCATCCCTATCGCCCCTTCACACGCCAAAAGCAGGGAAATTCACCTTCATGGTTGCATCTGGTTTTCGAGCAGTGCTCTGAAATCGCGACTGGGCGCAACTTTCAAATACACCACCTGATTCCCCAATTACACGCTGCAATTTCGTAGCCATTTCACGGCGACGGTGACGGGGCTCCAGATTGCCTCTCAGTTTTCTCACCCCAGTTGCGGCGTGTAAAGGTACCCTAACAGCTGAGTGATCTCTCCCTATGCTTTTAGAATGCAGGCTCCAGATGCAATGCGGGCAAAATGGTGGCAGCAAGGCTTAAATAGACCCTATGATGCTGGGCGGCCAACCAATCACAGTAATGCCACAACTAAAATGTCTGCGGCATTACTTTGATTGGTTAAGAAGCCCAGCATGTTTATGTATGTTTCCGGACAAACATCCATATAGCTAGATCTATTGTAATTGCCAAAGTCACCAATATATATTCTAAATAGAGGTTTATTTTGCTCTGTGTAATAGGTCTTCTCCTAATGTACCTCCACCTTTAATACCCACCCGTGCTCTGGTAAATTGTATGATGTTAACATGCATTAAGGTTTTTTTCTGTCTTGCACTAAATAAATATTTGTTTTTCACCTGCATAATGGCTGTGTGCACTTCATACAGAAGCTCTTTCTTCTTCCCTTTTGCAGTATACCTGCTTCTGTGTTGCAGCACCCATTTTTATCTCCATCCAGGCAGTGCGCTCTCTCACCATCCAACTCTCAGTCCAGCATGTTTAGTGGCTGCAAAGGAGGCACCAAAACTGCAGGGTGGGACATTCGAATATAGCAAGGAACACAAATGCTTGCAGAATAATAAGTAATGTGAATACCGTACTATTTATGCGAATATTAACAAATACACTCGCTCATCCCTGCAGATGACCAAACCTTGTAAAGTTAGTCACATTGAAGAAAGATATTAAACGATTGTCACGGTCTGGTGGGCGCTCAGAGATAGATCAAGGATCCTGTTCAGTATTACCGTATATACTCGTGTATAAGCCGAGTTTTTCAGCCCAAAAATTGGGCTGAAAAGTCCCCCCTCGGCTTATACACGAGTCAATATACAGGGGTGAGTGGGGTGGGGGCTGTGTCGGGCTGGGGAGGCAGGAGGAGGCGGTGGGGATACTGTATACTGAGCGGCCCCGTCACGTGGGGCCGCTCATTACATATGCACTGCATCCCCCTGTCAATCAGCGCCAGGGGGAGCAGTGCATATCTGTGCATAAAGCCCCCAAACTGCTGGCACACGTCCCCCCTGTTGTAAGGCCCCCCCTGCTGAATACTTACCATCCCTGGTCTTCAGCAGCACCTCCGCGCCGGTCCTCTGTGCTCCGGTCCTCCGTGGTCCCGTCATCTGTGCTCCGTTCCCCGGCTGTATCATGTGACCAGCCGGGTCGCAGACGCGATGACGTCATCGCGTCTGCGACGCGCGGGGACCCCGGATGCAGCCGGGGAACGGAGCACAGATGAGGGGACCACGGAGGACCGGAGCAGAGAGGACCGGCGCGGAGGTGCTGCTGAAGACCAGGGATGGTAAGTATTCAGCAGGGGGGGCCTTACAACAGGGGGGACGTGTGCCAGCATTTGTGTGGGGCTGCTGTATATAGGGGCTGCAATACCACTGGGGCTGCAATACTACTGGGGCTGCTGTATATAGGGGCTGCTGCATACATCACTGGGGCTGCAATACCACTGGGGCTGCTGTATATAGGGGCTGCAATACCACTGGGGCTGCAATACCACTGGGGCTGCTGTATATAGGGGCTGCTGTATACACCACTGGGGCTGCAATACCACTGGGGCTGCTGTATATAGGGGCTGAAATACCACTGGGGCTGCTGTATATAGGGGCTGCTGTATACACCACTGGGGCTGCAATACCACTGGGGCTGCTGTATATAGGGGCTGCAATACCACTGGGGCTGCAATACTACTGGGGCTGCTGTATATAGGGGCTGCTGTATACATCACTGGGGCTGCAATACCACTGGGGCTGCTGTATATAGGGGCTGCAATACCACTGGGGCTGCAATACCACTGGGGCTGCTGTATATAGGGGCTGCAATACCACTGGGGCTGCTGTATATAGGGGCTGCTGTATACACCACTGGGGCTGCAATACCACTGGGGCTGCTGTATATAGGGGCTGCAATACCACTGGGGCTGCAATACCACTGGGGCTGCAATACCACTGGGGCTGCTGTATATAGGGGCTGCTGTATACACCACTGGGGCTGCAATACCACTGGGGCTGCTGTATATAGGGGCTGCAATACCACTGGGGCTGCTGTATATACCACTGGGGGCTGCTGTATATACCAATGGGGCTGCTGTATATACCACTGTGGCTGCTGTATATACCACTGGGAGCTGCTGTATATACCACTGGGGGCTGCTGTATATCATACTGCTGAGGCCTGTATACCACTGCTGGGGGCTGTATACCTGTGCTGGGGTCCACCCTCGGCTTATACGCGAGTCAATAGATTTTCCCAGGTTTTGGGGGCAAAAGTAGGGGGGTTGGCTTATACACGGGTCGGCTTATACACGAGTATATACGGTAAGTCCTTTATTCCAGAAAACCTCCTTCACCACAACATGTTTCGACGGTATAGTGCCGTCTTTCTCAAGTGGAATGGAGGTAGTACAATGATTACAACAATATATAGAGCAGCTCAATCTACTATTGGTCAGCAATTATCTAAGTAAACACCTAACCATTAACCTATTGGTGTCAGGTAAAAGGAGAACCTAGTAACTTAATTACATCTAGCTGTGTATTCATTATATCCATTTCTCATACTTATATTGCTGTATTATAATATATCATATATCTACTCTATCAAATATATATTAAAACTCATTATTAAAAACCACATCCTATAACATAAACAATAAACAATACATATATACATATATATATATATATACATAAAAACACACAATAATATTACTATAATAAAATCATAATAATAAATATTAATTTAAAAATATACATATATATACATATTAAATACCCAAAAATAATTATGATAAAAAATTATTAAACCATTATAATTAAATAAGATATATGATAAAAGGACAACATCCTGTATCTAAAATTGATCATCTAACTGTGTATGTTCTGCTATAAACTGATATGGAATTTATATTTCAATTTTAAATAACTATTATAGCCAATTTAATTCCTTGATACTTTTTCTATTGTTAGGTTGAGGCCCTCTGGATATAGGGTCCCCAATCTATAGATCCAATAACTTTCCTTTTTAATAAGTCTGTTTAATCTCCCCTGACCCCCTTCACGTATATGATCAATCACGATAAGACTCATCTTACTGGGGTCTCTTTGATGATATCTATCGTAATGTTGGGAGACACTATGTTGTTGAAATCCGGACTTAATGTTCTGCCTATGCTTATTTAAACGGTTATGGGTTGCCTGTATCGTCCTCCCCACGTACTGCAACCCACACGGACATTCTAATAAATAAACAATGTAGGAGGATTGGCAGGTTAATCTATGTCTAATATCAAAGGTCTCCCCTGTTGTATTTGACCTAAATTGCTTAATTCCATCCTGCAATACATTACAGCACATACACTTCTTATTGTTACAAGAATAACAACCCCATTTCACAGTCAATGGTGGAGCCGAAGCTCCTAAATTATCTAGATTTCTTTTAATGTCACTAGAGGCTATTAAATTCTTTACATTTCTATTTCTTCTAAAAATAATAGTGGGTTTCCTAGGCATCCTTGTCCCCAAAAGGGGATCTCCTTTTAAAATAAACCAATATTTGCTTAAGATGGACCTTTATAAGGGTCCGAGATTGGCAGTAAGTGGTGATAAAACTCCATTTACTTCTATCATCAGTAGTAATCAGTGTTGCTCTCTTATCTGCCATCCTACTTAAGCACTTCTCTTGTGTCATACTTCTAGTCCTGAAAAAAGCATCTTTAAGAATTTTTACAGGATAATCTTTTTCCTTGAACCTACTTTTAAGAATAGATGACTCTACCATAAAATCTGAATCTCTACAACAATTTTTTCGGATCCGCCAGTATTGGCCGTAAGGAATATTCTTCAGCCAACTTGGAAGGTGGCCACTGTTAAACTCTAAATAGCTATTTACATCCACTGTTTTGAAATGGGTGGCAGTGTAAAGCCCCCCTTCCTCATCAAACCTAATTAATAGATCCAAATATTGAATTTCAGATGCTGAATAAGTTCCGGTGAAGGAGATGCCCAATGATTGTCATTAAGACTCTCCGTGAACCTCTGAGCTTCAAGAACTGTTCCTCTCCAAATAATAAAGAGGTCATCTATATAACGCCTGTAAAAAACTACCCCTTTTGTTTCAAATGGTTGAGAATGATCTCCTGAGGGGGGCTGTGCGATGAGGACGGACTCAAGCATACCCATGAATAAGTTGGCGTAACTGGGTGCGAATCTCGTCCCCATCGCACAGCCCTTCTCCTGTTTGTATATCTCTCCATCAAAGGAAAATATGTTGTTCTCTAATATGAATCCAATTGATTTCAGTAGGAATTCTTTCTGGGGTTCTAATAGATTCTTATCATTATTATAATGCCACCCATTTCAAAACAGTGGATGTAAATAGCTATTTAGAGTTTAACAGTGGCCACCTTCCAAGTTGGCTGAAGAATATTCCTTACGGCCAATACTGGCGGATCTGAAAAAATTGTTCTAGAGATTCAGATTTTATGGTAGAGTCATCTATTCTTAAAAGTAGGTTCAAGGAAAAAGGTTATCCTGTAAAAATTCTTAAAGATGCTTTTTTCAGGACTAGAAGTATGACACAAGAGAAGTGCTTAAGTAGGATGGCAGATAAGAGAGCAACACTGATTACTACTGATGATAGAAGTAAATGGAGTTTTATCACCACTTACTGCCAATCTCGGACCCTTATACGGTCCATCTTAAGCAAATATTGGTTTATTTTAAAAGGAGATCCCCTTTTGGGGACAAGGATGCCTAGGAAACCCACTATTATTTTTAGAAGAAATAGAAATGTAAAGAATTTAATAGCCTCTAGTGACATTAAAAGAAATCTAGATAATTTAGGAGCTTCGGCTCCACCATTGACTGTGAAATGGGGTTGTTATTCTTGTAACAATAAGAAGTGTATGTGCTGTAATGTATTGCAGGATGGAATTAAGCAATTTAGGTCAAATACAACAGGGGAGACCTTTGATATTAGACATAGATTAACCTGCCAATCCTCCTACATTGTTTATTTATTAGAATGTCCGTGTGGGTTGCAGTACGTGGGGAGGACGATACAGGCAACCCATAACCGTTTAAATAAGCATAGGCAGAACATTAAGTCCGGATTTCAACAACATAGTGTCTCCCAACATTACGATAGATATCATCAAAGAGACCCCAGTAAGATGAGTCTTATCGTGATTGATCATATACGTGAAGGGGGTCAGGGGAGATTAAACAGACTTATTAAAAAGGAAAGTTATTGGATCTATAGATTGGGGACCCTATATCCAGAGGGCCTCAACCTAACAATAGAAAAAGTATCAAGGAATTAAATTGGCTATATAGTTATTTAAAATTGAAATATAAATTCCATATCAGTTTATAGCAGAACATACACAGTTAGATGATCAATTTTAGATACAGGATGTTGTCCTTTTATCATATATCTTATTTAATTATAATGATTTAATAATTTTTTATCATAATTATTTTTGGGTATTTAATATGTATATATATGTATATTTTTAAATTAATATTTATTATTATGATTTTATTATAGTAATATTATTGTGTGTTTTTATGTATATATATATGTATATATGTATTGTTTATTGTTTATGTTATAGGATGTGGTTTTTAATAATGAGTTTTAATATATATTTGATAGAGTAGATATATGATATATTATAATACAGCAATATAAGTATGAGAAATGGATATAATGAATACACAGCTAGATGTAATTAAGTTACTAGGTTCTCCTTTTACCTGACACCAATAGGTTAATGGTTAGGTGTTTACTTAGATAATTGCTGACCAATAGTAGATTGAGCTGCTCTATATATTGTTGTAATCATTGTACTACCTCCATTCCACTTGAGAAAGACGGCACTATACCGTCGAAACATGTTGTGGTGAAGGAGGTTTTCTGGAATAAAGGACTTAATACTGAACAGGATCCTTGATCTATCTCTGAGCGCCCACCAGACCGTGACAATCGTTTAATATTATCTATCTTCCCTGGAGGACACGGCAGGCGCTGCTCGCAATAGCTACAGGACCTGTGATCACCGAGGCAACGCTCGCACGCAGGGAATCTAGGACCTTTCCGCGTCACCGCGTTCGATCACATGGGACGCGAGGGGGCGGAGTCCGAATACTAACAGGAGGTGAGCGAGGACGCTGCGAGTGCCCGCAGCCGCTCGCCTCCTCTCATAACACTCGTGTTAGGAGGAGGATTGCTAAATCGGGCTTAAACCATAGTTGTGCATGGACAGCGCAACTTATATAGGTTAGTAAAAATACCTTGTGTCTCTATAAATCAGCCCCTGGATACTGCACCATTGCGCCCCCTATTTTCTTTGTCTTTACATTCGAGAAAGAGGCACTAACCCAGTGAAAGTTGTTCCTAATGGATGACTTTAATCAGCATTGAGGTACAGGGTGCTGGGGAGGGGGTGTAGGAGGTGCAGACGACGGCACCGTTTCGGATCAACTGATCCTTCGGCTGGTCTTGGCTCCGCCTCTTAAATCTTGTAAAGTTAGTGTTTGGTTTGCTGTACGGGCTTATGATCACCCACTATATCTGCAAAAAGGTCACTGAAATACTGAACCACATTAAAATCAATGTTGTCACGATAGTGGTATCTCCGAAGCAGAGCTTCAACATTGATCAGGAATACAAAGATGAGTAACAGGCGTAGGCATGGTGCTCAGAAAGCCTAGGTAAATTCACAAAACACACAACAAACACACCACTAGAAATGTCTCCCCCTTTGAAAAAATCATGCCCAGATTGTACCAAAGTGGTATCAATTCATCCAGAATTAAAACTCTAATTCAAACAAAATACCACTGTTAGCATTCTGAAAATACTGCTGACATACGCAGAACCCCATTTGGTTGCTGGAACGTGTACAAACAAAACTGTGTATGACTGCAGAATCACTTGCATTTCCCCCTGAGTTACCTGCTTTCCAATATGTTGTCCAGGAAGCAGGCCCTGATGCCACCTGCACACAACCTGCAGTTGCACATACACAGCAAACATTTAGTATTGGACAGTGGACGTACAGTGTTGGCCAAAAGTATTGACAAACCAGCAATTCTGTCAGATAATACTCAGTTTCTTCCTGAAAATGATTGCAATCACAAATTATTTGGTATTATCTTCATTTAATTTGTCTTCAATGAAAAAAACACAAAAAGAATTTTCCTAAATCCAACTTGGATATAATTCCACACCAAACATAAAAAAGAGAGTGGACAAAAGTATTGGCACTGTTAGAAAAATCATGTGATGCTTCTCTAATTTGTGTAATTAACAGCAACTGTAACTTACCTGTGGCACCTATAAGGTGTTGGCAATAACTAAATCACACTTGCAGCCAGTTGACATGGATTAAAGTTGACTCAACTCTGTCCTGTGTCCTTGTGTGTACCACATTGAACATGGAGAAAAGACAGAAGACCAAAGAACTGTCTGAGGACTTGAGAAACCAAATTATGAGGAAGCATGAGCAATCTCAAGGCTACAAGTCCATCTCCAAAGACCTGAATGTTCCTGTGTCTACCGTGCGCAGTGTCATCAAAAAGTTTAAAGCCCATGGCACTGTGGCTAACCTCCCTAGATGTGGACGGAAAAGAAAAATTGACGAGATTTCAACGCAAGATTGTGCGGATTGTGGATAAAGAACCTTGGCTAACATCCAAACAAGTTCAAGCTGCCCTGCAGTCCGAGGGTACAACAGTGTCAACCCGTACTATCCGTCGGCGTCTGAATGAAAAGGGACTGTATGGTAGGAGACCCAGGAAGACCCCACTTTTTACCCCGAGACATAAAAAAGCCAGGCTGGAGTTTGCCAAAACTTACCTCAGAAAGCCTAAAACTGTTTGGAAGAATGTTCTCTCTTTTTGGGCAAAGGCATCAACATAGAGTTTACAGGAGAAAAAAAAAGAGGCATTCAAAGAAAAGAACATGGTCCCTACAGTCAAACATGGCGGAGGTTCCCTGATGTTTTGGGGTTGCTTTGCTGCCTCTGGCACTGGACTGCTTGACCGTGTGCATGGCATTATGAAGTCTAAAGACTACCAACAAATTTTGCAGCATAATGTAGGGCCCAGTGTGAGAAAGCTCGGTCTCCCTCAGAGGTCATGGGTCTTCCAACAGGACAATGGCCCAAAACACACTTCAAAAAGCACTAGAAAATGGTTTGAGAGAAAGCACTGAAGACTTCTAAGGTGGCCAGCAATGAGTCCAGACCTGAATCCCATAGAACACCTGTGGAGAGATCTAAAAATGGCAGTTTGGAGAAGGCACCCTTCAAATATCAGGGACCTGTAGCACTTTGCCACAGAAGAATGGTCTAAAATTCCAGCAGAGCATTGTAAGAAACTCATTGATGGTTACCGGAAGCGGTTGATTGCAGTTATTTTGGCTAAAGGTTGTGCAACCAAGTATTAGACTGAGGGTGCCAATACTTTTGTCCGGCCCATTTTTGGAGTTTTGTGTGAAATGATCAATGTTTTGCTTTTTGCTTCATTTTCTTCTGTGTTTTTTCATTGAAGACAAATTAAATGAAAATAATAATACCAAAGAATTTGTGATTTCAATCATTTTCAGGAAGAAACTGAGTATTATCTGACAGAATTGCAGGGGTGTCAATACTTTTGGCCAACACTGTATATCATATATAGTTCTGGCGACAATTAAAATGCACTATATGACTACTGCTTTGTGCAATCACCGCTTCTTAAAGTGTAGTAATGTGGACATCAGAAGGCAGGTTGTGACCACAAAAACAGTGGGAAAAATGGCTTGGTGCATGCTTTGTAGCAGGCAGTAGGAAATGTTTGGACTACTGCTTTTTGTTGGGTAATAGCCAACTTTTTAAGTGTAGTAATGTGGACAGCAGAAGGTAGGCTGTCGCCCCAAAAAAAGGAGGGAATGCTCTGACTTTGTCTTCAACTCTGAAAAGAACTATTTTTGGGTGGTATTATGGAGCTAGTAAACGGCACTTTTAAACTGTCCCTGCTCGAGTATTTCTCCCTCCTTGTACTCTGACTCTGTGTCTTCAGCTCTCAAAAGAGCTATTATTTTGATGGTATTATGGAGCTACTGAGTGGCTTCTTTAAACTGTCCCTGCTGGAGTATCCAACACTTGTATCTGCTGCTCCTTTATTCCTCCTCACACCAACACGTTTCGGTGCTGACCTTGCACCTTCTTCAGGGTTACATTACATATCAACACAGATAATTGCCTTATATAGTTTTACAGCGAATGTTGATTTCCAGAAAAATCAGTCACGTCATCTGTGACATCAGAGGGAGGATCCCTGTGACGTTGATGGTACAAAATACATATTACCTGGTTTTTCCTTATTGTAAGTATCCACATTTCATCATATATTACACTTAAAAAAACATTCAAAATTTATAACAATTCCATTATAAAATCGCGGCATAATTATCTCATAAATTCAAAAAATTAAAAAATTATTGTTGCAGAAGAAAACCTTTGCGGGTGTAGAACCTGATTGCAGAGTTCAGTGGGATTTCTTTCTCTGTTATTGCCTTCAAAATCATTTTATTGCCTTCAAAATTTTAAATTATACTCATCTATATATCATTGTAGTTGTAGGAGAGTATATTAAAAATTATTAAAAAACTATATAAAACCGTTTTTTATTTATATTAACGTGTATAATTTTTATTTATTTATTCTAATTCTCTATAAGGTTATATACGATCTGGAAGGATCAGGGACTTCAATTGGCTCTGTGGAGCACAGCGTCTGTGTTATTCACTTAACCTCGTATTTGGCAATTTCCTCTACATATTCTGGTTCAAATCCCATGTATATCTAATTCTAACAAGAACTCCATGTTTGTTTAATTCAATTGTGTTTTATTCTTAATTATCATTTGTCATTATATTCACTTCAGATATAATAGAAATCAGTTTGGAGATTATTTTTATCTGGATGCTGTTATCATGGTAACATTTATTTGCCATGATACCCAGTAATGCCAGAAACTGCCACAAGGTGGCAGATATGTCCCATTCATTCATACCTCACTGTAATTTCATGCTGACTCGCAATAGAAAGAAATTATTAATTCTATATATCTGCACCACGGTCTATGCTTCTTAGCATTCAGTTGTGAAGGATCCAAACTCCACTACACTTCTGTTGTTCTATACCAATTAAGGAGGTGCTGGAGTCTAACCTAAATTTAACACAGGCTGCCAGTTTCTATATTCCTTGCTTTTCAGCGCTTATTACAGCTTACAAGACTTTCAATCCTGAGTCTATTTATTCAGTCTAGGACATCCTTTCCTAAAGATTTAGGCAATCATTTTTATTGTGGATATATGTAAATCCAATATGTATATCGTTCCTGAGTGTTTTCATTCTTGTGAAATAACTTTATTTTTGATAATACCAACATCATCACATACTGTATGATGACGCCCATTCCCTGTGAGTGTCTTATAAATTACTTGTGAGTTGGTCCCATATAGTGATATTAACTATGTGTAAATAAAAATCTTAAAATTATGCATATATAAATATTCAAGCCTATAAAACTACTAAATAGTCATACCCTCAATTCTATATTAATAATAATATATATCAAACTAGCTGTGAGCCCGATTCTAAAGAATCGGGAGTCTAGAATCCGTATATCCTTTATTTAAAAATAGTTTTAACTAATAATCCAATAATTCCATGATATCTTTCCATCAACTACATATAATTGTATGGTTGATATCATTTTTGGAAAATTGAACTATTATGATGTAAGGGTCTTGGAACACAAAGTAACAATACTTGATAATGTGTCAATAGCTTGATTTAACAAATCAATATTGGTATTCTGCGTATTAGATAGTTTGTGTCAGCCCACCAATCGCATCAAGATGCCCTTACGTCTGGTGGGTCCTAATCTAACTAATTCCGAATTATGAATATTTTGATTTATTTAACAGCAGCATTTTTCATCTATTTAAAAAGGATGTGGATGTAAAAAATAAAATTTCCACACCTGACACCTAAGGAGTTACCGTCAACAGACTTGCAGCAATTTCCATAACACAACTAAAGAATTTGCAGTAAACTTGCGGTAAATGGAGCAAACATGGCTACGGCAGAGGCAGCAAATACAGCCACTAACAAACCACAGGTTACTGCAGTTATTGTGGCTGAAACAGCCGCAACCACGTTGTCTGCATCCGCTGTAAGTGAACTACAAATTCAATACACATTGCATGAAAATTACGGCAAGTGTGCTGTAGGTGAGCCCTAAGGCAGCAAATGTAGAAATGTTAAATTTTTAAAAAAAAACATCCACAAATAGCTAAAAAATGCTGGAGTCAAAGGTAATTCTCAATTTAGATATGTCCCTCTCTATCTATATCTAGTGAACACATCTTGAGGTGGAGATGTGTGTGAACAGCCATCCCACCTCTCTCTCAGCTGTTCACAAAAACCTCTCCCTGTAAAAAAAATATAGCAAAATTCTCAGCACTTGTAGTGCTGGAACGTAATATGATGGTTTCTATCACCAAATCACTAAATTTGGATGATACACATCTATGATCTCATACTAAATGTGTGTTCCTCTGTGTGTGTGTGTGTGTATATATATATATATATATATGATTAAGTCTGTACAAAAGGGATTTAATCTCCCCAAAAATAACTATATATGTTACATGGCTATATAGTAACCATGTAATTAATATCTTTAGAAATATGACAAAACTAATTTTTTGTAGATTTTTTTTTTTTTTTTTTTTTAAAAAGTATCAGAACAGTATGAAAAAAAAGAAAAAGCTTAACGTAAAACATTTTTGTACACAATATTGTGTGTAAAGACTTTAGGACAATCAGGCAGTAATTGTCCTTGGAGTGGTGTATTGAGCACTTGGACCTTGACATTACAGCGTTGCTTGACTCTGGAAAAGGCCACATACAGTTGACCATGGGCAAAAGCTGGTTCTGGGAGATATATCCCAACTCGATTGAGAGTTTGCGCTTGCGATTTATTGATGGTCATTGCAAACGCTGCCTTGATGGGAAATTGTCGTCTTCTTAATCTGAATGGTAATGCAGTCTCTGATGGACATAAATCAATACGTGGAATGAATACCACATGTCCTGCTGCTGAGCCAGTAATGACTTTAGCCTGGATGATGTTTTGAAACAATGCAGTTACAGTGAGCCGAGTACCATTGCACAGACCTTTCCTGGTATTCAGGTTGCGTAACAGCATGACAATGGTGCCAACTTTAATTTTTAGATGATGTAGAGGCATTACAGTCGGTGTAAGTGAATGCAAAAATTCAGGTGGGTATTGTTCTGAATCATCACAGTCCTCCGCATCAATAGAATCTTCACTCATATAGTCTGTGTACTCACCAATCAAGCAATCCATGACTTTGGAATTAACAAAATCGACGTCGTCATTCTTAGGACATAGGATAGCACGAGAAGCAGCAATATTGTTACTCTCGTTGTTATTGACATCAATGTTAATGTTGTCTTCAAAGATCTCATGTATTAAAGACCCAGTGCACACCATATCTGGAGGAATTTCGATGACATCATCTCCAAGGTTATGTTCATTGGACAGGTCACCATTACCAAGTTTAAGCAACCAACTGCTGTATTCCGGATCAATAGAGCGCATGTTGTTAATAAGCGGAAGTGGATAGAAAAGTGGCCAATGTGTAGAATATTTTAAACAGCTCTCTACAATATCTGTTCTTGTGCCATGAGGAATGACAGGAAGACATTGTCGAAAATCTCCTCCAAGTACAATTACTTTGGCTCCAAAAGGTGTCTTTTCTTTCTTGGTAACTTTTTTGGTCATAACATCACGTAACAGTCTTTCAATGACATGCAATGCATACTTTGAGACCATTGTGCACTCATCTATAATAAAGAGTTCAGTGTTCTGCAAATCATAAGCTGCATCTGTGTCATTTTTTATCCTGGAAACCAATGTTTCATTCACAGGTATTGGTATTCCATAAAGAGAATGAATTGTTCTTCCTCCTTCAAGCATATTGGCTGCAATTCCTGTAGTGGCAGCAGGTGACACCATTTTTCCTTCTCCCCTTAGTTGATGTAGAAGTAGATGGTAAAGGTAAGTTTTTCCACTGCCACCAGGACCGTCAATGAAGAAGCACTTTGTTGTTGCAGTAGTGTCTTCTAATGCTTGAATAATAGCCTCATAAGCCAAAAATTGGTCAGGATTGAGAGTTGCTTTCTTCTCAGCAGCTGTTCTTAACTCATCCTCTTGATGAAATTGTTGTGGAAGTTGTTGTTTTCGGACAGGGCGTGGTAAATTAAATTCAGTATATTTTTTGCCATGACTTCTCAAAATTTCTTGGATATCTGTCATCGCATATCTTTCACAATTCACACACTCCTCCGTGTTTGAGTGATATTTATTGCAATAGTCTTGAATGAAGTGTTCTTTAAATTCAAGCCACAACTCCAGTGGATTAGCAGGAAGGCCAAAAATGCAAATGTAGGCAAACATATCACGTAGCTGTGCAGGCATGTTCAAAATGCAAGCATCAAGTAAGGTATTTCTCCACAAACTGTCATCAAATAATAAACCAAGAGCTAAGGCAGGGTCTTTGAAAGTTAGATGTGTAACTCCATGAACCGTTTTAATGCTGTCAAAACTGGTGGCATCTTTGACATGCAGCAACAACAACCGCAAAAAGTAGTGTTCTTGGTCTCTGAGACTTACGGTATACATTCTTCCAATTACAGAAGCACCTCCTCGCTTTCTCTGTTGCCAAGAACCTTCTATCCAAACGTAGTGTTCTGGAATTTCACGATATAAATAAGTATGAGCAGTTGGGTCCTTCTCATTAAGCTCAAAATAGCCCATAAGAGTGGAATTGTTATGTAGCTTGTGTCTGATGTTGGCTATGGAGTCATCCTCATGAAAATACAGTTGTTGAGAGTGAGGCAGATGTACAGCCAGGCGAATAATACTATGAGATTGTTTGTGCATGGGATAAGCAAATATCCGCCAAGCTGCCTCAGGTGCACTAACATATCGGGAATCCATAAATTGATGTGTTTCATCATGTTGGATGCTTGTCTGGCAAATTTCGAGATTTGCTTTATCATGTCCTTTATATACATATTTAAATAAGTATTTGACACTTTGTATGGAACCACAAACTTCCACATTGATATGACACTTATATTTGAGTAGTAAGAAAGGATTATATGGAACTACCCACGAATTGTCAATCATGACAGAATGGTGTTCAAATGATGGTCCTGTATTTCGTCGATAAGTCGGATAGGCATCCTTTGCAATGACAGTCGAATCCTGAAAATGTTTGGGGAAACCTTTGCTACACTTCCCAAGATCCATACATGGTGAATTTGGCCTCAGTTCTCCACAGGGACCATGAATCATGTGTTGCATGACGATCTTATGAAGCTGAGGGTAGGTGATAGGATCTGGTATTTCAGCCCAAACAGTATTGTCAACTTCAATCTCTGTGCGTAATTTTGAGGTGGCATCCAAAATAATCAAAATATGAGCATGAGGTAGCCCACGTTTCTGAAACTCAATTACATGAACCATGGCGCAAACTTTTCCAAATAAGCCATTCTTAATGTCTTTTAACAGTGCTTCAAGTTTAATTCTGAAGACCCGTGCCACCAAATCTGGTTTGTTCCACATGCTGCCATGGTTCCAAATTGTTAGTGATCTCATTCCATTTGGGATTACATGTCATGGTGACAAATAGATCTGGGCGACCAAATTTAGTGACTATAGCCATGGCATCTTGATATCGCTGTAGCATATTTCTGGGGCTGCCTTCGAAAGATGATGGTAGAATGAGAGTTTTGCCAATGGGAATGCCTTTTTGAATGGATTTTTTGATGAGATGCTCTTGAAGTATGCAATAATCTTCGACTTTTAAATATTTTTGGTGTTGACGGATAAAATTCAGGCGATTGGCCTCAATTTTCACATAAGCATCAACTAAATACTGCTGTGTCAATTTTCCACCATTCAAAACGGGATTAAACTGATTGCGGACAGACAGCACATAACAGTAATATTGGAGTTGTGTAACCCTGCGTTCACTTTTTCCTTGATGCTTCAGTCCATCATGCCACCCTTGTTCTCCGTAAGGGAAAAATAAAGGATAGAGTAACGCATCCAAGTTACTGTGAAGAATGCTGACCTGTTGTGTCTTTGGAGCCAAAGGATTTTGTGGATCGGCTTTTAAATGGATTAATATATCCCCATTGTCATTTTCAAATACAACAGCTACTTCTTTGACAGTAGGATTGTTATAGCGTCGAGGGTCTTGACTGCGGTCTTGTTTAAGTGCCATCGTAATATTTGGCATGACAGTGCCATTTGTTTCAGCCTTTTGTTCTTCTTCCCGTTCCACTTCACGGAGCATTTTGTATGCAGCTACAAAAGGATTGATGTTTTCTAATTGAAGAGCAATAATACTCATTAAAGTTGGATGGCATTGTAAATTTGGTTGACATTGCAAACGTTGTTTGTTGGCGGTAGCAGTATCCAATATGTAAAGTTGAGCATACGTTGGAACTTGATCATCTGCCGGATGTAGTGTGCCAGTGCGATGGTAGATTTGGCCATGTATGCGGAAACAGTAAGGGCCATGTCCAGGTGGTGGAGAAATATTGGCACCCATGGAGGCGAAAGCAAAAGAGCTGTTGATGGCTCGGATGTTGTCCATGAGATTACGACTGTACTCACTTTCTCCTTTGAGTAAACACTTGAATACCTCAGGGTATTCAGGGATGGGTATCCGACCTTGCCCTTGTGACAGCAGAGTGTATAATTTTGATCGCATGGCATCTCAGCATGAAAATGTAGTGCCTCACAATATTGACATGTATATGTCATTGGACCACAGCTGTGCTCTACAATGGAAGTGTCATCATCGGTAAAACCGATGGGATGTATAAGGACAGTAGGAGGTAACAAAATATTATATTTTTTGTGTAGGCCAACATATATCAGACGTTGCACTGCTTCAGGTTCCACACATTCGATGAATGAGGATGTAGATGGTACATGAAGCTGAGGCTGTCTGAATGTAGAGATGGAAGCAGTGCATGCACGTCATCGGTGTTGTGCCGCAGCAGAATTGTGTAAGCGGAGTTGTTTGTACTTAGGAGACTCCACACTGATACGTGCTTTGAAAGCAGTTTGAACTTTCTTGCTGTGAGCCTGTTTGTCATATGTCGTCTCGGCAGCACAGTGTTTTCGCTTACGTGCACACTTGGTCGGTGGTAAAGGATGTTCAGTATGCGGCAATTCAACGGCTGTTGAGGTGGAAGCGGTGAGATCGGGAGAAGGTATGACTTGCTGCATTAACTTGGTCTTTCTGCGACGCTGCCGGGCTGCCAGAGCATTTTTTTTCAATCTCTGGCTTCTCTCTTCAGGAGACTCCTTGGACATGCGTTTGTAATATGCAGCCTTCCCTTTCTCCGATCGAATGCGTCTGTCTTCAGCAATCTCGGTGGTGCGCTTCTTACGCTTCGGTGTAGCCAATGCCGCTTTCTTGGCCACGTCATCAGATTTCATACAGTCAGAACTCGTGTTTCTGCGACGCTCCCGGGCTGCCAGAGCTTTATTTATTAATCTCAGGCTTCTCTTTTCAGAAGACTCCTTGGCAATGCGTTTGAAATATGCAGCCTTCTTTTTGTCCAATCGAATGCGTCTGTCTTCAGCACTCTCCGTGCTGCGCTTCTTAGGCTTCGATGCAGCCACAGGCGCTTTCTTGGCCACGTCAGCAGATTTCTCAGAGCTCATGTTAGCAAGTGTAATCACAATACTATGCAATGTGAGGTAGAATATGTTTGTTAAGGAAGATATGAATAGTGAGAGTATATACATGTACAATAGCATGATGTTTTGTTTTTTTTTGTAGGAAGAGTAAATGGAAATTTCTGTATATTTTTAAATGGCAAAGAGTTACTTATAGGGAGTGTATGTACTTGTAAATAGAAATCAATCTGTATTACAACCAATTAAAAATAGACTTTAACGTCAGATGTATGACTAAGTAGCCAAACTGTCAGGGTACCAATATAGTGCAGGTTTAGAAGGGGTTAATGTCCGATTGGCAGGACTCTATTAAAGTAGGAGCTTATAATGATATCAAAAAGGTGATTGAAGGAGTTAATGTCCCACAGGCACTCCCACAACAGACTAAGCAGTGTAAATTATATCCAAAATGGTGTGCAAGGGGTTAATGTAGCACTGCCAGTAGTAATAGACACTACAAAGGATGCACTTAATGCAGAAATGGTATATAAGGGGTTAACTTGGCAGTGGCATTACAACTACACACTGTGTTATAGAAATAACACCAAAAAGAGAATATAAAGGGTTAATGTACCACTGCCAGTACTAATAGACACTAAAAAGTATGGAGTTAATGCTGAACTGGTATATAAGGGGTTAAGTTCGCAGTGGCAGTACAACTGGAGGACTTTGAGATTTCAATTTACCGCTGTAGTGAGGCGCTATTCTCATTGGTCGGCGCCAGTACACAGCGACCAAAGAGAATAGCGCCTCACTTCCCATTGAGATACATAGCGGTCTTTAGAGCTATGCATGGGCGGGCCCTTGGTTGTATTTTCGGCCACGGCGCTCGGCTCTCGTCGGTCGTCGCCGGGGCTCGCAATGGCCGCTTCGCCATAGATAGATATAGATAGATAGATAGATATAGATATAGATAGATATAGCTAGATAGATATAGATAGGTAGATATAGATAGATAGATAGATAGATAGATAGATAGATAGATAGATATAGATAGATATAGAGATAGATAGATATAGATAGATAGAGATAGATAGATAGATATAGATAGATACAGATAGATAGAGATAGATAGATATAGATATAGATATAGATAGATATAGATAGATATAGATAGATAGATATAGATAGATAGCTATAGAGATAGAGATAGATAGATAGAGATAGATAGATATATATAGATAGATAGATATAGATAGATAGAGATAGATAGAGATAGATAGATATAGAGATAGATAGATATAGAGATAGATAGATATAGAGATAAATATAGATAGATAGATAGATAGATATAGAGATAGATAGATAGATATAGATAGATATAGATATAGGTAGATATAGATAGATAGATATAGATAGATAGATATAGATATATAGATATAGAGATAAATATAGATAGATATAATATGAAAAAGATCCTTGCAGCACACAGCTACTACCAATGATGTACATAAGCTACTAGCTATATATATTTGAGGAAAAAGTTTAAAAACTTACGTTTTTTTTCAAAAAACTCAAAAATCTCCAATTTTTTATTTAATTCTGAAGTTCTTGGTACATATATTGGCCAATGTCTGTTTCCTCATCAACTGCGACAAAGTGACTTCAGGTCTGATGAGTCCTACTCTGATATCCCTATCCTCCTTGTCCGCTTCCCCACTACTAAGTGGGCAGACACCATCTAGACCCTCCATCACCTGTAGGTAATGAGGGTGCAAATTGCAGCATGGAACCTGCAACTCCATATAATTTATAACAAGAAAAAAACTGCACAGCACTCAAAGACAAATGTGAACTGGTGCTAGCAAAGCTGCAGGGTTATATAATATGGAAAAAGTCTTTTTTTTTCTCTTGATTTTTTTTCTCTTGTTTTAGATAGATATAGATAGATAGATATAGATAGATAGACTGTTTTTGATAAGTAGCAAAGGTAATAGAAATAACACCCAAAAAGGACTATAAAGGGTTAATATTCCTACTGTAAGTAGTACAATATATACAGTAATAATAAATTTATGCCAAAAAAGATATCTTATGTAAATTTGTGTTGATAATGTACAGGAGCTTGCTTCCTGACGTCACTGTGACAGGAATCGTCAAAGCAGGAATGACGTCTGAGGTAAAAATTCACATATCGCGGTCTAAAATGGCGGCCGCGAAATTTGAAATCATAACATGGCGGCTTTCGCGAGGCGGTGTTCTGATTGGCGCCTGACTTCCCATAGAGATACATGGAGGAATGAGGCGCGAATCTCATTGGTTGTGATGTATTTTTAAACATGGCGCCGTGAATCTGATTGGTCGGCGCTCAGCGGGGAGACCGGCGAGTTGGATGCCCAGCGCCTGGTTCTGTTTTCGGCCAGGGCGCTGGGCTCAGGTCGGTGGCAGCGCGGAAGTCTGTAGCTGGGCGAAGACCTTCGGTGTTCGCCCAGCTACTGGCGGGGAGCAACGCCGGAGCCCGGGCTTGTAGCAAAGGGCACCGCTGGAGCTCGGGCTCATGGCTGGGGGCACCGCCAGAGCTCGGGCTCGTGGCTGGGTGCACCGCCGGAGCTTGGGCTCCTGGCTGGGGGCACCGCTGGAGCTCGGGCTTGTTGCGGGGGGCCCCGCCGGAGCTCGGGCTCTTGGCGGGGACCACCTCCAGAGGCAGTGTGGAGGAGATGGAGGCTATATGTTTTTTAAAAATAGTGCTGAATGTGAGGCGCTATGCTCATTGGTCGGCGCAGCACACAGCGACCAATCAGCATAGCGCCTCACTTTCAGCGGTAAATTTGAAACTCAAAGTCGTCTATTATATCTCTATGGGAAGTGAGGCGCTATTTTCATTGGTCGCTGTGTGCTGCCGGCGACCAATGAGAATAGCGCCTCACTTTCAGTGGTAAATTTGAATCTCACTTCCCATAGAGATATAATGGACGACTTTAGGAGTTTCAAATTTACTGCTGAAAGTGAGGCGCTATTCTCATTGGTCGCCGGCAGCACACAGCGACCAATGAGAATAGCACCTCACTTCCTATAAAGATATAATGGACGACTTTGAGTTTCAAATTTACCGCAGAAAGTGAAGCGCTATTCTCATTGGTCGCCGGCAGCACACAGCGACCAATGAGAATAGCGACTCACTTCCCATAGAGATACATAGCGGTGTTTAGAGGAATTTATGGCCGGGCCCTTGGTTCTATATTCGGCCACGGCGCTCGGCGCTTGTCGGTCGTCGCCGGGGCGGGAGACTCGCCCCTGCAACGGCTCGCAATGGCCGCTTCGATAGATAGATATAGATAGATAGATAGATAGATATAGATAGATAGGCGAGTCGTTGCAGCCGCGGTAACTCCGGCACGTAGGTCCATTGCGAATTTCATGGGCCGGCGACGACCGACGACAGCCGAGCGCCGTGGCCGAAAATCGAACTAAGGGCCCGGCCATGCATCGCTCGAAACACCGCTATGTATGTCTATGGGAAGTGAGGCGCTATTCTCATTGGTCGCTGTGTGCTTGCGGCGACCAATGAGAATAGCGCCTCACTTCCCATAGAGATATAATGGACGACTTTGAGTTTCAAATTTACCGCTGAAAGTGAGGCGCTATTCTCATTGGTCGCCGGCAGTACACAGCGACCAATGAGAATAGCGCCTCACTTCCCATAGAAATATAATGGACGACTTTGAGTTTCAAATTTACCGCTGAAAGTGAGGCGCTATTCTCATTGGTCGCCGGCAGCACACAGCGACCAATGAGAATAGCGATCACTTCCCATAGAGATATAATGGACGACTTTGAGTTTCAAATTTACCGCTGAAAGTGAGGCGCTATTCTCATTGGTCGCCGGCAGCACACAGCGACCAATGAGAATAGCGCCTCACTTCCCATGGAGATATAATGGACGACTTTGAGTTTCAAATTTACCGCTGAAAGTGAGACGCTATTCTCATTGGTCGCTGGCAGCACACAGCGACCAATGAGAATAGCGCCTCACTTCCCATAGAGATACATAGCGGTGTTTAGAGGAATTTATGGCCGGGCCCTTGGTTCTATTTTCGTCCACGGCGCTCGGCGCTTGTCGGTCGTCGCCGGGGCGGGAGACTCGCCCCTGCAACGGCTCGCAATGGCCGCTTCGATAGATATAGATAGATATAGATAGATAGATAGATATAGATAGATAGATAGATAGATAGATAGATAGAGATAGATATAGAGATAGATAGATATAGATAGATAGATAGATATAGATAGATATAGAGATATAGATATAGATAGATATATAGATATAGATAGATATAGATTAGATATAGATAGATAGATAGATAGATAGATATAGATAGATAGATACATATAGATATATAGATATACAGATAGATAGATAGATATAGATAGATAGATAGAGATAGATAGAGAGAGATAGATATAGATAGATAGATAGATAGATAGATAGATAGATAGATAGATAGGCGAGTCGTTGCAGCCGCAGTCACTCCGGCACGTAGGTGCATTGCGAGTTTCATGGGCCGGCGACAACCGACGACAGTCGAGCGCCGTGGCCGAAAATCGAACCAAGGGCCCGGCCAGCCAACGCTCGAAACACCGCTATGTATGTCTATGGGAAGAGAGGCGCTATTCTCATTGGTCGCTGTGTACTGGCGGCGACCAATGAGAATAGCGCCTCACTTTCAGCGGTAAATTTGAAACACAAAGTCGTCCATTATATCTCTATGGGAAGTGAGGTGCTATTCTCATTGGTCGCCGGTAGCACACAGCGACCAATGAGAATAGCGCCTCACTTCCCATAGAGATATATAGCGGTGTTTGGAGGAATTTATGGCCGGGCCCTTGGTTCTAATATTCGGCCACGGCGCTCGGCGCTTGTCGGTCGTCGCCGGGGCGGGAGACTCGCCAATGCAACGGCTCGCAATGGCCGCTTCGATAGATATAGATAGATATAGATAGATAGATATAGATATATAGATAGATATAGATAGATAGATAGAGATAGATATAGATAGATAGATAGATATAGATAGATAGATAGAAAGATAGATATAGATAGATATAGATAGATAGATAGATAGATATAGATAGAGAGATATAGATATAGATAGATATATAGATATAGATATAGATAGATATATAGATATATAGATATAGATAGATATAGATAGATAGATAGATAGATAGATAGATAGATAGATAGATAGATAGATATAGATATAAAGTGAAAGAAACCAATGCCCAGAAGAGGCGGAGACAGAGTTGGGTTACTAAAAACCAAAGAATTAGAATGGATCCACAGGTTGCAAACTTTGAAGCCAGAGGGACTCAATATAGATTTTAAATTGCATACAGCACTTTAGGTACTGGGACTCGTTGGTAAATCTGTGTATTTTAGTCACCTTTTAATGCACTGTCACTGAAAGTATGGTATTGTCATGGTTTTAACACAGTTTTTCTATGTCTTTTTCTATGTATTTATATAGGAAGACGTGTATTGAGTGGGAGATTTGCACATGGGTGCCTGCGGTTCAGGTCACAAATATGGATGGAAACACAGGAATCATGCACAGTGTTAAAAACACGTATATAAATATTTCTATTGAAATTTTTTTCAGAAAAATTTTTTTAAATAGAGATTTTTAACACTATTGATGCACTTTATTAATTAACTAATGCCCAATAAAAAATATTTTCACAAGGAATATATCTCCTAGTCTCTTTGATAAATAATGGATTGTACGAAAAGGTTATCACACACCAATGACTATAATAAAAATGACATAAAGGGAGTCCTTGGTGTACCTTGAGCAGGTGGTGTAAAGGGAGAAATAACATCCCCCCAAACACCGTACTGACAGGGAGGTGCTAGAACCCTAGGTTGGGATGCACCTTGAACTAGGGAACCCGTGGTATCGCAAAGTAAAAGTCATGGTGTGTATATGCAACAATCAATTGAATGGGGAAAGCGTATTTATGATCTTCTTTTCCTATAATATTCCCGTATAGGGGTAAGGGAAAGAAAAGAAAAAGAAAAGAAAAAAAACTGGAGATATATGAAACTAGTACTGTCACCTTAAAAGCACTGTCACTTTAAATACACTGCTTTATTTATTGCACTAATTTTAACTTGCAAGCACACACACTAGTCATACTTTAATAATAGTATGTATCAAGAAACGGTTTCTTGCAGTTATGAGCTAAATACACATTAATAAGTCTGCACATATTGAATAAGAGAAGCACAATACAAACGCGCACAGCCAAACGCTGAACTAGTACAGCGCATGCGCGAGATCTAAAACAAGATGTCGGACGCGATCTCTGCAAACACTCGGTAACTAGGGACGCACGCTCGGCAAGCGCATGCTCAGTACAAGGTAAACAACGCCGACATGGCGGCGCGCAGCAGAGGGAAAGCTGCACATGGAGATGAACACGCGCTATGGTACTGTGCACCGATTGTGATTGAATAAGCAGGCACCTGTGTAGCAATCAGCCCACTTTGGACATATTAAGGTTTAAACTGTAAGTAAGGAGATTAATACCATGATTGTATAACTGAAACATATTGGTATGTGTACAGCAGCCATCAGATGATAATATATAACACTATCATAGGTTGTTAAAGCACTGTATAATGTTTATATAATTGTTAATTAGATAATGAAGTTTTGACACTAGAGGATGTATAAAATCCCCAGCATTTGCCATAGGGGACTGCTGGAAGAAGGTCATCATAGACCGAAACGTCGCTACTTTATACCTGAAGGCCAATAAAGGCGAGGAAACATCCGAATTTTGAGTGCTGCAGCCTTTATTTACGTCTATTGTCTAGATATAGATATAGATAGATATAGATATACAGATAGATATAGATAGATAGATAGAGATAGATAGAGATAGATAGAGAGATAGATAGATAGATAGATAGATAGATAGATAGATAGATAGATAGATAGATAGGCGAGTCGTTGCAGCCGCGGTCACTCCGGCACGTAGGTGCATTGCGAGTTTCATGGGTCGGCGACAACCGACGACAGTCGAGCGCCGTGGCCGAAAATCGAACCAAGGGCCCGGCCAGCCAACGCTCGAAACACCGCTATGTATGTCTATGGGAAGAGAGGCGCTATTCTCATTGGTCGCTGTGTGCTGGCGGCGACCAATGAGAATAGCGCCTCACTTTCAGCGGTAAATTTGAAACACAAAGTCGTCCATTATATCTTTATGGGAAGTGAGGTGCTATTCTCATTGGTCGCCGGTAGCACACAGCGACCAATGAGAATAGCGCCTCACTTCCCATAGAGATATATAGCGGTGTTTGGAGGAATTTATGGCCGGGCCCTTGGTTCTATTTTCGGCCACGGCGCTCGGCGCTTGTCGGTCGTCGCCGGAGCGGGAGACTCGCAATGGCCGCTTTGCGGCCATTGTTCGCGCCCTTGGAACGGCTCGCAATGGCCGCTTTGCGGCCATTGCTCGCGCCCCGGTAACGGGCAGCCACGTCCACGACGACAGAAGTAGAGCCGAAACTTACAAAAGTGCGTTAGGGGAATTATATATCTAATATATAAAGCTGAATGTGTGTATGTATGTGTGTGTGTATGTGTGTATGTGTGTATATCCGGGATTGGCATCTACACCGTCGCAGCTACAGCCGCAAAATTTTGCAGAGTCACACGTCTGGACCCTGGGAGCGTCATAGGCTATGTTGTGAGGCGAAATTTTAACCCTGCGCATTCCAGTTCACCAAACAATTTTGCCCCTATCTACATAATGGGAAAAAAGGGAATGGAAACGTGTGGGAGGAAAATCGACAGCTGTCAGCTATAGAGACGAAATTTTGCACAGTCACACGTCTGGACCCCGGGAGTGTCATAGGCTATGTTGTGAGGCGAAATTTTATCCCCGCGCATTCCAATTCACCAAACAATTTTGCCCCTATCTACAAAATGGGGAAAAAGTGACAGTTACCAGTTGACACTTGTGAATGAGAGGGACTTAATGATAGCACCAAAGACTAAAAGCATATACCAGCATATAGTCACTAAGGTGGGGCCCCAACATGAGATATTTACCACACACAGGGACATGTATACACACCACACGCACACAAAGACTAACAGCAAGTGTATAGTCGCTAAGGTGCAGCCCCAATATTGGATACTCACCACGCACCCGAACAAACACACCACAAAGACACACACACACCCCCAAGGGGACACACACACACTCTATAGTGACACATGCACTCACCACACAGGGACACACACACACCACAAAGAGACACACACACACCACACAGACCCCCCCACAGGTACACACACACATACACACCCTATAGGGACACATGCACTCACCCCTCAGGGACACACACACACCACAAAGGAACACACACAACACAGAGACACACACACCCCACACAGACCCCCCCACAGGGACACACACACACATACACACCCTATAGGGACACATACACTCACCCCACAGGGACACACACACACACCACAAAGAGACACACACAACACAGATACACACACACACACACCACAGACCCCCACACAGGGGCACACACACATACACACCCTATAGGGGCACATGCACTTACCCCACAGGGACACACACACCACAAAGAGACACACACAACAGAGACACACACCACACAGACCCCATCCCACAGGGACACACACATACACACCCCAGGGACACACACACCACACAGACAGACACAGATGTGCACAAATCACCTCACACAACTCGCCTCATACGTGTGCTATCTTTATTTTCCAAACATAAACATCTGATTAAAAACAGCCAATGTGCAACACATGTGCCACATAGGGAATTAACCTTCCTAGCGTTATTCCCGAGCCTGACTCGGGGTTAACATTCACTACCAGAAGCGTTAACCCCGAGTCAGGCTCGGGCTTACCCGCGTTCGCGGCAGATGCGGTAAAAAAACCGCATCTGCCGCACTTGCCGCACTTGCCGCACTTGCGCCGCACTTGCGCCGCACTTGCGGCGCGGTTGCGGCGCGGTTGCGGTAATCTGCATAGTAAAGGGAACCAACCACCTCGGATGACCCTCATACACTGATAATATGTGCCCCTGCAGCCTAGTAAACCATTAGCAGCACTGTTTTTGTGTGATCTTATAAACTTACATGCCTGCGTACTTGAGGGCGTCTCCCTGTGTGTGCTGGCACTTGTGAGCTGTCACGGGTGACACGGATGACAGGGTGGAGGCCACGCGCAGACGATCCCAGCGTGTGGCCCACCAGCCATAATGGTGGAGGATGGTCCGTCTCTTTCAGGGGCATTTACCTTCTGTGTAGATGGAGAAAGGGTGTGATGGGATCGCGCTGTTATGGGGGGACGGCTGTGGAGGTCTTGTGCTCGGTCTGGTTTTATCCACCAATATTGTAGGTCACTAGGACCCAGCAGATTCCTTCCACCTTTATAAGGAGGTTCATTACCCTTCCTCGGTGCAGGTGATAGTTCCTTGTGCACTCATTATCCTTGCTCCAGCAGAGGCTGAGGTTGTGGAGGTTGCTGAGTTCTGCTGTCAGATAAGTGTTTCTTTTTCCCAAATGTCTGTCTTCCCTGGTGTTTGTCTTTAGTTGATAGTGGAGGGGTCTAGTGAACCTCTCCATCTGATCCTTAGATAAGATAGTGCTAGGATCAGAGAGGGACGAGGTTCGTGGTCGGCGACAGTTGAGGAGACTGTATAGGGACGTCAGGGCAGACAGGGTCAGCTCTAGGAAGTCTAGGGGTCACCGTCTCCTTCTTGTGCCCTTAGCGTTAGGGACTCCTTATTCCCCCCCCCCGTCGTTATCCTACGCTGGGGGTCTTCCCCACTCCCAGCGTGACATGAGCTGTGCTCGTCATGCCTGCTCTCCCCTCCCTTATGCACGCCCCCTCTCAGCCTGCTATAGTGATGTGAGGCTGATTGCGTCATAAAGGGGCGGGGCTACCGGGATGCGCGATTTAGCCCCGCCCCTTTATGACGCAATCAGCCTCACATCACTATAGCAGGCTGAGAGGGGGCGTGCATAAGGGAGGGGAGAGCAGGCATGACGAGCACAGCTCACAAGTGCCAGCACACACAGGGAGACGCCCTTAAGTACGCAGGCATGTAAGTTTATAAGATCACACAAAAACAGTGCTGCTAATGGTTTACTAGGCTGCAGGGGCACATATTATCAGTGTATGAGGGTCATCCGAGGTGGTTGGTTCCCTTTACTATGCAGATTACCGCAACCGCGCCGCAACCGCGCCGCAAGTGCGGCGCAAGTGCGGCAAGTGCGGCAGATGCGGTTTTTTTACCGCATCTGCCGCGAACGTGGGTAAGCCCGCTTTTAGCAAAAAATTCAAGACCTAAACAGACCGCCAGGGAGGTTAAGGCAGATGTCAGTCAAATGAGCTGTCTATTATGTGTATGTGTGAGGTAACATATACTACCCGGCCAGGGGGAGGGTTTACTGTTGGCTGGAGATTTATTAGGCCGCCTATAGCAATCAATCACAGCTCAGCTTCTATTTTCCTACAGGTCATTAATATGACATATTCAAATTCTATTTTGTTATAGCTAACAGCAGTTATTTATTAACCCGGGCGTAGACGGGTACTACAGCTAGTTAGATATATAAAGCTGAATGTGTGTGTGTATGTATGTATGTGTGTGTGTGTGTATACCCGGGATTGGCATCTACACCGTCGCAACTACAGCCAAAAAATTTTGCACAGTCACAAGTCTGGACCCAGAGAGCGTCATAGGCTATATTGTGAGGCGAAATTTTAACCCCGCGCATTCCAATTCACCAAACAATTCTGCCCCTATCTACATAATGGGGAAAAAGTGACAGTTACCAGTTGACACTTGTGAATGAGAGGGGCTTAATGATAGCGCCAAAGACTAACAGCATATACCAGCATATAGTCACTAAAGTGGGGCCCCAACATGAGATATTCACCACGCACGGGGACATGTATACACACCACACGCACACAGAGAGTAACAGCAAGTGTAAAGTCGCTAAGGTGCAGCCCCAACATTGGATACTCACCACACACCTGAACACACACACATACCACAAAGACACACACACCCACGGGGACACACACACACCCTATAGTGACACATGCACTCACCTCACAGGGAAACACACACCACAAAGAGAGACACACACACCACACAGACCCCCCCACAGGGACACACACACATAGCCACCCTATAAGGACACATGCACTCACCTCACAGGGACACACACCACAAAGAGACATACACACCACACACAGACCCCCCAACAGGGACACACACATACACACCCTATAGGGACACATGCACTCACCCCACAGGGACACACACATACACACACCCCATGAACACACACACCACATAGACAGACACAGATGTGCACAAATCACCTCACACAACTCGCCTCATACGTCTGGTATCTTTAATTTCCAAACATAAACATCTGATTAAAAACAGACAATGTGCAACACATGTGCCATATAGGGAATTAAGGCAGATGTCAGTCACAAGAGCTGTCTATTATGTGTATCTGTGAGGTAACATATACTGCCCGGCCAGGGGGAGGGTTTACTGTTGGCTGGTGATTTATTAGGCTGCCTATAGCAACCAATCACAGCTCAGCTTCTATTTTCCTACAGGTCATTAATATGACATATTCAAATTCTATTTTGTTATAGCTAACAGCAGTTATTTATTAACCCAGGTGTAGCCGGGTACTACAGTTAGTGTGTATGTATGTATATATAATATATATATATATAAATATATATATGCTAAAATTTAAAGTGACAGTGCTCAAAAAATAATACATTAGTTGCATTATCATATTCAGACAAAACATTTAAAGTGATAGTACTCTAATAAATTGATTATATCCACTCTGTTAGCAGATTAAGTCCCTTAGGTTTCAAAAAATTCAATTTGTGTATCCAGTACTTTTCTTTCTTTTTTAGTGCCTCAAATCTATTACTCATACCCTCAGGCACTTGGTCAATGGGTGTCACTTTCATCAAACTGAAATTTCTATCATGTTGTTTATCATAATGATTAGACACTCAGTGTTGTTGGAAGCCTTTCTTAATATTAGACCTATGTTTATTTAATCTGATATGTAATGGCTGTATTGTTCTTCCTACATATTGTAACTTACATGGACATTCTAAAAGGTAGTTCACATATTCTGTTGTACAGCTCATTCCATATTTAATTGTATACTTTATGTTTGTAGTTGTGGAACTAAATTCCATCGTATTTTGAATATTCTTGCAGCACAGACACCTAATTATGCCACATTACTAACTCTCATTATTTGTGAATTATCTTTACTTTTATTCTGATTTACCCATGGCATTTTATTCAAATGACTAGGAGCAATTACACTCTTAATATTTGGTGCCCACCGGTATGTTATCCCTGGTTTATCAGGTGTCAGGTCTTTCAAAATGGGGTAATTTTTTTAAATATACCAATGTTTATTTAACACTTCTCTTATTTTTTTATGACAATTGTTATATCTCGTAATAAAATTGTACATATATTTGTTATCCGTGTCTGTTTTATTTTTTGGTTGTAACAAAGATTCTTGTTTCAATTTACTACTCCTGGTAAAGGCATTTTTGAGCAGCCTTTTTAGATATTTTTGACCAATAAATCTTTTTTTCAAAATTTCTGATTGTTAAATAAAATCATCCTCAGAGGTACAATTCTTTTTAATCCTTTTGAATTGGTTGATAGGTATGTTCTTCAACCACTTGCCCACTTGTAAAGTGGATATAGCTGTTTCTATCTACCTTTTTGAAATTATTTTTAGTGTATGTTAATCCATCTTTTTCAAAGATCATCAGATCTAAAAATTCAATACTGGTCTTGTGTGTGTGGCTCAAAAGTCAGACCCCATATATTTCTCGATATCGCTTAAAAAAATTCATCCAACATGCCCATTTCATTGTCCCAAATTATAAATATATCGTCTATAAATCTTTTATACACGATCAGTCCTTTTTTTGTTTGTTATTTATCATATATATTTTCTCAAAAACAACCATAAACAGGTTTGCATAAGAACAAGCCACTTTAGACCCCATTGCAGTCCCTTTTTTCTGGTGGAAGAATTTTTTGTCATATGTGAAATAATTGTTTCTCAATATAAAGTTCAATCCTTTTAAAATAAATTATTTTTGTGCTGTGCTCATCCTTAAATCCTTCATAATAAAGGATTCTATACATGCAATCCCTATGTCATGTTGAATATTTGTATATAATGAAGATACATCTAGTGTTACAAAACTGTAAGAGTTTTTCCATGGTATATTTCTAAGAATCTGGATTGGTTCTGTTGAATCTTTTAAATGGCTGTCTACACCAAAAACATGATGTTGTAGAATTTTATCTATATAAGCAGCTATATTGCGTGTCAGAGGCCCAGTCCCTGAGATGATGGGGATCCACTAGACGTTTATGGACTTTTGGGAGATGGTATAAGAATGGTGTAGTAGGCTGCATATTTGTAAGGAATTTCATTTCATCATCACTAAGCATCCCCACTGAGTGAGCTTCTGTGATCATTTTATTATACACTTTAATTAGTGTGGGATAGGGATCCCTCACCACTTGTTTGTAGTATTCAGTGTCAGATTATTCTTACATTTAGTTATGCCACGGGTAAATCAGAATAAAAGTAAAGATAATTCACAAATAATGAGAGTTAGTAATGTGGCATAATTAGGTGTCTGTGCTGCAAGAATATTCACAATACGATCGACTTTAGTTCCACAACTACAAACATAAAGTATACAATTAAATATGGAATGAGCTGTACAACAGAATACGTGAACTACCTTTTAGAATGTCCATGTAAGTTACAATATGTAGAAAGAACAATACAGCCATTACATATCAGATTAAATAAACATAGGTCTAATATTAAGAAAGGCTTCCAACAACACTGAGTGTCTAATCATTATGATAAAAACGCCATGATAGAAATTTCAGTTTGATGAAATTAACACCCATTGACCAAGTGCCTAAGGGTATGAGTAATAGATTTGAGGCACTAAAAAAGAAAGACAAATACTGGATATACAAATTGAATTAGTTGAAACCTAAGGGACTTAATCTGGTAACACAGCTGATATAATTAATTTGAGTACTATCACTTTAAATGTTTTGTCTGAATTTGATAATGCAACTAATGTATTATTATTTTTTGAGCACTGTCACTTTAAATTGTAGCCAAAAAATATATTTATATATATATAATTATATATATAATATATAGTACAGACCAAAAGTTTAGACACACCTTCTTATTCAAAGATTTTTCTGCATTTTCATGACTATAAAAATTGTAGATTCACACTTAAGGCATCAAAACTGTGAATTAACACATGTGGAATTATATACTTAACAAAAAAGTGTGAAACAACTTAAAATATGCCTTATATTCTAGGTTCTTCAAAGTCTCTTGGCATTCTCTTGATGCTCTTCAAGAGATAGTCACCGGAAATGGTCTTCACTTAACAGGTGTGCCCTGTCAGGCTTAATAAGTGGGATTTCTTGCCTTATAAATGGGGTTGGGACCATAAGTTGTGTTGTGCAGACGTATGGTGGACACACAGCTGATTGTCCTACTGAATAGACTGTTAGAATTTGTATTATGGCAAGAAAAAAGCAGCTAAGGAAAGAAAAACGAGTGGCCATCATTACTTCAAAAAATTAAGATCAGTCAGTCCGAAACATTGGGAAAACTTTGAAAGTGTCCCCAAGTGCAGTTTCAAAAACCATCAAGCACTACAAAGAAACTGACTCACATGAGGACCGCCCCAGGAAAGGAAGAGCAAGAGTCACCTCTGCTGCAGACGATAAGTTTATCCAAGTCACCAGCCTCAGAAATCACAGGTTAACAGCAGCTCAGATTAGAGACCAGGTCAATGCCACACAGAGTTCTAGCAGCAGACACATCTCTACAACAGCTGTTAAGAGGAGACTTTGTGCAGCAGGCCTTCATGGTAAAATAGCTGCTAGGAAACTACTGCTAAGGACAGGCAACAAGCAGAGGAGACTTGTTTGGGCTAAAGAACACAAGGAATAGACATTAGACCAGTGGAAATCTGTGCTTTGGTCTGATGAGTCCAAATATGAGATCTTTGGTTCCAACCACAGTGTCTTTGTGCGATGCAGAAAAGCTGAACGGATGGACTCTACATGCCTGGTTCCCACTGTGAAGCATGGATGAAGAGGTGTGATGGTGTGGGGGTGCTTTGCTGGTGACACTGTTGGGGATTTATTCAAAATTGAAGGCATACTAAACCAGCATGGCTACCACAGCATCTTGCAGCGGCATGCTATTCCATCCGGTTTGCGTTTAGTTGGACCATCATTTATTTTTCAACAGGACAATGACCCCAAACACACCTCCAGGCTGTGTAAGGGCTATTTGACCAAGAAGAAGAGTGATGAAGTGCTAAGCCAGATGACCTGGCCTCCAAAGTCACCAAACCTGAACCCAATCGAGATTGTTTGGGGTGAGCTGGACCGCAGAGTGAAGGCAAAAGGGCCAACAAGTGCATCTCTGAGAACTCCTTCAAGACTGTTGGAAGACCATTTCTGGTGACTACCTCTTGAAGATCATCAAGAGAATGCCAAGAGTGTGCAAAGCAGTAATCAAAGCAAAAGGTGGCTTCTTTGAAGAACCTAGAATAAGACATATTTTCAGTTGTTTCACACTTTTTTGTTAAGTATATAATTCCACATTTGTTAATTCATAGTTTGATGCCTTCAGTGTGAATCTACAATTTTCATAGTCTTGAAAATAAAGAAAACTCTTTGAATGATAAGGTGTGTACAAACGTTTGGTCTGTACTGTATATTTATTTATTACTAGCTGTACTACCCGGCTTTGCCCGGGTTAATAACTGCTGTTAACAAAATAGAATGTGTTAGAAAAATTTATTCAGCACACCAAAAACACAAAACAAATCGATAGAAATGTAATTATTAAAAGGCAAAAACTAAGCTAATAGAAGCATTTCACAACATATATTTCAACACCACAGATATTCCACACAGATTTAACTAAATTGGCCAAGTAATGTGAAGTAATCTTCTACTCCTTATTCGAGAGCCTTTTGATAGACGACATTCTTAGTTCTTCCTTCAGGTGCAAGACAGATTTTTGGCTGTTCCAACTCTTGAACAGGCCACATAAAGTTGACCATGAGAAAAGCATGGAGATTGTAAATCAATTCCAACTACTTTCAAAGACTGTCCCTGAGCCTTGTTGATAGACATAGCAAATACCAGTCGAACAGGAAACTGGAGGCGTTTAAAATGAAAAGGCAAATCAGATGGAATAAGAGGAATTGTTGGAATGAAAACATCTTCTCCTGTGGCACATCCTGTCAAAATGGTTGCCTGAATTACATGTGGAAACAGGTTCTTAATCAAGTCTTGTTCCATTACACAGCTTTGGTGGATCCTCGCTTCCCTCTCCTCAGAAAGTTCATTGGCCCTAGAGGAAGCAGCTCTTGTTTTCATGTCTGCAAGCCTCGCTTCCCTCTCCTCAGAAAGTTCATTGGCCCTTGAGGAAGAAGCTCTTGTTTTCATGTCTGCAAGCCTCGCTTCCCTCTCCTCAGAAAGTTCATTGGCCCTTGAGGAAGCAGCTGCTGTTCTCATGTGTGTCAGCCTTGTTTCTCAGTCTTCACATTTTTCACTCACCCGTAATGCAGCTTTTCTTTTTGCATCAGCTGACATTCGTGCCAAGGAACTCCTTTTCTTATGAGGCATTATTGTGGTAAAAATAGTCTGTAACTGGCAGTTTCTATATCCTCTCACATAGAGGTAATGTGACTGACATCAGCCTTTCCACCAACACACCCTAACTGACATCCTATTACCTCACAGACATCCTATTACCTCACAGAAGCTTTATGAGAATGTCCTTTGTTGTCTATATTAACCAATCAGAGCTCAGATTAACAGTAGCAAAATAGCAACCAATCACAGCTCAGCTTCTATTGGCAGCCTGATAAATCCCCAGGCAACAGGAAACCCTCCCCCCGACAGTATATATTAGCTCACACATACACATAATAGACAGGTCATGTGACTGACAGCTGCCGTATTTCCTATATGGTACATTTGTTTCTCTTGTAGCTTTGCTGCTTATTAATCAGATTTTTATTGTTGAAGGATAATACCAGACTTGTGTGTGTTTTAGGGCGATTATGTGGCGAGGTTGGTGTATGTGTGGTGAAATGTGTACTGAGGGTGGTATATGTGTTCAAGCACGTGGTAGTGTGAGGCGCATTTTGTGTGTGTGTTCATATCCCCGTGTGTGGTGAGTATCCTATGTTGGGGCCCCACCTTAGCAACTGTATGGTATATACTGTTTGGCGGCATCGCTCTCATTCTTTAAGTCCCCCTTGTTCACATCTGGTAGCTGTCAATTTTCCTCCAACACATTTCCTTTCACTTTTTCCCCATTATGTAGATAGGGCCAAAATTGTTTGGTGAACTGGAACGCTCAGGGTTAAAATTTCGCCTCACAACATAGCCTATTACACTCCCGGGGTCCAGACGTGTGACTGTGCAAAATTTTGTCTCTATAGCTGACAACTGTCGATTTTCCTCCAATACTTTTCCTTTCACTTTTTCCCCATTGTGTCGATAGGGGCAAAATTGTTTGGTGAACTGGAACGCGCGGGGTTAAAATTTCGCCTTATAACATAGCCTATGACGCTCTCGGGGTCCAGACTTGTGACTGTGCAAAATTTTGTGGCTGTAGTTGCAACAGTGTAGATGCCAATCCCGGACATACATGCATACATACATACATACACACATACATACACAGACACATTCAGCTTTATAAATTAGATTAATATAGAATTGAGGGTATGACTATTTATGTTCAAATATTTTTTTATTGGTTTGCAAACAAAAGAACGGTATAACATACAGTATGATTTGCATGAATGATACAGAAATCAATGAAGTACAATAAAAGTAGATTAGTAATCTAGGTGGGACAATATGAAGAAATATGTACAATCTATATATCCATAGACCGAGGATGAATCAGAAATATATAACACTACTCAAGGCTTTAGTCATTTGGTCAATGATTTATATATATATATCCTTCATATGCCAGTAATTTGGTTATTTAATGTATAGCAAGTTGCTAAACAGTAACTTAACTATTTACATACATGGAAGTACAAAGAGTATATAAGAATGCCCACTATGAATTAACGTGGTATGATTTACTTGAAATAGTAATGGTAAATTAAGTTGGATTGGGGTACGAAGATGGTCTTGTACAATGTTGAGGTCTTTATGGTTGATTTGTAGGAGACATAATTTTATTCCACTCCTTCCATTTTTTGGAGTATTTTTTTAAAAGGTTGTTTATGTGTGTTCGTATGTGTTGTGACATGCTATATTCTCTATTATGTTTTCCACTGTAGGGGGAAAAGGGCAGCAATGTTACTTTTAGCTGTGAGTAGAATTTGCGTAATGATGGGTCTAAGTTTATGAGGGATGGATTCGAGGCCAACAAGGAGAAGTACTAGTTCAGAAGATAGGTGTAATTTCAAGCCAGTGATGCTGTTAATTAGAGTTTCAACTCCATCCCAGAAGTATTTGAGAACTCTACAGCTCCAAAAAATGTGAGTCAAGCTACCAATAGCATTACAATTCCTCCAGCAGAGGGGGGTGTTGGAGTTTTGAATTTGATGAAGTTTAAGGTTGAAGAGGGGTATAATACCAGCGTGTGTAAATCTTATAGTGGGTCTCTGCAAGGGATGAGCAGGGGATATAAGAGTAGATAGATTCAAAAATTTGATACCAGACATCCGTTGTAATTTCTACATTTAGTTCTTTTTCCCATGCTTGTACATTCGAAGAGTATGAAAAATGAGTGTCTTGGTTAAAGCTTTGATATATATGCTCAGTTTTCCAGAAAAGAAGGCTTCAAGGATAACTGCACATCTGAGCTAGGTTCTGGGGTAGGAAAAAGTTTAGTTTATGGTAGTTGATGAGATTTTGAATCTTCTTTCATGTCATCTCTTCTACGATGTCGAGTTTAAATTTTTCCATAAGAAGTTGGAAGGGAATGAGTTTTTTACTTTCATCTATTATGTCTGCAATGTGCTTGACACCTAGTTTCTTCCATGAGTTTAGTTTAATTCTTGACGATATAAGTTTCAAGATATCTATATTTATCCACGTTGGAGACACCGTAGGATGAGACTTGTGAGATAGTTTCAGTAGAGTTCTCCAAGAAAGGATTGCAGATCTGACAGCAATTTCCTCAGGTAGTTTCTTAGTTTTGTCACATAGGTAGGAGAGAGTGTTGAGGCCAAGATCGCCCTGAGGTTTAATAGATTCCTCTAGATCTAACCAAGTCGGCCCATCTTGTCCTGCCCACCAATTCTGGCTTAATTTAATTAGAGTAGCATGGTAGTAGGCAGTTAAATTGTTCTTTTCTAGGACTAATCTCGCTACCCTAGGTTTCTTTTTTGCCCAGATGAATGTAACCAACTGAGATTGTAATTTTTGTAACCACTTATTCGGGATAATTAAAGGGATAGATCTAAAAATATATAAAAGTTTTGGTAAAAGGCTCATCTTGTATGCATTGATTCTGCCAAACCAAGAAATTTCTATCTTTGCCAGATGTAGAATATCGGTCTGTAAAGTTTTGTAAATGGTTTTTAGGTTAGTATCTACAATTGATGTTAGAGGTTTAATAAGTTTAATTCCTAGATAGTTGATATGGTCGTTTTCCCAGGCCAGATTAAACTTCGATTTAAGAGCAACTAATATATTGGAGTATGTTTTAATTGTGTCTAATAAGTTTCTTAATGATTTAAGTGGATTAGATAGTGTTAAAAGAATGTCATCTCCGAATAAAGATATTTTAAAATGTCTTTTGTGTACCGGGATACCGCAGATTAAGGGATTAGATCGAATCTTTTCGGGGGTATGACTATTTAGTAGTTTTATAGGCTTGAATATTTATATATGTACTAGATGGGGGGCCCGATTCTAAAGAATCGGGTAGTCTAGAATCCATATATAGTTTATTTACTAATAGTTAGGGGAGTGCGGTGAAATTAATTGTGTGTATACAGGTGGCTCAGTGGGTAGCAGAGTATACGGTGGCTCAGTGGTTAGCACTGCGCAGTGGCTCAGTGGTTAGCACTGCGTGGTGGCTCAGTGGTTAGCACTGTGCGGTGGCTCAGTAGTTAGCACTGCGCGGTGGCTCAGTGGTTAGCAGTGAGCGCAGTGGCTCAGTGGTTAGCAGTGAGCGCGGTGGCTCAGTGGTTACCAGTGAGTGCGGTGGCTCAGTGGTTAGCAGTGAGTGCAGTGGCTCAGTGGTTAGCAGTGAGTGCGGTGGCTCAGTGGTTAGCAGTGAGTGCGTGGCTCAGTGGTTAGCAGTGAGTGCGGTGGCTCAGTGGTTAGCAGTGAGTGCGGTGGCTCAGTGGTTAGCAGTGAGTGCGGTGAGCGCAGCGCCGTGGGCAGAGTGGTCAGCACACACATACATACACACACACTCCGCTATACTTACCACCGACCCTACGTCTTCCTCGCCCCCTGGATCCTGAGTCGGCATGTCGCCGCTCCCGGACGACTGGATCCAATATGGCATCCGGGAAGTTTGGCGAGACTTCTTGAACGCTATATTGGATCCAGTAGTTTAGGGGCGGCGACATGTCGACTGAGGATCCAGGCGGCGGACGCAGGGCCGGTGGTAAGTATAGCGGAGTGTGTGTGTGTTTGTGTGTGTGTGTGTCTGCGGACAAAGTGAGGGAAGTGCGGACAAAGTGAGGGAAGTGCGGACAAAGTGAGGGAAGTGCGGACAAAGTGAGGGAAGTGCGAACAAAGTGAGGGAAGTGCCTACATACACACATATATACACATACTGTACATTGCATATGGAGGGGTGAGGAGAGCGGAGGCTGGAGGGGTGAGGAGAGCGGAGGCTGGAGGGTGGGGAGAGCGGAGGCTGGAGGGGTGAGGAGGGGTGGGGAGAGCGGAGGCTGGAGGGGTGAGGAGAGCGGAGGCTGGAGGGGTGAGGAGGGGTGAGGAGATGGGAGGCTGGAGGGCAGAGTAGAGGGGAGGCTGGAGGTCAGAGGAGAGGGGAGGCTGGAGGGTAGAGGAGAGGGGAGGCTGGAGGGCAGAGGAGAGGGGAGGCTGGAGGGCAGAGGACAGGGGAGGCTGGAGGGCAGAGGCTGGAGGGGAGGGGTGAGCGGAGGCTGGAGGGGAGAGGCTGGAGGGGGGAGGCTGGAGGGGAGAGGCTGGAGAGGAGAGGCTGGAGAGGAGAGGCTGGAGGGGTGAGGAGGGGTGGGGAGAGCGGAGGCTGGAGAGGCTGGAGAGGCTTGAGAGGCTGGAGGGCAGAGGCTGGAGGGCAGAGAGGCTGGAGGGTAGACGGAACTTCCGAGAGCGGAACGTTCCTCTGCCGGCCCCTGTAGCCGGGCGCCGCCCCGGCTACCCTGCACTGGTGACGTCACCACCATGGTCCGGAGGCCATCACGGAAGTAACCTTCGCGTTTTCCGGAAGTGGCCTTCAGGTTTTATATTATAGATAATATAGACTATTATTTTTACATAGTTAATATCACTATATTGGACCAACTCACAAGTAATTTATAAGACACTCACAGGGAATGGACGTCATCAGCCTCGGACTGCTCTGGCGGGTAACCGGGTAAAAGTCATGGGAGGCCCTCAGTTATAGAGGCCCCGCCCACCTAGCCCCACCTCTCACTACCCCCTGCTGAACAGAGCGGCCGAGCAAGTCGAGCAGGTCCCATTCTCCTGAGCTAGTGCTACTACTGTGGCGTTCTGAGCTAGGGGGCAGGGTAACAGATGTCCCCCAGGCTGGTGCTTCTGTTCCTTCTCTGGGGCGGGGAACTCAGCTCCCGGCGCTTGTATGTAGATCCCTGTGCTGCTGCTGCACAGTCAGGGATCCCCTCTGGGCCCTGTGTGTGACTCACCTCTCCCTCCCATGTGACGTCTCCTTCTTGTTCCCGCTCCTCGGAAGCCTGTGATGACGCTGGGAATCATGATGGCTGCAGCCAGCCCAGCAAGAGCAGATGGAGACGTGGCGAGCAGACAGCTCTCTCTGCAGGGACACAGACCCCCACACTCCTGTCTGTGAGTAACATTGTCTTGTGAATTGATATAGAGATGTCCTGGGGGGGTTGAAGGGCCTGCACTGTGGTGAGGGGCTGCTCTCACTGAACAGCTCCTTAATAGCTTTTATTACCACTGTACCTGCTAACCCCTTCATTGCCTCCTTAGACTGTGCCCACACTAGTGCATTTGCTGCACATTTTCACAGTGTATTTGAAAACAGGAACAGCAAACGCACATAGTGTATAGGCAGCCAGCAGCATCAGTGTGACTTCGCTTGTGCTGACGTCTGCGCTTTTCTGCGCAGTGTAATAGCTGTGGATTATTACATTGATCATTGATCTATAAACATCTGCAACATCTCAATTAAGTACACGTCATGCCTTGTGTACTGCCCAGCACTTACAGGTGGGTTTTGACCACATCACACATCATGTGAGTAAGGGGCATGCATGACGTGACCGAAACCCGGAAGTGCCAGACAGTACACGGTGTACTACAGTGCGGATGCTCAATGATGGATAGATGCAGAACTTTCTGCAAAAAAAAACAGCTATATGTACCAAAAATGCAACACTTTTGGTATGTAGCAGCTAATAAAAGCGAATGCAGAATATTCAGCATCAAATCTTAGGCCAGTTTCACACTTGCGTTCTGGATGCAGCGTATGTGAACGCAGCCAAACGCATGTGTACCACATCCCTATGTTTAATATGGGGACGCATGGTACCTGCTTTGCGTATGGATGCGCATACTTTCGGCATCCTTCGAACTCAACATGTGGCACTTTTTGTGCGTCTTGGATGCTTGCTTTCTATGCAAGCGTCCTGAAGCATACAAATAATGCATGGAGGTAAATGGAGCCGCACTGCCATCCGCATGTCAGTGCAGCCAAACGCAGCGGATTCTTCTTCTTCCTTGTTCTTCTAGTCTTCTTCTTCTCGGCTGCCGCCGCTGATCTCTTGTTTTTCAACGCCGCTAATCTCTAGCAGCAGCAGCCGGGAGGAGGAGATCAGAGGAAGTGGCCGGGAGGAGGAGATCAGCAGCAGTGGCCGGGAGAAGATCTCTTCTTCGCTGCCGCCACTGATCTCCACCTTCCGGGTGGCAAGACCACTGATTGGGTGGCCGGACACATTTAGAATGACATGCTATGTGAACACATGCTGACAATCACCACTGCGGTCATATCAGAATGGCTGCATTCGCACTGCGTTTGTGTTCACATTGCAGACAATGTTTTCGTGTGCGCTCAGCTAAAGCGCACTTTCTGGGGCTTTGTGTGTGGCCGGCTGCTAAGGTAAACAGTGGGTTACTATGGGCTTCGTTGCCTAGCAGGGCTCCCCATTAATCGCTATGCGCTGTGGCTTAACTTTCTAAGTTTTTAGCGGTAACGTAAAATGTGGGTCACCCACCAAGTGTGACCCTAGCCTTAAGGCCCCGTTACACAGTACGATGTCCCAGCGATCCCACCAACGATCCAACATGGCCGGTATCGCTGGGACATCGCTATCTGTTCACTGGTGAGCTGTCACAAAGGCAGACTCACCAGCGATCAGCAAACACGCTGGTATCCAGTGTAAACAGCGGGTAACTAAGCAGAGCACGGCGCTTAGTTACCTGCTGTTTACCCTGGATACTAGCTCCTAAGGTGTGCTGTGCGGCGCTGGGAGCTCGTTGATCGTTGGTCTCCCACTGTCACACACAGCAATGCTGGCCACCCAGCAGGAGACCAACGATTAAAAAAATGGTCCAGGTCATTTACCAACGATGAACAACCTCACCGTTGGTCTATTGGTAAATGTCACACACAACGATGTTGTTTCGACATCACTGCAATGTCACCAAACCAGTGACGTTGCAACGATATCGTTAACGATATTGTTATGTGTAATGGGGCCTTTAGTTCAACGGTACATAGCCTTACAGCTGACTGAGAAAATGAGTATAGGAAGGCCATGAAAGGGTTAATCTTGTATGGCCAGTATAACAGACATGGCAGTGCACAGTCCTTGTCTGCTGCACTGTGATTTGGCCATGCCAGTAAACTGAGGCACCGTGCCCACTATTAGGGATTGCAGCGTTTTGGATGCAGCGTGTCTTCACTGCGTCCAAAATGCTGCATTGTACCGTACCAGCACATGGGATGGATTTATAGAAATCTCCTATCCACTGTGCTTGTTTTCTGCACAGCATCAGGCTATGTTCACACAGTGTATTGCTACATTTTGTGAGGATCAGTTTTTGGTGCAAAACTGCACCAAGAATGGATCCTCACACAGCGCAGCCTTCTGTGTGTGAATGCTGCAGCACTATTCACCTGCGCTTACTCACCTCTCTGCGCTCCTTCGGTGACCACCGGTGATCTCTTCTCATACCAGGAGGCCGCAGCGGGTGCTGCCTCTAGGACCCTGCAGCCTCCCATGTGACCAGGTGACGTTGATTAGTTACATAATGCTGTCCTGCGCCACCAGGCTATGGATTTCTATGGCAACCGGACGCTTACCGCAGCCGCCGGCTTCACAGAGATCTCCCGGATATGCGCTTTTGCCGAGCACACAGGAAGATGCTGCAAACAGCATTTCCTGTGCGCCCTGCAAAAGCACATATCCCGCAGTTGTCTGTGGAGCAGGTGGCTGCCTTAAGCGTCCGCTTGCCATAGCGTTCAATAGACAGGCAGCGCATAGGCTACTCCAGCCAGAAACTAGGTTTCTGCTGGATCCTGCAGGCTAGGGGCCTCCTCTTCTGTGTGTGGCCTCCTCCTCTTCAGCGCCTGTGCCTCAGCGTGTCAATTCATGCAGGCGCACACCAAGGACTTGGTAGGAGCAGGTCCCGGCTGCTGTAACAGAGCATGCGCGTTGCGTAAGCACCAGAGCCCGCCCTGCATACAGCATAATCTTTAGCAGGACGGGCTCTGGTGCTTTGTGCATTCACTGAGTATTTGGTGTTTTTTACCTCAGTATTTGTAAGGCCTCGTGCACATGCTGAGTATTTGGTAAGGTTTTACCTCAGTATTTGTAAGGCCTCGTGCACACGCTGAGTATTTGGTGAGTTTTTACCTTAGTATTTGTAAGACAAAACCAGGAGTGGATAAAAAAATACAGAAAAAATACCTGTGATTGTTCCACTACTGGTTTTGTCTTTCAAATACTGAAGTAAAACTCTCACCAAATATCACTTATCCTTAGGCCATGTGCACACATTGAATAAGTCATTTATTGGTGGGTGTCCGACTGCTAAATGTTCAACTTTTATCCCCATTACATGTCCAAAAAAATAGAAAAAAAACCAACACAGAATCCTGAGATCTAGATCCTTAAAAATTAATTTTATTAGATAAAAACATTAAAACCCACACATTAATATCATCATCCTTAAAGATGTTCCTTAGGCTATGGTCTGACTAGTGTCAGCCCTCAGCCAGCCGGATCCGTGAAAAACTTAGAATTTGCCAGGCTGAGTGCATAGCGTTAACAGCATGTAACGCTGTGCGCCGCCTGTATATACATGTCTATGGCAACCTGAATGATCGGCTCCACTTAAAGGTCCCGGATATGCGCTTTTGGAGAGCGCACAGGAAAACGCTGCAAACCGTGTTTCCTGTGCGCTCTGCAAAAATGCATATCCGGGGATTGTTTATAGAGCCGGAGGCTGAGGTAAACATCCAGTTGCCTTAGGGATACAAAGGCAGGCGGAGCATAGAGTTACCCGCTGGTAACGCTATGCGCTAAGCCTGCCAGATTCTAAGTTTAAAACGGATCCAGCAGGCTGAGGGCAAGACGCAGGTCTGACCCTAGCCTTAGTCATAGGTTTGTTTTCTACCCATTAAGGTACCGTTACACGGTACGATGTTGGAACGATGTCTGCAACGTTCTCGTGGGTGCGCGGACGTTTCCGACATCATTTTGACATCATTGGTGAGTTGTCACACGACGTGATATTGTGGACAACTCACCAAAGATGTTGTGAGCAGGGATCGTTCGCAAACCCCGTGAACGATCAATGCTCATTGGTGTCAATGGGCGAAGTCGTCCATGACATCGTTATCGCGTTGTCACACACAACGATCTACCAGGTTGGTGAATCGTTGATCGTCAGGTTTGATAACATATTCTCAAACCTGTGATGAACGATCCACCAACTTATCATTGTTGGATCGCGGTGTTACACGTGATGACATCGTAACGATGTCGCTGTACACCTCCAAACCTATGACGTAACAGCGACATCATAAACGATGTTGGCCCGTGTAACGGGGCCTTATCACTGGAGCTGATGTACAACTCAACCACTGATCTGCTCATTCCCTCAGTGAATGTGAGCGCTGGGTTTGGCTTTTTCTGGATGCCCCAATGATGATGAATGGAGTCGCGGTCACATCATTACAGGCTGCTGCATTTAATAATGAGGACAAAAGCGCCACATTTCACACAGTTCAGTTTCCACTTGGCGATTTCCATCAATAAATAAGTGATCACCTACCAAACCTGCAGATCACTGATAACTTGTTTTCATTAAAGAATCCCTTTAATGCAAACTACAGTGACACTTATAGTGAGCGCACAGCAGAAGTGCAGGAGCCGCCAATATAATGGGTATAACGGCTAACAGGTATTTGTCTATAGTTGAAGGGTGGGTGGGCCCCTGGAATCTATTTCCCTGGTGGGTCCCAGACACCCCAGTCCGACCCTGGGCGTCATCATACAGTATGTGAGTATGTGATGATGTTGGTATTATCAAAAATAAAGTTATTTCACAAGAATGAAAACACTCAGGAACGATATACATATTGGATTTACATATATTCACAATAAAAATGATTGCCTAAATCTTTAGGAAAGGATGTCCTAGATTGAATAAATAGACTCAGGATTGAAAGTCTTGTAAGCTGTAATAAGCGCTGAAAAGCAAGGAATATAGAAACTGGCAGCCTGTGTTAAATTTAGGTTCGACTTCAGCACCTCCTTAATTGGTATAGAACAACAGAAGTGTAGTGGAGTTTGGATCCTTCACAACTGAATGCTAAGAAGCATAGACCGTGGTGCAGATATATAGAATTAATAATTTCTTTCTATTGCGAGTCAGCATGAAATTACAGTGAGGTATGAATGAATGGGACATATCTGCCACCTTGTGGCAGTTTCTGGCATTACTGGGTATCATGGCAAATAAATGTTACCATGATAACAGCATCCAGATAAAAATAATCTCCAAACTGATTTCTATTATATCTGAAGTGAATATAATGACAAATGATAATTAAGAATAAACACAATTGAATTAAACAAACATGGAGTTCTTGTTAGAAATAGATATACATGGGATTTGAACCAGAATATGTAGAGGAAATTGCCAAATACGAGGTTAAGTGAATAACACAGACGCTGTGCTCCACAGAGCCAATTGAAGTCCCTGATCCTTCCAGATTGTATATAACCTTATAGAGAATTAGAATAAATAATTAAAAATTATACACGTTAATATAAATAAAAAACGGTTTTATATAGTTTTTTAATAATTTTTAATATGCTCTCCTCCAACCACAATGATATATAGATGAGTATAATTTAAAATTGTGAAGGCAATAAAATGATTTTGAAGGCAATAACAGAGAAAGAAATCCCACTGAACTCTGCAATCAGGTTCTACACCCGCAAAGGTTTTCTTCTGCAACAATAATTTTTTAATTTTTTGAATTGATGAGATAATTATGCTGCGATTTTATAATGGAATTGTTATAACTTTTGAATGTTTTTTAAGTGTAATATATGATGAAATGTGGATACTTACAATAAGGAAAAACCAGGTAATATGTATTTTGTACCATCAACGTCACAGGGATCCTCCCCTCTGATGTCACAGATGACGTGACTGATTTTTCTGGAAATCAACATTCGCTGTAAAACTATATAAGGCAATTATCTGTGTTGCTATGTAATGTAACCCTGAAGAAGGTGCAAGGTCAGCACCGAAACGTGTTGGTGTGAGGAGGAATAAAGGAGCAGCAGATACAAGTGTTGGCTCCCTTTGTATCATTTATCAAGCAGAAGCGCGGACCAGAGACACTACTCCTATCTTGGTTGATTCTGGATCTTTTTCCCACGGTACACGTGGCGGTGTGGGTCCTGCGGCTGCTGTTATCTCAGGCATACAAGCCAGTTGAACACAACCAAACCAGGTGATCAAGGTCCATCTGGGGTCACCATTTGGTGAAACGAGTGATAAGGCACAATCTGCGCCTCTTTGTTTCCCTTGTTTTTTAGAGTTGTACAGATTGGGTTAGTGTGAGTGCACACAATGTGGCTGCAGGCTTGCTCTGATGTCTAGTACCTGCCTGCTCTTGGCTTCCCTTTGAACAGCTTCAGTAAAAAGGAGAGATGTTAAATGACCAGACAGCATGTCTCTATATCAGGCAGGCCCCCTTCACACCACGGTTTTTGTCTGTCAGGGTGGATCCTGTTTTTTTCAGAATCACCCTAACAGAGCCTGACAGGACAGAGGTGTAGAAAGTGTAGCAAAATATGGTCCTGGATCCTGTTTTTTGCATGATTCGTTTTCTGCTGCTGTCCATGGTCCCGAAGTCTGTCTGTTTCTGCCTCTGCCCCTGAATTCATAGCCTGTGCTGCCCATGGTGCTGAACTGTGCACGGAAAGAATTCTGTGCTTAAAATCAGGCACCCATAGACTCCCATATTATAGGCCCCCAGATCTGTCCGATTTTTGTCAGATTTTTTTTGAACAGAGCCCAGAAATGCTGCAGGCTCTGTTTTTGAAGACTGTGAAAAATCGGACAAAAACGAATCTGGTACTGAATACACAAAACCAGATGGCCTTTTATGACCAATCCCACACCATAGGGATACATGTTCATCATGATGAATTATGTTCATTACAACTATGCTCCCACAATAAAAGTGCGACTCCATTGAAAAAGTAAAAGACTTGTGTACTAATTTTGGTGTGCCAGTTCTCCAACTCTATTGTCAGTAAAGTGAGTGACCACTAAAAGTGACTAGGGCAGCATGAAGACCAAATATGGCCCTGGCGTACCAGCTTGTTCATTTGCAGGAATACCCTTTAATATAGGATGTGCTATGTACGCCCACTGTAAGGAAGGGGTTAAAGTAGCAATACCACCTATTACCCCATTAAAGCGACAATACCCTCCTGAGAAACCATTTAAATTAATAATTTGTGTGTCCACTTACAAAGTAATAATGTCTCTTAGAACACCTTCTGTATTTTAGTATTAAATTTGTGCTTTGTTAAATATTTTTTCGTGTTCTGTTCTCTACTTTAGGATTTGTGTATTGAAACAACACCATTGCAATTGTCTACAAATGATCCACATCATCATGCTGATTGTCAGATCATGGAGATGATTGAAGAGTCACGATATGAAAAAAGAAGAATACAGTTTAATATATGTCAGGTTTAAGACACAAGCTTTAATTCATCAAACATGTATTGCTGCCAATTTCAACTGAATTAAGCTCAGATTACATTGCGCTCTGCTAAGGGAGCTGAAGTCCAACTGGTTACTATGTACAATTAGGCAAATTGTGATATTGGATACAGCTTACAGATTAGGCCCATATTTCTTTGTCTATCAGTTTGGGGTACACTGTGTTTTACTATCTACATTACCTTACTTTAGCTGTTTGCAATTATGTGGACCACTAATGGTGGGTTTACGCACACCAATCATTGTATATAATCTCTGAACCAATCTCTGGTTGCAGTGAAATCATGGACAGATTGCTCCATGTTGTACACAGCCACAAAATGGAACTATGTGTCCATGATTTCACTGCAACCAGAGATTGGTTCAGAGATTGGATACAATGATTGGTGTGTGTAAACCCACCATAAGTCTACAATCCTTTCCCCTTCCACTAGAAATTACAACTGAAACAACAATAAAGATTTTTCCAAAATATTTTATCAAGAAAAAGTATCTGCATTTTATGTCACTACTATTTTCAATATGTGGACCAAATATTAAAGGCAAAATAAGCTACATTTGTAGATTTCTGCAGTAATCTTTCATCGAAAAAATTAAAAATTAAGTGTCTGTAAAAATGTATTTGGTCAACCTGATACACACCCTTCAACTTTGACATTGCAATACCAAGAAATAAAAGTACCATATATATATCTCAAGTATAAGCCTAGTTTTTCAGCACATGTAAACAACAAACCATTTATACATCACCGATGATGTCACTTCTGCGCCGGTAACATGATGCTGGCATAAGCAGGAAGACCGGAGGACGTGGCAGTGCCTGCAGGGATTCGCCAGAAACGTGATGTATAAATGTTTTTTTGTTTTAATGTGTGCCACAGCATGGGGGCCAGATACTATGGTGGGGGGGTATATACAATGTTCAGGGCCATGAGCCAACATGAAGGGCTATTTACATTGAAGGGGAGGCATGTGCCAGCATGGGGGATTATACCCACAGGTGGGGGGCATGTGCCAGCGTAGGGGAGCTATATACATTGAAGGGGGGCATGTGCCAGCATGGGGGGGGCTATATATAATGATGGGCGGCATGTGCCAGCATGGGGAGTTATACCCAAAGGTGAGGGGCATGTGCCAGCATGGGGGAGCTGTATACATTGAAGGGGGGCATGTGCCAGCATGGGGGGGCTATATATAATGATGGGGGCGTGTGCCAGCATGGGGGGTTATACCCAAAGGAGGGGGGCATGTGCCAGCATGGGGGGGCTATATACATTGAAGGGGGGCATGTGCCATTGTGGCGCCCTGCTCACACAGGTAGCCACAAGCTTCCCTAGTGCACAGCTGGATTTCAACAGTATGTACCACTTACATACAACATCTTCCACCCCAGCACAGTAGGGGGGGCCCAACTTTGGAAATATCCCCTATAAATACTGGTGCTGGGGGAGGAGTTAGGTATAGTGTGCAGCTGCTAGGAGAGCTGCGAAGTCGTCTTGGTGCTCAGTGCCATGTTAGACCCGAACCAGAGACCCACAGTAGCCCTTCTGCTGTCCAGCTAGGCCCAGGAGTGGGGTCAAAAGGCAAGGAGGACAGACAGCCATGGGAACAGAGGAACCAGTGGAGGTTTGCCCAGCTAACTACCAGACTTCGGGGATCCGCACCTGCAGGAGCGCTTTTGGCCCCTCAGAGAACCCCGTCACACCGTGGAGACTTCAGTCACCCGGTCTCTCTGCGTACTCTACAAAAGGGAGCCAGACACCGTAGTGAGGAGAGAATAGCAGTGATCATCGAGGGTAACCCAAAGAGGGAAGAGAGGACCCCAGCTAAGTTATATACGGGCAGGGGCTTCAGCAACAGGGGAGAGAGAACTTAAGGAGGCTTTACACCCACTTGCTGTGGAAGTTCACTGTGCTCCTGGTCACCTGTCAGAGCTCTGGATGAATTACCTGCAAGTTCCATCAGTAAAAAGGTAAAGAGACACTCATTGGTGTGTATGCGTTATTCCTCGCTGCTCCCCTACTCCATAGAGACTTCTCCACTGCTTATGCACTGGCCCCAGCCCTACTCCAAACCATTCACACAATGCTGCCCCGGAGGCCCAGCATTACCTGTGGAAAGCTATACCACCTAGCCGCAATACTAACGCCCTCCGGAGGACTGTGGCGGCGCTGGTGACCCCTCACCAGGTACTACAGGTGGAGTCATGAAATAACTTTTACCTCATCACCTTCAATTTAACTCCCCCATTGGGAGTCAGCCGAGGGTCACGGGCTCAGGCATTGCCACCAGTGATTCCCCTGGACCTCGCGCCTGAAACCCGAGTACCCGGCCCTGGGCGCGACATCTCCATGGGGGCCTATATATAATGATTGAGGGCAAGTGCCAGTATAGGGGGCTATATACATTGAAAAAGGGGCATGTGCCAGCATGGGGGGCTATATATAATGATGGGGGCATGAGCTAGCATGAGGGGGCTATATGCATTGAAGGGGGGCATGTACCAGCATGGGGGAATATATATATAATAATGGGGGGCATGTGCCAGCATGGGGGGCTATATACATTGAAGGGGGCATGTGCCAACATGGGGGGCTATATATAATAATGGGGGCTTGTGCCAGCATGGTGGGTTATACCCAAAGGTGGGGTGCATGTGCCAGCATGGAGGGGCAATATACATTGATGGGGGGCTATATATATTGATGGGGGACATGTGGCAGCATGGAGGGCTACATACAATGATGGGGGGCATGTACCAGGAGGAGGGGCTATATACAATGATGGGGACTATATACAGTCTTGAGGGGCTATACACTATGATGGGGAACATGAATGAGGGGCTATATATCAGGATGGGATAGACTATATTCAGTGACTATATAACAGAATGGGAGCTATATACCATGACAGTGCCCTATATACCAGGATGAGGGGCTATAAACAGTGATGGGGGCTATATACCGTGATGGGGGGCTATTTACTAGGATGGGGACAGATATACCAGGATGGAGATCCGCGGCATTTCCCACCCTAGGCTTATACTCGAGTCAATACTTTTCCCAGTTTTTGAGGGTAAAATTAAGGGCCACGGCTTGTACTCTGGTCGGTTTATACTCGAGTATATATGGGTAATTGAATTATAGAAGTCACATGATCAATGGACATATTAGTGATATATTAATGTTCAAAATATGGAAACAACATTTTCAAAACATCTCAATTTAATCAGTGTTGAGTACTAATGAGGAAGCATTAGCATTTACAAACTATATTAATATTAATCCTTATAATCTTAAATTTTACATTAATTTACATCTATAAAAAAAGTAACTCTCTAGATATAACTTTGACGGGAAATCATGAATGGAATTCTATTATTGTTTCCCCATACAGGAAACTGACAGACAGTAATTCTATCCTGAGGGCTCAAAAAAGCTGGACGGAGTATAACACCCGATATACAGGACAGGAGAAGTGGTAATGTGCAGTGTACATATACAGAAAAATACAGATACTGCGGTTGGACTATACAACCCTTGCATTTAACCCCTTAACAACCTCACACTGTATATAAACTGCGGCATTAAAGGGTACTTATTCCTTTCTGACATTAAAATAACTCAGAAAGGAAAAGGCCCTGTAGCGCACCCCAGTGTCAGAAAATCTACAGTGTTTCAGCTACCAGAGGTAGCTAAGATCCTGCAGACTATGAATCGGGAAGGTTTTTACCGATACTGGCCATTTGATCACTGTTATACAACGTTTTCCGGTGTATAACCGTGATCACACAGCTACACTGAATTGTAGGTAAAATAAATGATTTCTCTGTCATGCCACACAATCAAACCTGTGGCATGAAAGAGAAATGCCTGTCCCTGTTCCCCGGTAACGGTACACAGCCATCGGTACTGGTACACAGCCCCCACCCCCTCCCCTCCTCCTAAAATGGTTCCGCAGCGTGCCAGAAACAGCGCTGGCAACCGCCTGCAGCCCCCTGCTGTGGATTCCTCTTTGATGTGACATGTCACACATGTCACATTGGAGAGGAACAGCCCCCTGCCTCCAGGTCCCCTCAGTTCCATCACCCATCCTCCAACTCTGGTCCTCACCCACCGCCATCGCCGTCATCATTATCTCCCTCCCATCTGACAGCTCAGATGGGAGGGAGATGATCCACCCCCCGTTCACCCCTGGTCACCCCCGGATACTTACTGGCCGGGATCTTCTCTGAGTTCAGAAACTGCTCTGTCTGTGAAGAAGATGACAGCTCATGACCTCAGTAAGGTCATGACAAGTCATAATCCTTGGTTCACACAAGGATCAATTGTGATCGCATGATGGGATCTGTCAATTTCTCCTGAGTACACTGATACCTTATATGTGATCATAAACCACTGTTTGGGCGCACGGTAGGGCTCGAAAGGGATGGAGCGCCATTTGACTTTTTAAATGGAAAATTAGCTCCAAAAGTCAAATGGCGCTCCTTCCCTTCTGAGCCTTGCCATGAGCCCAAACAGTGGTTTATTTGCCCAGCAAATTTTAGGATGCATTTTATAAAACATATTTTACTAATTTTCAAAACATACAGTAATGAGAAACAACAATTCCCAACATTGTGATTCCATACCTTACCATGACATAACATCATATGGAATTTTCATAACCAAATCATTGCAAAACATTTGAACTGTATCCTTCATTAAATGCCTTCCACCCCCCAAACCCCTCAGATTCTAATCTCTGCAGTTTATGTTGTCATTATCGTATTGGGGTATTACCCCAAATCCTTTCAAGGAGATACCATTGGGTGTTTTCGAATTGACCCCTAAGCTGACCTCTAACTTCTTCATCAAGCATTGGGAGGAACATTGACCAGGTATTCAAGAATCTCCTCACCATTTTCTTTTTATTTGTCAATGCATGCATCCAGTCCATATGAAAAAGTAACATTAACTTAGACTGTATCAGGACCTTGGTCGGTGGTTCTGGGCTCAGCCATTGTTGCAGGTTGCTCTTTCTGACTGCCGATGCCCACATTATTGACATTGCTTTTACATTTCTTGGGAATGAATCTGAATTCTCGTCTAATATGTTAAAAAGATCGCCCACTGCGGTGTCAGTGGAAATCGCATCCCACACTTCCTCTGAATCTCATCATGCATTGTTTTCCAAAGTCTATTAATTTTCCTACATCCACACAAATGATGTAATTTATCTGTGTTCTCTGTGTTGCATTTTGCACAACTAAATTTTTCTAAGGGTGACATTTTAGATTTCATGAGTGGTGTAATGTAGGCTCTGTGTAGGATCAACATAGCCATGTCCGTGTAACTGCTAGACCCAATAATTTGTCTTTGCTTGTTCGTGGCGTACATAATATCATTGACTGTGATGTCTCCCAATTCTATTACTCATTTTGCTGGGCCCGTAGTGTCTCCCTCCCACAACCACTCCTGTCTCAATATTGTATAGATACCGCTGGTTGATTAGGTTGTATTCTAGCATTTCTGAGAGAGTTGTTCAATTTGTTTCCCCGTCCTCCCGTCTGACTGTCTGTTTACCTTTTTGAGCCAAACACCTTGCCTGCAGAAACAGGAATGGCTTATTCACAAAAGTAGGGAACCTTTGTTTTGCGGTGTCATAAGTAATTATAGAGAATTTATTATCCATCAAATCTACCGCCATCATATAACCTTGTTCTGCTAGATCTACATACGTCTGTGGTTGCTTTTCTCCCAAAAAGTCTGGATTATCCAGGAATGGCATGAATGGTGACACCCCAGCACTCATAGCGCACATTTTTCTAGATTTCCTTCCACGCTTTTATTGTTTGCCATATAGTGGGGAGTTGGTCAATGTTGGCAGGAAGCTTATCATTATTTAAATGCATCAAAGCAGTCAATGAAGCAGGCAGACTGAGGGCTAGTTCCACATTGGTATAGTGGGATGTACCTTTCATACAATCAATAGTGTATCTTAAGTTTGCTGCCAAATTGTACCGTCCTATGTCTGGGAAGTTTATTTCCCCTTCCTCTCTCCGAGCCTGCAATTTCGTCAGCCCAATTCTTGATCTCTTCCCAGTACCCCAAATAAACATTCTAAAAGCTTTGTTTAGTGTGTGTATGTCTGCTTTACAGAGTAGTAGGGGCAATGCTTGAAAGATGTACATTAATTTAGGGAAAATTATCATTTTTATCAAGTGGCAACTTCCTGAAAATGACAGCAAGAAGTGTTTCCATGATGTCAATAATTAGAGTATTGAAGTTATAAGGGGCTTAATGTTTCATTTGTATAAAGTATCTAAGTCTGCCGGGATAAGAACCCCCAAATACTTTATAGATGAGTTGCACCATTTGAAAGGGGTGGATTGAGTCGGTCTCCCCTTCTCCGAGAGTGCCAAAGCTTCTGATTTATTGTAGTTTATTTTAAAACCAGAACATCCACTGTAATTCTCTATGATTTTCATTCATTATGGGTATCTCTCTCTCGGAATTCGAGATGAACAACAGGACATCGTCTGCAAAGGCTACTATTTTGTAAGCCGCCCCCCATCTCTATGCCTCTATAGCCTATGGAATTTTGTAAGGTTCTAACCAGTGGATCCAGAGCTAGATCAAACAGGAGAGGAGACAATGGACACCCCTGTCTTGTACCTCTTTGAATCTTAAATGGTGACGTAAGAGCACCGCTTATGGCCAACCTGGACACCGGTTCAAGATATATACTTTTAATAGCACTACAGAACCATGCTCCAAACTCTCTCAGGGTCAGGATCTCTAACAAGTATTCCCATGACACCCTGTTTAGGATGCATTTTATCCTGTTGCCCATGTGAAAATGAAAAACCTGAGGCAAAAAGAACACTTTTGTTGGAAAAATTAAAATGACCATTTTTTCCTTCCACTTTGCTTTAGTTCCTGTGAAGCACCTGAAGGGTTAATAATCTTCTTGAATGTAGTTTTGAGTAGCTTGAGGGGTGTAGTTTTTGGAATGGTATCACTTTTGGGTGTTTTCTGTCATGTACACTCCTCAAAGGGACTTCAAATGTGATGTGGTCACTAAAGAAAATGGTTTTGTAAATTTTGCTGGAAAAATTAGAAATTGCTGATGAACTTTGAACCCTTATAACTTCCTAACCCAAAACCTTTTTTTTCCAAAATTGTGCTGATGTAAATTATACATGTGGGAAATGTTATTTATTAACTATTTTGTGTCACATAACTCTTAGGTTTAACAGAATAAAAATTAAAAATTTGAAAATTGCGAAATTTTCACAATTTTCGTAAAATTTTTGATTTTTTCACAAATCAATGCAAAAATTATCGACCTAAATTTACCACTATCATGAAGCCCAATATGTCACAAAAAAACAATCTCAGAATCGCTAGGATCGGTTGAAGCGTTCTAGAGTTATTACCTCATAAAGGGACACTGGTCAGAATTACAAAAACGGTCTGGTCATTAAGCTGCAAAGTGACTCGGTCCTTAAGGGATAAGACTCAACAAGCACAGGTCAAATATTAAGAATAGTTTTCTCATGGAGTATCTAGTCATTGTAATAAGGTCCATGAAAATGACTATAGATTATTAAGAATTACTCCTATCAACTCTTTTCCTGTTAATTTAACCAGTAGAATTGATACTTCCAGCAGAAGAGAGAAATAGAGAAAAATACTGGATGTACAGGTAAGACTATTTAAATGGAACCTGTCAGCTCATTGATGCCCCCCCCCAGCTACCACTGTCTGTACCTGTAGCTTTATTTCATTTCAAAAATTCTTTTTATTATTTTACAAGATATTGAGATGGTAATCAGAAAATTACAGAATCAGAAGTATTCAGCTTGTGACAATCAATTGAAATGGTTAGAATTTTCCAAACATATGTTTAAAAACGGTTATTGTCAAACTATCTAGAGTAAGTTAAGCACATGAGGAAGAAGAAATAATGAGGAAGAAGAAATAATAGAAAAGAGAGGAGGAGAGGTTAGGTAAGAGAACAGGAGTGAGCATAGTAGGTGAGAGAGAAAGAGAGAGGTGGGAAGATCGAGTCATGAGGTGGAGTCTAGAGGATTTCTGTTGAGTAAATGAGGCGAGGGGTTGAGATTAAGGTACCATGAGCGTCTTTTTGAAGAGTTCCCAAGCTCGCCAGTGGTTACGGACAGATGCCTGTGTGTGGTTCACCGAGGCAGCCAGTTTGGCTACTAGATACAGTTGGTCAGTTTTATCAATTAACGATTGAAGAGTCGGGATTTGAGGGGATCTCCATACTGTTGATAGAAGAAGTTTCGCCGCAGCCAGTATTGTGCAGATTAACACAGAGAACCCACCATGGGATGCGTCTAGGGGTAGATTCAACAGGACAACTTCAGGGGATAACTTGATATTTAGTTTAGTCACATCTCTGATCAGGTGTGCTGTCAGATTCCAGTAGTGGATCAGGGATGGACAGTGCCACCATAGGTGGATGTAGTTCCCGTTCGCATCTCCACAACGCCAGCAATTCGCAGGGAATTGTGTCTTCCATTTGTGTGTTCTCTGTGGATCAGTATACCAGCGGGAGAGGATTTTGTAGGAGTTCTCTTGTACCTTGATGCATTTAGTCGGACCATGTGAGTGGGCGTAGATATGTGAAATCTGTTGAGGTGTGAATTTGTAGCCTAAATCTTTTTCCCAGCTATGTATATAGGCTCTTTTCATGGGTATATCACTATCTAAAATGCTTTGGTAAATGGTAGAAAGGATCTTAGTAGGTCTGATCTGTCTCGCGCATAGTGTTTCAAATGCCGTGGGGCTGCGGGCGAGCGCCGTATCGAATCGGATGTTGTGTAGGAGGGATTGTAGAGTTTTATATTGGAGAAAATTAATAGATTCGAGGCCTGGTATTTTTTGTAGATTAGGTAACGGGAGAAGAGCTCCGTCTGCGTATAATTGGTCTGCTGTCAGGCTGGCAAGCAATTTGGTGTGATATTTGCTTGGATTGTGTAGTAGGTTTGATCCCATTAGTATATCTAGCAGGGTAAGAAGAGGGGTCGATAGGGGTATCAAACAGGTATGCATATTGGTCCATACTCGTAGGAGTGTGTTTGTAAGAGGATTATGTTGGCGTTCAGACGATTTGTCACTGTAGTGCGTTAGTAGGAGGGGGCGGAGGAGCTGTGGGGACAATTTGTTTTCTATATCGATCCATAATTTGTTTTGTGTGTTTCGTATGATATCAACAGAGTGTGATAGAACTGCTGAGTGGTAATAGATTCTGATATCAGGTGCGCCATGCCCCCTTTTATTTTTGGGAGAGAAAGAGTGCGGAAATTTAAGCGGTGTCTCTTATGTTTCCAGATATAGGTGTAAAAAAGAGAATTGACCTTGCGTAAATAAGCATTAGGGACATGTATTGGTAACATAGAGAAAAAGTAAGTAAATTTAGGTAGGATAAGGCTTTTGAGAATATTCTTACGACCCATCCAGACTAAGAAAGGGTCACGCCAAGTTTTCATAGTGCCAGTTACTCTGTCTAATAAAGGGGGGTAGTTGAGGGAGAAAAGAGCTTTATGAGATCTGCTAATTTTTATGCCTAGATAAGTGATGTGCGTTTTGGGCCATGAGAACGGATATGTGGTTTTTAATCTGGATAGGATTGGTAGTGGGACGTTCAGGTCTAAGGCCTCAGATTTTGATGTATATATTTTAAAATTGGTGAGGGTACTGTAGTTGTCAAGTATTTTTATTAAGGGGGGGGAAACTTTTAGAAGGATTGGTCATGAATATAAGTAAATCGTCTGCGAAGGCAGCCGTTTTATGATGCGTCTCCCCTAATGTAATGCCTTGAATCCCTTTATCAAGCTGAATATCAATCAGCAAGGGTTCCATTGCTAGGATAAATAATAGAGGGGATAGTGGGCAACCTTGTCTCGTGCCATTGTGTATGGTGAAGGCATCTGTTAGGGAGCTGTTAATGTTGATGCGTGCGGTTGGGCTGGTGTACATTTTTAAGATCGCCGCAACTAGTTGGGTCGGGATGCCGAAACCAAGCATCGTCTCTTCTAAGTATAGCCAATCCACCCTGTCAAAGGCCTTTTCAGCGTCCGTTCCCAGGAGGACTAGTGGAATTTTTTGTCGGTTGGCATAGTGGGTGAGGTGCAGTACCTTCAGCACGTTGTCCTTCCCCTCTCTTCCCCCCACAAATCCAGTTTGGTTTAGTGAGATTTTGTCTGGGAGGTAGGCAGCTACTCGACGAGCGATCATACTGGCGAAAATTTTTAAATCTACATTTAGTAAGGAGATCGGTCGGTAGCTGCTACACATTTCCGGTCTTTCCCTTCTTTGTAGATTAGGGATATTTTTGCTTCTAAGGTTTGAGACGGGAATCGACTTCCTTGCAATATGGAATTGTACATATTCAGCATGTGTGGCTGTAGAATCGAGGGGAAGGATTTGTAATAAATACAGGGTAGTCCATCCGGGCCCGGCGCTTTGTTGGGGGGACACTTCGACAGGGTGGATCGGAGTTCTTCTAGTCCAAAAGGCTTGCTTAACAGTAATTGCTGTTGTGGGGTAAAGCTCGGAAGATTTAGGCGGAATAAGTAAGATTTGATTTTTTGCCTTCTGGTTGCCTTTTCTGTTTTGGATTCCCCAGGACGTAAATTATATAGTTGTGCATAATAGTGCAGAAACGCTGTTTCTATTTGGTTATAATTAGTTGTGGATCGTCCCTCCGCAGTTTTAATGGAGTGTATGGAAGTGCGAGTTTGACGCTGTTTAATTCTAGAAATCATCAGTTTTGAGGCTTTGTCGCCGTGAACGTACATTTTTTCTACGCCATGAAGCAAACCATTTTGCCGTTTGCAGGAATAGGATATCTTTAAGTTGACGCCTTTTAAGGGTTAGTTGCTCCATTATTGGGGAGGTGATTCATTTTTTGTGCTTTGTTTCTAGGTCAGAGATTTCCTCATTGTGAGGCAGCAACCGGGGAACCCGCTTGCAAAACGACAACAAACACGTGTTTATAAGTTTAACCAATGTCTACCCGTTTATTTTCACATATTAACAACATAACCCGGGTAGCATGTTTGACACATATCACATTGATTAAAAACACCATACATAAACACATCATACATTTACATATAACATTACATAACACTTATATTGCACATAACATCTTATAGTAACCCGGGACCTGTAACCATCTCTGTCCCCATTGGAGCTCTACTAACAGCTCCCGTGGTGGCTACGGCCTACGGCCTATATACATTTCACATACATTTAACATCAAGTACCATATCAACGGGCCCTGTGGGTCCCAAGGGCGGAACCAGCTGCCTGGCTATTTCCCCAGCTTCATACTACCCCGGAATCAGGACTCCAGCCTGACCGGGTTCTTACATACTATATGTGATCCATCCTATAAGCCACCATGGACCACACACGTCCTTTCACTCGCTCACAGCCCATCATACACATCCATGGACTGTGGCTCCTCTAGGCTCAGAACAGGGATTGGCAAACCCTAGTAACCTGTGGGGTGAACCACCCGTTACCCAGTACGGGAGCCCTTCTAACCCCTGCTTCTGACCTCTCATACACACATTCCGGTTCATCAGGTCCTTTAACTGAGTACTCCGACTCGGACCCAAAGGCGGTCTATGCCCGCCTGGCACACTACATAAAATCGCCTCCCGAAGGGCTACATTCAATCGCCTCCCGAAGGGCTACATACAATCGCCTCCCGAAGGGCTACATACAATCCGGTTCATCAGGTCCTTTAACTGAGTGCTCTGACTCGGACCCAAAAGCGGTCTATGCCCGCCTGGCACACTTCATAAAATCGCCTCCCGAAGGGCTACATTCATTCCAGTTCATCAGGACCTTTAACTGACTCCACTGAGTCGGTCCCAAGGGCGGTCTATGCCCGCCTGGCACACTTCATACTTCGGCCCTTATAGGGCTCCATTCACTCGCTGGGTCTTTTAAAAAGCCATACAGTACTTATCAGGTTCAATAGGTCCTTCACTGGACCTAATGGCGGCTACACTCGCCTAGCATGATTTACACACAAGGTGCACAGTTCACACACTCATTCAGGAACTGCTTTCTTACCGGGCACGGATCCGGGTCTCGCTACCTGTGTCACAGGTTCCACCAGGCATCCCCACGGGCCCTTTCCCGGACGTGTAGGGAACCACGCCCGGACCAGCGTCCACGGGTCAACCACGGCTTCCCCCTCCAGGTGCGGACACAACCCTGGACCTCGGCACCGGCATGGAGCTAGCATGCTCCCGTCATTTACTCAGAGCCTCTAGACTGCTCTGCACTTGGCTGGTCTCAGCTTCCATCTGAATCCGAATCTGAATCAATCACTCACCTGGCTGCCTCTTATCGTGCCAGCCACTCCCACATGGACACACCCCCTTTGCTGCTGATAATCAGCCTTTCACACAGCTCAGGTTAACTCCCTGTGTTCCGGGTTGTCAGCACTCAGCCCTTACATTCCTTAGGGCTTCCTCGATCTCATCCCACTCTCACTGCCGCTCATTGGGCTCATGAAACCCTGTGTCTCACAGTTGGTTCACACAGCATTATCAATCAAACCGCCCAGTGTGCACAGGATCATACCTCGATCCTACATGTGACGCGCCCCGGCCATGAGGATCATGCCGGCGGTGCCTCACATCATATAATAGATCAAGCTGTCTCTGTTGTTGTTTATGAATGTACGCTGTGATTGAAATAAATTCTCCTCTGATCACAGATTTGTGAGCTTCCCAAAGCGTCGGCGCCGCAACCCCACCATTATCGTTTTGAGCGAAATATTGCTCCAATGTTTTGGTTATGCGAGAGTGGGTGGAAGCGTTGTCAAAGCACCGACTCAGTGAGTCGCCATGATCTATAAACAGGGAAGACCTTATGTAGTGTCAGTGTCATCGTTACGAAGGAGTGGTCCGAGAATATGTTGGGGTTAATTTTCGTTGATCTCACTTTGGCAAGAGTGTTTTTGGAGACAAAGAAGTAATCTAGTCTATGATAAGAGGCGTGTGGGTGGGAATAGAAGGTATAGTCACGATCATCGGTGTAGGTATCTCCATACATCCAGCAGTTGGAGCTCGCGGAGTTGGATTTTGATTTTATTAAAATCACCTTGTGAGTATGTACTTTTCTTTGTTGTGGTATCTATTAGCGCGTTTAGTGCAATATTGAGATCTCCCCCTACTATCAGTGTGCCTTCGCGGAAATCTCCTATTTTCCTCAAAGTCGAGCGGAGCCATTTTAGAAGTTTTTTGTTGGGAGCATATAGGCAACAAATCGTAAGTAAATTACCAGCTAGTAGACCTTTGAGGAAAATATAGCGGCCGTTAGTGTCAATTAGGTGTTCTCGAGTTTGGAAAGGGATTCCCTCCTTTATAGCAATCGAAACCCCCGTGACCGGGGCTGCGGTGATGTGGCATGGAACCAGGTATCACAGTGTGCCCGGTCGAAGATAGGCAGTTTTTCAGGGGTAAAGTGAGTTTCCTGTATCAACAGCACATCTGCCGTATGTTTCTTAAGTAGGTCTAGAGTGTGTCTCCTCGGTATGGGGGAGTTTAGTCCCTTAGCATTGAGCGTAGCAAAGGTAAATAACTTATGTTGAGATGCCATCAATGGGGGGTTGATGTCAGATAGGTGTGTATTTGATTCATGTGGTCCTCGACTCCATCCTCATGATCGGGGGGGGTGGTCGGGTGGGAAGGAAGGAAAGTAAGCAGAAAAGTAGGGAGAGAAGACAAAAGAAGAGAGAAAAGCATTAATAACATTTCCATTGCAATCATGTACGACATGTCTAACGATCAGCGACACGGCGATGTGGACCATATGGGGAGGATTATCATTGGTTCCACCATAGTTAGATAGTACCTGCTGTAACATTAAGGTGAGGGGGTGGGGGGGAAGGGATGGGTTTAATGGTGTAGGTGGAGGGATAGCGGGTAAGGGATGGGGAGAAGGGTCAATGGTAGCAGGTATGAAGGGACACCTATACGGTATCCATGGATTTAGGACCTCTGTGGGTCTAGAAGTCAGACATATTACAAGACAGAGATATAACCTAACAGTACTGCAGAAAACAGAATAACTTATATAACATAAGGGTCAATCTTATAAGAATGACTAGACCTCACTCTTTAGTCATGTAAGGCCGCGAGTAGTGCAGTCAGCCCGCCGGTCAAAAAGGCATAGGGTAGCCATGCATCACTTAGGGGTTCGAGTGTCATGGTGGTTTGGGGTGGCATGGGGAATGGGGGGAGGGGGTAAGGGAGGGAGTTGGGTGGATAGGGGGTAGGTAAATGCAGGGTTAAGGGAGTGGATTATTTGGTTTTAAGAATATTATAGCCAGGTATCGGATTAGCAACATCCCAATCAATGGCGTTCAAGGATGACCAGTGAACACGGTGTTAAGGAAAAGTCAGCTAACAAGCGGACGAAAAAGAGTCATTCGTATCCTAGAGCGTAGATGTCAGGTCGTTTCCATTCCATCCTTTGGTGGTGGTGTTTTGGACATCTTTTTTCGTAGGCGCTGTGATTTCGGAGTTCCAGTGACTGGGGGGGTGACTTGGAGGGGCTTCTGTAGAGACGCTGCGTGGAAGGCCTCTAGGTCAGGGTAAGACTGTAATTCAATGCTTAGTATTTGGCAGACATCCCTGATGTCTCCTCATGTCCTGGCTGTTAGTTTCTTTTCACCGGCTGTGATAAAGATACCGAAAGGGAACAGCCAGCGGAAGCGATAGCCCTTTTGTATCAAAATATCTGTAAGAGGTTTAAGCAATCGCCTCTTCTTTAGGGTTATGGCAGAGATGTCTTGGAATAATTTCAGTTGAGAGTTCTCATATTCAATAGTCTCTGCCTCCCTGGCTCTCCGCAAGATGTGTTCTTTTGTTCTGTAGTCTAGGAAGCGACACAGTACATCGCGGGGAGGGTCAGTTTGGTTTGGCTTGGGGCGTAGTGTTCTGTGAACTCTAATAATCTCCATGTCTTTAGGGTCATCCTCTCGGAGCAGTTTATTAAAGATTTCATTCACAGCTGAGGGCAGGGCTTCGAACGCGATTGATTCTGGAAGGTATTTTATGCGGATATTGTTTCTACGCTCACGATCTTCGTGATCCTCAAGCATGAAATGGATGGCATGTATTTGAGTTTCGTGAGCATTTAGGCAGTCCAGTAATTTATTAGTTTGCTTCATCGTGGTCACCTGGTCATTTTCTACTGCCCCCAGTCTATGACCTTGTTGAGCCAAATCTAATTTTATCTCAGCGAGCTCCTTGCTGATCGGTTCTATGGCTTTCGTCAATATACGCTTTATGAAAGAGCGGGTGACCTTATTATCTTTAGGGTCCATTTCTGCGTCCGAATCGCTCTCGACATCAGAGTCGGATACATCCGCCATCAGCTGGAATGTACGTTTGGTAGATTTAGGGTGAGTCGTGAGGTCAGTTTGTTTTGAGAGGAATTTATCCACATCGGCCTGGGTAACCGAATTAGTGGGTTTAGATGATACTCGGGGAGTTTTAATGCTCGTTTTCCCCATTTTTAGCTATGGTTCTGTGGAATGTTCTTTTAATCGATCTTTATTAAGCCTCCCCTAGGCCATACGCCGTTAACTAGGCAGACATGATGCACATTGCTTGTGGCAGCTTAGAAAATGTAATCACTTTGCAGTAAGTAGGCAACATTCAATAGAGCGCCTGCCCCCGCCAGTGGTGAAAGACGGAACAGCTTGACCGCAGCGCAGCAGGGGTTAATACTGCTCCAGGGGCTTGATAACTCAGGGAGATCTACCTGAATTATATTGTGGGTCAGGATCCAAAAGGATCCGGGGTGTAGCACTTCAGAAGGGGAGATACGGAGGTCAGTCCAGAGATTAGAGTGTATGTTTATTATTTATATACTAGCTGTGAGCCCGATTCTAGAGAGCGAGAGAGAGAGCGCGAGAGAGAGCGCGAGAGAGAGCGCGAGAGAGAGAGCGAGAGAGAGAGCGAGAGCCAGAGCGAGAGCGAGAGCAGAGAGAGAGAGAGAGAACCCGTGGCCGAAAATAGAACCAAGGGCCCGGCTATAGTTCGCTTGAAACACCGCTATTATTCTCTATGGGAAGTGAGGCGCTATTCTGATTGGTCGCTGTGTGCTGCCGGCGACCAATCAGAAAGGCACCTCACTTCCCTTAGAGAATAATAGCGGTGTTTCAAGCGAAGTGTAGCCGGGCTCTTGGTTCTATTTTCGGCCACGGGTCTCGGTTTTCGTCAGCTATCTATCTATGTATCTATTTCTTTGTATCTATCTATCTATTTCTATCTATCTATGTATCTATTTCTATCTATGTATCTATTTCTTTGTATCTATTCTATCTATTTCTATCTATCTATCTATCTATCTATGTATCTATTTCTATCTATTTCTTTGTATCTATCTATCTATTTCTATCTATGTATCTATCTATTTCTATCTATTTCTATCTATGTATCTATCTATTTCTATCTATGTATTTATCTATTTCTATCTATCTATTTCTATCTATGTATCTATCTATTTCTATCTATCTATCTGATAGATAGATAGAAATAGATACATAGATAGATAGAGATAGATAAATAGATAGAGATAGATAGATAGATAGAGATAGATAAATAGATAAATAGATAGAGATAGATAGAAATAGATGCATAGATAGATAGCCGACGAAAGCCGAGACCCGTGGCCGAAAATAGAACCAAGGGCCCGGCTATAGTTCGCTTGAAACACCGCTATTATTCTCTATGGGAAGTGTGCTGCCGGCGACCAATCAGAATCGCGCCTCACTTTCAGCGGTAAATTTGAAACCAAAAGTCGTCCATTCTATCTCTATGGGAAGTGAGGCGCTATTCTGATTGGTTGCTGTGTGCCGCCTCACTTCCCATAGAGATAGAATAGCGGTGTTTCAAGCGAACTATAGCCCTTGGTTCTATTTTCGGCCACGGGTCTCGGCTTTTGTCGGCTATCTATCTATGTATCTATTTCTTTGTATCTATCTATCTATCTATTTCTATCTATCTATCTATCACTTCTATCTATATCTATCTATCTATCTATCTATCTATTTTCTATCTATCTATGTATCTATATCTATCTATCTATTTCTATCTATCTATCTGATAGATAGAAATAGATACATAGATTGATAGAAATAGATAGATAGATAGATAGAAAGAAATAGATGGATAGATAGATAGATAGATAGATAGATAGATAGATAGATAGATAGAAATAGATGCATAGATAGATAGCCGACGAAAGCCGAGACCCGTGGCCGAAAATAGAACCAAGGGCCCGGCTATAGTTCGCTTGAAACACCGCTATTATTCTCTATGGAAAGTGAGGCGCTATTCTGATTGGTCGCCGGCAGCACACAGCGACCAATCAGAATAGCGCCTCACTTCCCATAGGGAATAATAGGGGTGTTTCAAGCGAAACTATAGCCGGGCCCTTGGTTCTATTTTCGGCCACGGGTCTCGGCTTTCGTCGGTCGTCGCCGGGCGGAGACTCGCAATCGCTTCGCTCGAGTCTCGATAGTCGAGTCGACTCGAGACTCGCAATCGCTTTGCGGCCATTGCGAGTCTCCCGCCTGGCGAACGACCGACGAAAGCCGAGACCGTGGCCGAAAATAGAACCAAGGGCCCGGCTATAGTTTGCTTGAAAAACCGCTATTATTGTCTATGGGAAGTGAGGCGCTATTCTGATTGGTCGCCGCCAGGACACAGCGACCAATCAGAATAGCGCCTCACTTCCCATAGAGATAGAATAGCGGTGTTTCAAGCGAAGTATAGCCGGGCCCTTGGTTCTATTTTCGGCCACGGGTCTCGGCTTTTGTCGGCTATCTATCTATGTATCTATTTCTTTGTATCTATCTATGTATCCATTTCTATCTATCACTTTCTATCTATTTCTATCTATCTATCTATGTATTTATCTATGTATCTGATATCTATCTATCAGATACATAGATAAATACATAGATAGATAGATAGAAATAGATAGATAGATAGATAGAAATAGATAGAAAGATAGAAATAGATAGAAATAGATAGATAGATAAAGATAGATAGAAATAGATGCATAGATAGATAGCCGACGAAAGCCGAGACCCGTGGCCGAAAATAGAACCAAGGGCCCGGCTATAGTTCGCTTGAAACACCGCTATTATTCTCTATGGAAAGTGAGGCGCTATTCTGATTGGTCGCTGTGTGCTGGCGGCGACCAATCAGAATAGCGCCTCACTTCCCGTAGAGATATAATGGACGAAAAATCGTCCATTCCATCTCTATGGGAAGTGAGGCGCTATTCTGATTGGTCGCTGTGTGCTGGCGGCGACCAATCAGAATAGCGCCTCACTTCCCATAGAGATATAATGGACGAAAATTCGTCCATTCTATCTCTATGGGAAGTGAGGCGCTATTCTGATTGGTCGCTGTGTGCTGGCGGCGACCAATCAGAATAGCGCCTCACTTCCCATAGAGATAGAATGGACGAATTTTCGTCCATTATATCTCTATGGGAAGTGAGGCACTATTCTGATTGGTCGCCGCCAGCACACAGCGACCAATCAGAAAGGCGCCTCACTTCCCATAGAGAATAATAGCGGTGTTTCAAGCGAAGTATAGCCGGGCCCTTGGTTGTATTTTCGGCCACGGGTCTCGGCTTTCGTCGACTATCTATCTATGTATCTATTTCTTTGTATTTATCTATCTCTATCTATGTATCTATTTCTATCTATCTATCTACAGTTAGGGCCAGAAATATTTGGACAGTGACACAATTTTCGCAAGTTGGGCTCTGTATGTCACCACATTGGATTTGAAATGAAACCTCTACAAGAGAATTCAAGTGCAGATTGTAACGTTTAATTTGAAGGGTTGAACAAAAATATCTGATAGAAAATGTAGGAATTGTACACATTTCTTTACAAACACTCCACATTTTAGGAGGTCAAAAGTAATTGGACAAATAAACATAACCCAAACAAAATATTTTTATTTTCAATATTTTGTTGCGAATCCTTTGGAGGCAATCACTGCCTTAAGTCTGGAACCCATGGACATCACCAAACGTGGGTTTCCTCCTTCTTAATGCTTTGCCAGGCCTTTACAGCCGCAGCCTTCAGGTCTTGCTTGTTTGTGGGTCTTGCCGTCTTAAGTCTGGATTTCAGCAAGTGAAATGCATGCTCAATTGGGTTAAGATCTGGTGATTGACTTGGCCATTGCAGAATGTTCCACTTTTTTGCAATCATGAACTCCTGGGTAGCTTTGGCTGTATGCTTGGGGTCATTGTCCATCTGTACTATGAAGCGCCGTCCAATCAACTTTGCAGCATTTGGCTGAATCTGGGCTGAAAGTATATCCCGGTACACTTCAGAATTCATCCGGCTACTCTTGTCTGCTGTTATGTCATCAATAAACACAAGTGACCCAGTGCCATTGAAAGCCATGCATGCCCATGCCATCACGTTGCCTCCACCATGTTTTACAGAGGATGTGGTGTGCCTTGGATCATGTGCCGTTCCCTTTCTTCTCCAAACTTTTTTCCTCCCATCATTCTGGTACAGGTTGATCTTTGTCTCATCTGTCCATAGAATACTTTTCCAGAACTGAGCTGGCTTCTTGAGGTGTTTTTCAGCAAATTTAACTCTGGCCTGTCTATTTTTGGAATTGGTGAATGGTTTGCATCTAGATCTGAACCCTTTGAATTTACTGTCATGGAGTTTTCTCTTTACTGTTGACTTAGAGACAGATACACCTACTTCACTGAGAGTGTTCTGGACTTCAGTTGATGTTGTGAACGGGTTCTTCTTCACCAAATAAAGTATGCGGCGATCATCCACCACTGTTGTCATCCGTGGACGTCCAGGCCTTTTAGAGTTCCCAAGCTCACCAGTCAATTCCTTTTTTCTCAGAATGTACCCAACTGTTGATTTTGCTACTCCAAGCATGTCTGCTATCTCTCTGATGGATTTTTTCTTTTTTTTTCAGCCTCAGGATGTTCTGCTTCACCTCAATTGAGAGTTCCTTTGACCGCATGTTGTCTGGTCACAGCAACAGCTTCCAAATGCAAAACCACACACCTGGAATCCACCCCTGACCTTTTAACTACTTCATTGATTACAGGTTAACGAGGGAGACGCCTTCAGAGTTAATTGCAGCCCTTAGAGGCCATTGTCCAATTACTTTTGGTCCCTTGAAAAAGAGGAGGCTATGCATTACAGAGCTATGATTCCTAAACCCTTTCTCCGATTTGGAAGTGGAAACTCTCATATTGCAGCTGGGAGTGTGCACTTTCAGCCCATATCTACTATATAATTGCCGTAGCGACTTCCGTCGGAGCGGCGCTGCTTCCGGTGGCTTGGTTAGCGAGTCCGAGCTGCTTCTCCTGGACTCTCCCCGTGGCCGCGTAGCGGCCAAGGCGACTCACGAAGCAATGCCCGCAAAGCGGGCATTGCGAGTCGTTGCAGCCTAGCGAAGCAATGCCCGCGAAGCGGGCATTGCGAGTCGCTACACCGCTAACCAAGCCACCGAAGCCGAAGCCCATACTACTGTAGTGTACACCGCTATAGTATACTACAGTCCCATGCCCATAAGCGCCATGGGACTGTAGTATACCATCGCGCTGTACACTACAGACCCCTGCCGCTCTAAGCCACTACGCGCTGTACACTACACTAACCAAGCCACACAACCCCAAGCCCCTACCCCCTGCCGCCCTAACCCCTAAGCCACTACCCCGACGCCGAAGCCCCTACCCCCTGCCGCACTACCCCGCCGCACCCACTACCCTCTGCCGGAAGCCACTACCCCCTGCCGCCCTAACCCCTAAGCCACTACCCCGCCGCCGAAGCCCCTACCCCCTGCCGCACTACCCCGCCGCACCCACTACCCTCTGCCGCAAGCCCCTACCCCCTGCCGCCCTAACCCCTAAGCCACTAACCCCTAAGCCACTACCCCGCCGCCGAAGCCCCTACCCCCTGCCGCCGTAAGCCACTAGCCCGCATCCGCACCCAAACCCCTGCCGCTGCAAGCCCCTAACCCCTAAGCCGCACCTAATCCCCTACCCTACCCCTAAACCGCACCTAAACCCCTGCCGCCCTAAGCCCCTACCCCCTAAGCCGCACCTAACCCCCTACTCCCTGCCGCCGTAAGCCACTACCCCGCATCCGCAAATAAACCCCTGCCGCCGCAAGCCCCTAACCCCTAAGCCGCACCTAACCCCTAAGCTGCACATAATCCCCTACCCCTACCCCCTAAACCGCACCTAAACCCCTGCCGCCCTAAGCCCCTACCCCCTAAGCCGCACCTAACCCCCTACCCCCTGCCGCCCTAAGCCACTACGCCGCATCCGCACCTAAACTCCTGCCGCCGCAAGCCCCTACCCCTTAAGCCGCACCTAATCCCCTACCTCTACCCCCTAAACCGCACCTAAACCCCTGCCGCCCTAAGCCCCTACCCCCTAAGCCGCACCTAACCCCCTACCCCCGTAAGCCACTACCCCGCATCCGCACCTAAACCCCTGCCGCCGCAAGCCCCTAACCCCTAAGCTGCACCTAATCCCCTACCCCTACCCCCTAAGCCGCACCTAAACCCCTGCCGCCCTAAGCCCCTACCCCCTAAGCCCCTACCCTCTAAGCCTCGCCGCTTTCCCTAACACCTAAGGCCCTACACCCGAAGCCCCCGCCGTCCCCTAACCTAACCTCCCCGTCGATCACTTACATGCCTTCAAGTCATCTGATCGTCCGTCCGGCCAGGCGTCCTCTTCCTCCGGTCCCGGGGGTCTTCTCTCTTCTTTCCGCCATCTCCGCCTCTTCGTCCGTCCCCGGGGATCTTCTGTCTTCTTTCCGCGAACTTCCAGCTCCGACGTCCTCTTCAACTAACATTAAGATACAATGGACGATCAATCCGCCATTGTATCTCAATGAAATGTGAAGGGCTCTTCTGATTGGTCGCTGACCTCAGCCAATCAGAAGAGCCCGTCATTCAGTTCTCATTCAGGTCCGTCTTTTTTCCCATTGACATACATTAGCGGTGTGTCGGCGATTTTATGGCCGGCCACCTGGTTCTATTTGTCGGCCCTAAAATCGCGGACACACCGCTAATGCATGTCTATGGGCAAGTCAGCTCGAATTCTGATTGGTCGGCGTTCAATCCGAAATCGGGCTGACTGCCCATAGAGATGCATTAGCGGTGTGTCCGCGATTTTAGGGCCGACAAATAGAACCAGGTGGTCGGCCATAAAATCGCCGACACACCGCTAATGCATTTCAATGGGAAAAAAGAAAGGCGGACCTCAATGAGAACTGCGTCTCAGCCTAAATAATAAATTAAATAATAAAAAAAATAATTAAAAAAGAATTAAAAAATAATAAAAATATTAATTAAAAATAATAAAAAATTCAATAAAAAATAATAATAAAAAAATAAAATATATGCTAATAAGATCAGCCCTTTGCGGACCTGAATGAGAACTGACTCTCAGCCTAAATAATAAATTAAATAATAAAAAAAATAATTAAAAAAGAATTAAAAAATAATAAAAAAATTAATTAAAAATAATAAAAAATTCAATAAAAATAATAATAAAAAAATAAAATATATGCTAATAAGATCAGCCCTTTGCGGACCTGAATGAGAACTGCCTCTCAGCCTAAATAATAAATTAAATAATAAAAAAAAATTATTAAAAAAGAATTAAAAAATAATAAAAAAAAATAATTAAAAATAATAAAAAATTCAAATAAAAAAATAATAAAAAAAATAAAATATATGCTAATAAGATCAGCCCTTTGCGGACCTGAATGAGAACTGCGTCTCAGCCTAAATAATAAATTAAATAATAAAAAAAATAATTAAAAAAGAATTAAAAAATAATAAAAAAAAATAATTAAAAATAATAAAAAATTCAATAAAAATAATAATAAAAAAATAAAATATATGCTAATAAGATCAGCCCTTTGCGGACCTGAATGAGAACTGCGTCTCAGCCTAAATAATAAATTAAATAATAAAAAAAATAATTAAAAAATAATTAAAAAATAATAAAAAAAAATAATTAAAAATAATAAAAAATTCAATAAAAATAATAATAAAAAAATAAAATATATGCTAATAAGATCAGCCCTTTGCGGACCTGAATGAGAACTGCGTCTCAGCCTAAATAATAAATTAAATAATAAAAAAAAAATATAAAAAAAAATTAAAAAATAATAAAAAAATCAATTAAAAATAATAAAAAATTCAATAAAAATAATAATAACAAAATAAAATATATGCTAATAAGATCAGCCCTTTGCGGACCTGAATGAGAACTGCCTCTCAGCCTAAATAATAAACTAAATAATAAAAAAAATAATTAAAAAAGAATTAAAAAATAATAAAAATATTAATTAAAAAAATAAAAAAAATTCAATAAAAATAATAATAAAAAAATAAAATATATGCTAATAAGATCAGCCCTTTGCGGACCTGAATGAGAACTGCCTCTCAGCCTAAATAATAAATTAAATAATAAAAAAAATAATTAAAAAAGAATTAAAAAAAATAAAAAATAAATAAAACATAATTAAAAAATAAATAACAAATAATAAATAATAATTTAAAAAAAAATGCTAATAATAATATTACTGCTAATAATAATGCTATTAATGCTAATAATTATGTATTAATTGCTATTATTAATGCTAATAATGCTATATTAATTCTATTAATGCTAATAATAATGCTATTAATGCTATTAATAATGTTATTAATGCTATTATTAATGCTAATAATCCTATTATTAATGCTATTTATGCTGATAATAATGATATTAATGCTATTAATAATGTTATTAATGCTATTAATAATGCTAATAATGCTATTATAATGCTATTAATGCTAATAATAATGCTATTAATGCTATTAATAATGTTATTAATGCTATTAAATAATGCTAATAATGCTATTATTAATGCTATTATATGCTAATAATAATCCTATTAATGCTATTAATAATGCTATTCATGCTATTAATAATACTATTAATGCTATTAATGCTAATAATAATGCTATTAATGCTATTAATGTTATTAATGCTATTATTAATGCTAATAATGCTATTATTAATTCTATTAATTTTAATAATAATGCTATTAATGCTATTAATAATGTTATTAATGCTATTAATAATGCTAATAATCCTATTATTAATGCTATTTATGCTAATAATAATGCTATTAATGCTATTAATAATGTTATTAATGCTATTAATAATGCTAATAATGCTATTATTAATGCTATTAATGCTAATAATAATGCTATTAATGCTATTAATAATTTTATTAATGCTATTATTAATGCTAATAATGCTATTATTAATTCTATTAATGCTAATAATAATGCTATTAATGCTATTAATAATGTTATTAATGCTATTATTGCTAATAATGCTATTATTAATGCTATAATGTCAATATTATCCATTAATGTATTATTAAATGCTAAATGTATAATAATGCTATTAATGCTATTAATGCTAATAATAATGCTATTAATGCTATTAATAATTTATAATGCTATTATAATGCAATAATGCTATTATTAATGCTATTCATGCTAATAATAATGCTATTAATGCTATTATAATGCTATTAATCCTATTATTTATGCTATTAATGCTATTAATGCTAATATTATCCTATTAATGGTATTATTAATGCTATTAATGCTAATAATAATGCTATTAATGCTAATAATAATGCTATTAATGCTATTAATAATGTTATTAATGCTATTATTAATGCTAATAATGCTATTATTAATTCTATTAATGCTAATAATAATGCTATTAATGCTATTAATAAGTTATTAATGCTATTATAATGCTAATAATCCTATTATTAATGCTATTATGCTAATAATAATGCTATTAATGCTATTAATAATGCTATTAATGCTATTAATAATGCTATTAATCCTATTATTTATGCTATTAATGCTATTAATGCTAATATTATAATCCTATTAATGTATTATTAATGCTGTTATTAATGCTAATAATAATGCTATTAATGCTAATAATAATGCTATTAATGCTATTAATAATGTTAATTAATGCTATTATTAATGCTAATAATGCTATTATTAATTCTATTAAATGCTAATAATAATGCTATTAATGCTATTAATAATGTTATTAATGCTATTATTAAATGCTATATAATCTATTATTAATGCTATTATAATGCTAATTAATAATTGCTAATTAATGCTATTAATAATAATGTTATTAATGCTATTAATAATGCTAATAATGCTATTATTAATGCTATTAATGCTAATAATAATGCTATTAATGCTATATAAAATGTTATTAATGCTATTAAATAATGCTAATAATGCTATTATTAATGCTATTAATGCTAATAATAATCCTATTAATGCTATTAATAATGCTATTCATGCTATTAAATAATACTATTAATGCTATTAATGCTAATAATAATGCTATTAATTGCTATTAATAATGTTATTAATGCTATTAGTTATGCTAATAATGCTATTATTAATTCTATTAATTTTAATAAATAATGCTATTAATGCTATTAATAATGTTATTAATGCTATTAATTAATGCTAATAATGCTAATTTAATGCTAATCATAATGCTATTAATGCTATATAATAATTGCTATTAATTCTATATTATTGCTATAATGCTATTAATGCTAATTATTATCCTATTAAATGTATTATTAATTGCTATTAATGCTAATAATAATAATGCTATTAATGCTATTAATGCTAATAATAATGCTAATTAATGCTATTAATAATGTTATTAATGCTATTATATAATGCTAATAATGCATTATATTATTAATCCTATTAATGCTAATAATAATGCTATTAATGCTATTAATAATGCTATTAATGCTATTAATAAATGCTATTAATGCTATTAATAATGTTATTAAATGCTATTATTAATACTAATAATGCTAATTATTAATGCTATTAATGCTAATATATAATGCTAATTAATAATGCTATTAATGCTATTAATTAATGCTATATTAATGCTATTAATGCTAATATATTATCCTATATGCATTAATGCTAATAATTTCTATAATGCTAATAATAATTCTATTAATGCTATTAATGCTATTAATTATGCTATTAATGCTATTAATCTATATATATGCTAATAATTCATTATTAATGCTATTAATGCTATTAATACTGTTATTAATGCTATTATTAATGCTAATAATGTTATTATTAATGCTATTAATGCTAATAATAAATGCTATTAATGCTATTAATAATGTTATTAATGCTATTATTAATGCTAATAATGCTATTATTAATGCTATTAATGCTAATAATAATGCTATCAATGCTATTAATAATGTTAATTAATGCTATTATTAATGCTAATAATGCTATTAATAATGCTATTAATGCTAATAATAATGCTATTAATGCTATTAATACTGTTATTAATGCTCATAATACTGCTAATAATGCTATTAATACTGCTATTACTGCTAATAATAATGCTATGGCTTATATTATTGCTATTGATGATGCGATTATTATTTAAAAATCTTTAAAAAAACAATAAACATATTTAGATACCCGATGCATTTGCATCAGGCTAACAGCTATAACTACTATAATCAAATTAATGCACGTTCTAGAATCCCGATGCATTTGCATCGGGCTCACAGCTAGTTATACATATAATTGTTTTTCTGAACATATTTTTGTAAACAGCTAAAATAACAAAACTTGTGTCACTGTCCAAATATTTCTGGCCCTAACTGTATCTATCTATCTATATATGTATCTATTTCTATCTATCTATTTATGTATCTCTTTCTTTCTTCTATCTATCTATGTATCTCTTTCTATCTATCTATCTATGTATCTCTTTCTATCTATCTATCTATGTATCTCTTTCTATCTATCTATTTCTATCTAACTATTTCTATCTATCTATGTATTTATCTAAGTATCTATATCTATCTATCTATGTGATAGAAATAGATAGATAGATAGATAGAAATAGATAGATAGATAGATAGAAATAGATACATAGAAAGATAGATAGAAATAGATACATAGATAGATAGATAGATAGATACATAGATAGAGATAGATAGATAGATAAATAGATAGATAGAAAGAAATAGATACATAGATAGATAGATAAATAGATAGAGATAGATAGATAGAAAGAAAGAAATAGATACATAGATAGATAGAAATAGATGCATAGATAGATAGCCGACGAAAGCCGAGACCCGTGGCCGAAAATAGAACCAAGGGCCCGGCTATAGTTCGCTTGAAACACCGCTATTATTCTCTATGGGAAGTGAGGAGCTATTCTGATTGGTCGCTGTGTGCTGCCGGCGACCAATCAGAATAGCGCCTCACTTCCCATAGAGAATAATAGCGGTGTTTCAAGCGAACTATAGCCGGGCCCTTGGTTCTATTTTCGGCCACGGGTCTCGGCTTTCGTCGGTCGTCACCGGGGCGGGAGACTCACAATCGCTTCGACTCGAGTCTCGAAGTCGAGTCGACTCGAGACTCACAATCGCTTTGCGGCCATTGCGAGTCTCCCGCCCCGGCGACGACCTACGAAAGCCGAGACCCGTGGCCGAAAATAGAACCAAGGGCCCGGCTATAGTTCGCTTGATAAACCGCTATTATTCTCTATGGGAAGTGAGGCGCTATTCTGATTGGTCGCTGTGTGCTGGCAGCGACCAATCAGAATAGCGCCTCACTTTCCATAGAGATAGAATGGACGACTTTTGGTTTCAAATTTACCGCTGAAAGTGAGGCTCGATTCTAATTGGTCGCCGGCAGCACACAGCGACCAATCAGAATAGCGCCTCACTTGCCCTAGAGATAGAATGGACGACTTTGAGTTTCAAATTTCGCGCTTAAGTGAGGCGCTATGCTGATTGGTCGCTGTGTGCTGCGGCGACCAATCAGAATAGCGCCTCACTTCCCATAGAGAATAATAGCGGTGTTTCATCGAATTTATGGCCGGGCCCCTGGTTCTATTTTCGGCCACGGGGCTCGGCTGTGGTCGGTGGTTCTACGGGGGCAGAGACTCTGCTCGCGCTCTGGCCGGGCCCCTGGTTCTATTTTCGGCCACGGGGCTCGGCTGTTGGCGGTCGTTGGACGGGGCCGGAGACTTGCAATGGCCGCTTCGCGGCCATTGCTCGCGCTCCGGCAACGGCTCACAATGGTAATTATATATTAGCGCTACGGCAATTATATATTAGATGTTCAGACAGTAGAGGAGGAGGGCACTTTGTGTGTCTGTGGGCATCTGCCTTTACTGTCTTGGCTTGCTCTGTGTGTCCCTCGAATGAGATACTGCTTCTGTCCCCAAGTCCCTGGATACAGTGCTTATCTGCAAAGGGGCAGCACTGTGATATCTGCAGGAAGAGAGACTTTGATGTCTTGCTGATGTTTGTATTATGGCACGGGATTTAACTTAGGCTCCACCAGCGCCCTCCTGAGTGCCTGGGACCTTTTATTGATGCTCCTGTCCCGGAATGGTAATATTATCGGCTCCCAGGCTGTCATCAATAGGAGTGTGTCTCCACTTACCCGCTTCAGTGGTCTGCGTGCTACAGGTCCCGCTCTGAGGCGACGGCTCCCTATGGTGTCCTGGGGCTTTCTTCACCAGCCAGGCTATTATTAGCAGCTCCTGCCTGCCTACGGGACCGGCTCTCGGCAACAGGTTCTGCAGCAGTGCACTGTTGGTCACCCAGCTCGGTCTCAGCCCGCTTCCGGGACGCCCGAGCTTCCCAGCACAGCCACCGCTGCAGTCCCCCTCACCCCACAGCACCACCAGCAGCAGAGTCTGTCACGCGTGCCTCCTATCAATGGCAGCCGGCGGGAAAGTGCTTCACTCACCCCGACTGCCTGTCTCTCCTCGACCGCAGCTTCTCTCTCTCTCCCTCCAGGCGCAGTGTCGGCAGTAGAGCCTCTGAGGCACACGGCCACAATCACCAGGGGGCCAGAGAGCTTCCAGGCAACGCGCTCAGCTCAGTCCCGCGTGCAGTGAGGGGAGGTCAGGCAAATCCCTCTCTAGGGGCTCCTTCAGGGTCCAGGTGTGACGACCATCCACCGTGAGGCCGAGCTGCTGGTAGGCAGCACCCCGAGACCCTTAACCCCTATACAGGGATCTGGAATTACAGCGGAGCCCAGGGGGTAGCTGCCTATATGAGCAACAGAGCCGGGGAGGTCGCCAGGGGAAAATCAAGACCCGAAAAACGAAGTCAGAAGTCCGAGTCAAAACCGAGAGGGCAGCGAAGGTACAAAATCGTCAGGCAGTAGCAGAGTCAAAAATCCAGGCAAAGGTCAAGGGCAAAAACCAAGAGGGCAGCTGAGGTACAAAATCAATAGGCAGAAGCAGAGTCAGAAATCCAGGCAAGGTCAGACACAAAACTAAACACACACACACACTATCACTGGGGAACCAAAACTATATCTGGCGGCCTGCAAGCCAGGCTCCAATGTATTTGAAGGGCACGGCTACCTCCCATAGGCTGGAGCTCACAACCTGATGACCTCATCCGGACCGCCCCTAGATCCATGCCAGATGGAGATGCACGACTGGCTCCACCCACGCCACCTCTGACAGAAGAACGCAGGCTGCGCCTAACGGACACCTCTGCAGGGCCCTTTCCTCTGCGACCAACACCACCCAGAGGGGAAACACAGCGGCGCTCAGCGACAGAGGCAGACGTCGCGGGAGCAGTTCCATATGAGGACAAGGCCCTCCTATCACCGGCGCCACCAGCCGAAGGAATCCGGCTCCTCCCAGCGGCCGAGGCAGGAACACCAGCCACCGAGTCCAATGGCGATGTGACACCAGGGCTCCACAAAACCAGGTTACTAGTAGTCCTTGATGTCCGGAGGACGCCACCAGGTCCGGACCAGGTTGCTGCTCTGTTTCTTTGGGGCAGGATGTCACAGATCCTGTGGGGCAATGTGGAGCTCCCTGAAGTGCATCCTTCCTAGTCGGCGGCCATCTTGGATCTTCCCTGTAGCTTTATAATACCAGTCTAATCATCCCTGTCTGAGCTCATAGGTGAAAAAAAAGCATTTATACACTTATATTTTCTTATCTGAATGAGGCAGTCAGTCTACATCTTGGAGGAGGTAGACTGTCTGGCAGGTTAATAGTTAACTAACCATTAACTTGCATGTCTAATGGGGCCGTCACACGCGTCAATGTCGTCAGCGATCTCATCGCTGGCGACATTGAAGGCTGATCGCTGGAGAGCTGTCACACAGGCAGACTCACCAGCGATTAATCACTAACAAAATTTTAGAGTCCATTATTTTAAGTATATCTTTGGCCGCATAGTCTCACTCAAAGTCACTTTTTACCATATAAAGATAAGACACAGGCAGACTCAGCAGCGATCAGTGGACCAGCGATATCGTGGGAATGGTTTAAATATCATTTCAACAATGTCTTGCTCCCGCTGCCAGGCTGTGGTAAGCGCGAGCAGGCTGGTCCCCAAGGTAAACTGCGGGTATCTAGGTAGCGCGCGCTGCCTAGATACTCGATGTATACCTTGGTTACCAGCCTTCTCCGCTCACCAGTTGGTATCCAAGGTACTACTAGTTACCCGCTGTGTGCCTTGGATACCAGACTGTGAGTGGAGAAGGCTGATAACCAAGGTATACATCGGGTATCTAGGCAGCGCGCGCTGCCTAGATACCTGCAGTTTACCATGGAAACCAGCTCCCAGCGCTGGGAGCTGGCCTCTCGCTCATGTCCCGGTGTCACACGCAGCGATGCTGCGTGTCCACCGGGCAACCATCGCCAGGTTTTAGAGCAGGTTCTAAAACCTGGCGACCATAAACCAGCGATTTATCGCTGGTTGATGCACTCTGTCTCAGACGTCAATATCGCTGCAACATCACGTGAAGCAGCAATATTACACACGATATTGACGCGTGTGACATCCCCATAAAGGACCTGTGTGATGTCACGATCATGTGACCATAGTAGGGGGCAGAGCTAAGCAAGCAAACTCATATTGTGCTAAGGGGATTTCGCTCTGCTTATTATAGTCACATGATTGACATCACATCAGGTCTCCCAGCATTTTCTGACATTCGGATGAAATGTTAACTATTAACCTGCCAGTCTACAGTCTCCAAGCTGTAGATTGTGCCTCATTTACATGAGAAAATGTAAGTGTATAAATGCTTTTTTACATCTTTAGGCTATGTTCACACATAGCATTTTCTGTGTGCTTTTTTGTGCGGGCGCTTTTAGCAGCGTTTTGCACCCGCGCAAAAAAAGAAGCCGTGCTTTCACAAAGCACGCTTTTTTATGTGCCTGGGGTAGAAGTGATGTCACAGAGGGGAGGAAGTGTCCCTGTTCTTCCTCCCCTGTGTGACATGTCTGCCAACCCCTATTTGATTTCGCAGTGTATTAATATACACTGCAAAATCTAAATTAAAGAAAGCCAGATGTATTAAAAATAATAAAGAATGAACACTTACCCTCCGGCGGGTGTTCAGGGAGCCAGGAGCCAGCACAACTACAAGTATCGACCTGCAAGGACCTTAAGTGATGTCATCGGGTGCTGTGATTGGCCGCTCGCAGTCATGTGATATGCGTGTCATATGATGTCAAATATCACATGACCACGAGCGGCCAATCACAGCGCCGATGACATCATGCAAGGTCCTGCCAGCTTGTAACTTGTGGTTGTCTCGGCTCTCGGTAACCGGAACAGCTTCGGACGGGTAAGTATTCATTCTTAATTATTTTTAACACATTTGCTTAAATGTAATTTGGGTTTCGCATTGTATATTTACCTCCCTGGCGGTATGATTATGTCAGGAATTTTGTACTAAAAGTGGTACCATTTTTTTTGTAAAAAATTTCTTTTATGAGCAGAAATTTTATACATTTGTGTTTTCCGCCCAGTTCCGCCTCCAATGAGTGGCTGCCACTCACAGAGACGGAACCAGGAAGTCATATGGAGGCATCCGAAGGGGCTCTCACCGGTGATCACAGCGGGACATCGCTGGATCACCAGGAGAATGTAAGGCTGGCTTCACACCACGGTGTGATCCCATCCGGGGCTGTCCGGGATGACCCAGACAGCCTCGGACCGGATCAGCACACAGAACCGGAGGGCCAAATGTGCCCTCTGGTCCTGTGTGCAGCCGGATGGCTGTAATTGCAGCCACAGCTGCTGATTATTAAAGACCGCGGCTAGCATGGAGCTAGCCACGGTCCTGAAACAACAGCTGCGTTCAGCCGCAGGTGTCCGCTTCCTTCCTGCCCGTCCCCGGGTGCGGAGCCACTCACTGTCTTGGGGACCGGTCCTGCAGCGCTGCCTGCCCTGCTCTGCCCGCATCGGCACATAAGCTCAGCGGCCGCCGCTGTCCTGCCCTCTCCCAAGGTGTGTGGTCACATGTGTGTGCACTCCCTGACGGCCGCCTGCGGGGCGCTGCACTGGGGGAGGATCATGTCTGAGCACAGCCCCGAGCCCGGCACGGCACACAGCACACTGACTGCACACACACAGCACACACACTGTACACTATGCGCTTCCTGCCCTCCCGGCTCCAGCTGCCGCGCTTGCGCAGATCACTGCCATCATCACCTCCTCCTCCAGGGTGAAGGAGACATGTGTGACCCTCCTACACACATTATATGGAACTTAGCGGTGTGGAAAACTGACAGCACTCCCCCTCCGCTCCTCATCTAAGGCTGCAGGGGCGGCGGGGCTGTAAGCTGTCAGCACCCCCCCTGCTCTCCGCACCTCATCTAAGGCTGCAGGGGCAGCGGGGCTGTAAGCTGTCAGCACCCCCCCCTGCTCCTCGCACCTCATCTAAGGCTGCAGGGGCGGCAGGGCTGTAAGCTGTCAGCACCCCCCTCTGCTCCCCGCACCTCATCTAAGGCTGCTGGGGTGGCGGGGCTGTAAGCTGTCAGCACCCGCCCCCCCCACACCTCACCTAAGGCTGCAGGGGCGGCGGGGCTGTAAGCTGACAGCACATGCCCCCCCCCCTTCCCCTCCCCCGCTCCTCATCTAAGGCTGCAGGGGCGGCGGGGCTGTAAGTTGTCAGCACAATACTCACTATATTCCCGAGCGTGACTCTGGGTTACCGCTTCTGTCAGCTAAAGTTATCCCCGAGTTACACTCGGGAATACCGGTAGGGAGGTTAATACATTGCAAAACCCAACTGGGGCTGGCAGACATGTCACAGAGGGTAGGAGGAACAGGATTCTTCCTCCCCTGGTGTGACATCACATCCTGCAGCACTGGCCCCTATGGGATAAAGCGCGGGCGCTGCTGCGTAAAGAATTGACATGTCAATTCTATTTACGCCCGAGCTTTCTTCCATAAAAGCGCGGCGTATATTTATGCTGTGTCTGTAAGGCAAAATTAATTTCACATTCACTTTGCCGGCAGAAACAAGGCAGATTGTTCATTTTTGAGTGCTTTTTTTGTGCGCGCTTTTCAAAATGTTTCAACGTAGCCTTAGCATTGCACTCTGAGCTCAGACAGGGATGATTAGAATAGTATTATGAAGCTGCAGGTGCAGACAGTGATAGCTGGGTAGGCATAAACTAGCTGACAGGTTCCCTTTAAAGCCAAAGGAACTTAACTTGGTAAGGGCCACGTCACACACAGAGATATATCTGTGCAGAGATTGTTCGCAGATCTCTGGTTGCAGTGAAATCATGGACAAATTGTTACATTTGTACACGGCCACAAAATGGAACAATGTGTCCATGATTTCACTGCAACCAGAGATCTGTGAACAATCTCTGCACAATTATCTGTGTGTGTGACGTGGCCCTAACTGAGATGATCTAATAATCATATTATAGTATGTCCTTTAATAGATTAAACCGTAAAATGTATCACCATTAAGCAATGTATTGCACCCGACGTGGGCCCTTATGAAGTGAACTTATGAATGAAAAGCAGTATTGACTTGACTTGTGCATTGTATTTGTTGCACGATTTGACTTCTTTTACACCTGTGCTCTGTCTTTCCTAGTTGTGTGCTGTATTTTTGGTATCTGGTGTTGTGTTTATTGCCCAATGTTCACTATGTGGTGTCTCCTCTGTTTTCTGTGTGTGTTTACAATACATGGTTGCTTGTAAGCTGTTGTGACTATAAATGGATGTGGTACATTGTTTTGTGCAGTTTGATGTGTGTGTGATTGTCTGTGTCCAAAGTGGAGGAAAAAAACAGAAAGGAATTGAAATAATACAATTTATGAACATGTCAATAATAATGACAAAGCTTCATATTTTTACATAATAGTAACAGAAAGACAATCCATACAAATGTTATTATATTCTATTTTTATGTATTACATAGATAGATGTACCTATGAAACTTGCAAGACATACTGATAGGATCTTTAGATTGTGAGGCCCAAAGGAGACAGTGTTGCAAATGTATGTAACGCACTATGGAATTAATAGTGCTCTATAAATAAATATTATTATTTACATTAGTATTCTAATATATAATTGACGTAGCGCACTTCCGTCATTTTCGGCGCTACTTCCGTCGTCGTGGACGTGGCTGCCAAACTTACGGAAGTGCGTTAGGGTCATCTCCCTCCACGCTCCACGCCCCCCGGTCTCCCCTCCACGCTCCCCGGTCTCCCCTCCACGCTCCCCGGTCTCCCCTCCACGCTCCCCGGTCTCCCCTCCACGCTGCCCGGTCTCCCCTCCACACTCCACGCTCCCCGGTCTCCCCTCCACGCTCCCCGGTCTCCCCTCCACGCTCAGCGGAGAGCTTGGTAACCAAGGCCGCGGTCAGGTAACTAAGGGGCGTGTCCGCACCACACACCCGGCCCCAGCCGCATCCATTAAGGTGTCTGCTGAGCCCAGGGGTGGCCGGAACAAGCCCAAGGGGACTACCCCAATCACACAATAATAGGCTGGATGCCACCTCCCCCTTAGATTCCTCACTGCTTCCAGGATCATGGCGTCACAAGGGAGAAACCGCGGTGCATGATGGGAGATGTAGTCTTCAGGGGACCAGAAATGCTGCAGAGCTGAGGAGACAGCTCTGATCACACAGAGATAGAGAGGAGATCTGCGGCTTCTTCATACACAGTCTCCTGCACTGAAGAGTGAGATTATATATGTGTGTGTGTGTGTGTGTGTGTGTGTATACTGTATGTGTGTGTGTATACTGTATGTGTGTGTGTATACTATATATGTGTGTGTATACTGTATGTGTGTATACTGTATATGTGTATACTGTATTTGTGTGTATACACTATATGTGTGTGTATACTGTATATGTGTGTGTATACTGTATATGTGTGTGTATACTGTATATGTGTGTATACTGTCTGTGTATACTGTATGTGTGTGTATACTGTATGTGTGTGTCTGTATACTATATATGTGTGTGTGTTGTGTGGTAGCAACCGGGGAACCCGCTTGCATAACGACAAAACACGTGTTTATAAGTTTAACCAATGTCTACCCGTTTATTTTTCACATATAATAACATAACCCGGGTAGCATGTTGGACACATATCACATTGATTATAAACACTTTACATAAAGACATCATACATTACATAGAACATTGCACATATACATTCACAATAACCCGGGACCTGTAACCATCTCTCTGTCCCCATTGGAGCTCTAACACCTGCTCCCGGGGTAGCTAGGGCCTCCGGCCTACTTACACATCTTACAGTACATCTACTATATAATTGCCGTAGGCATTTTCGTGTCGGACCCCGAAAACGCCGTGGCTATGTCACGCTGTGACGTCACCACGCGCGAGCAATGGCCGCGAAGCGGCCATTGCGAGTCGCTGGCCGAAAATAGAACCAGAGGCTCGGCCACAAAGTTAGCGATTTACCGCTGAGGTAGCGCGAGCAATGGCCGCGAGGCCATTGCGAGTCGCTACCTCAGCCGCCGCACCTGCCGCATCTCCCCCTATACTTTCAATGGGGATCTATTGCGAGTCGCTGTGTAGCTCGAGCAATGGCCGCGAGGCCATTGCGAGTCGCTACACTTGCGGCGCGGTTGCAGTAATCCCCATAGAAAGTATAGGGGGACTTGCGGCAGGTGCGGCAGCGAGTCGCTGGCTGAGTGCGAGCACTTGCGGCGCGGTTGCGGTAATCCCCATAAGGATTACCGCAACCGCGCCGCATTGCGAGTCGCTGGCTGAGTGCGAGCACTTGCGGCGCGGTTGCGGTAATCCCCATAGAAAGTATAGGGGGACTTGCGGCAGGTGCGGCAAGTGCGGTTTTGCCGCACCTGCCGCAAGTCCCCCTATACTTTCTATGGGGATTACCGCAACCGCGCCGCAGATGCGGTTTTTAAATAAAATAAAATAATTTTAATACAAATAAATTTACTTAAAATAACAAATAAAATAAAAAATTCCTATCTACTATATTGGATTATTATTTGAAAATCTAAAAAAAAAAAAATATTCTAGACACCCGATGCATTTGCATCGGGCTCACAGCTAGTTTATAATAAATACATGTGTTATATTTTGACGATGACCCCTCCGGGTTCATAACAGGGATTGAGCAACCTGAGTACCGAGTATGTCATGTATCCCCAAGGGGCTCCTTCCCGGACGCATCTCCGCCTACGTCCCGGTCAGAGTCCACCTGGTTCAACCATGGTGTCCCCACTCTAGGAGCCCTTTCAACCCCTGCTTCTGACCTTCGTTACATACGCCTCACCGGGCCCTGTGGGTCCCAATGGCGGTACCTGCCGCCTGGCTTTAGTCACCCAGCATGATGATATAACATTACCCCGTAGTCAGGATTCCTGCCTGACCGGGCCTTACATACCATGTGTGATCCATCATTCAAACGTCCATGGATCACATACATTTCTTCCACACGCTCACAGCCCATCATCCATGGACTGTGGCTCCTCCATGGCCCATTACAGGGACTGGCAAACCATAGTACACGGGAACCTCATCCGTTACCTACTAGGAGCCCTATTACCCCTGTGTCTGGCACCACAGGCACACCCACACCATTAGAGGACGTGGTTGAGGGACAGGTACCCTCTGCAAGCAGCAGGGCAAGCCTCCCTCTCGTCCCACAGGGACGGAACGCCTCCAACATCATCCATACTGGCTGGGTCACTTTCTCCCCACATTATTATACAATGTTCTTACATAGGTCATCCTCTTACATTCAGGGCAATTGCCTAAGCCCCTACATACATCAACGGGTCCTTTACCGACTGCCTAGTCGGACCCAATAGCGGTTATGCCCGCCTGGCATTAATCACACACAGCTCACTCCGTTACACGGGAACCGCTGTCTTACCGGGCACGGATCCGGGTCTCGCTACCTGTGTAACGGGTCCACCAAGCGTCCCCCAAGGGCTCCTTTCCCGGACGTGGTTCACCCCACGCCCGGACCAGAATCCACCGGGTTCAGCCACGGCTTCCCCACCAGGTGCTATCACACCCTCGGACCTCGGCACCGGCATGGAGCTAGCATGCTCCCTTCACCATCTCAACATGGCGGCATGGACTTGCACTCCCAGTCCCTCACACAGACTGGCTCTGCTCAGCTCTCAGGCTGGTAATCAGCCCACATCCTCTCAGGCTGATGTCTGGCTGAAAATGGATCTCTCAATCACTCAGCTGGCTGCCTCTTATCGTGCCAGCCACTCCCACATGGGAACACCCCCTTAGCTGCCGGTAATCAGCCTTTCACACAACTCAGGCTAACTCCCTGTGTTCCGGGTTGTCAGCACTCAGACCTTATTCCTTAGGGACTCCTCGATCTCATCCCACTCTCACTGCCGCTCATTAGTAACATGAAACCTTGTGTTCACAGTTGGTTCACACAGCATTATCACAGTCAAACCGGCCAGTGTGCTCAGGATCATACCTTGATCCTGCATGTGATGCGCCCCGGCCATGAGGATCATGCCGGCGGTGCCTCACAGTGTCTATACTGTATATGTGTGTGTATACTGTATATGTGTGTGTATACTGTATATATGTGTATAATGTATATGTGTGTGTGTATACTGTATATGTGTGTATACTGTATGTGTGTGTATACTGTATGTGTGTGTGTATATACTGTAGTGTGTGTGTGTATACTGTATATGTGTCTGTGTATACTGTATAAATGTGTATACTGTATATGTGTCTGTCTATACTGTATGTGTGTGTATACTGTATGTGTGTGTATACTGTATGTGTGTGTGTATATACTGTATATGTGTGTGTATACTGTATGTGTGTGTATACTGTATATATGTGTATACTGTATATGTGTCTGTGTATACTGTATGTGTGTGTGTGTATACTGTATTTGTGTGTAAACTGTATGTGTGTATACTGTATATGTGTGTGTGATACTGTATGTGTGTGTATACTGTATATGTGTGTGTATATACTGTATATTGTGTGTATACTGTATATCTGTGTGTTTCTACTCTATGTGTGTGTGTATACTGTATATGTGTGTATACTGTATATGTGTGTGTGTATACTGTATATATGTGTGTGTATACTGTATATATGTGTATACTGTATATGTGTCTGTGTATACTGTGTGTGTATACTGTATGTGTGTGTATACTGTATCTGTGTGTGTATACTGTATGTGTGTGTGTATACTGTATGTGTGTGTATACTGTATGTGTGTGTATATACTGTATATATGTGTATACTGTATATGTGTGTGTGTATACTGTATATGTGTGTGTATACTGTATGTGTGTGTGTATACTGTATATGTGTGTGTGTATACTGTATATGTGTGTGTATACTGTATGTGTGTGTATACTGTATGTGTGTGTATACTGTATATGTTGTGTGTATACTGTATAAGTGTGTGTATATACTGTATGTGTGTGTGTATACTGTATGTGTCTGTGTATACTGTATATATGTGTATACTGTATATGTGTCTGTCTATACTGTATGTGTTGTGTATACTGTATGTGTGTGTGTAAATTGTATGTGTGTATACTGTATATGTCTGTGTGTATACTGTATAGTGTGTGTATACTGTATATATGTGTATACTGTATGTATGTGTGTATACTGTATGTGTGTGTATATTGTATATGTGTGTATACTGTATATGTGTTTGTGTGTATACTGTATGTGTGTGTATACTGTATGTGTGTGTACTGTATGTGTGTGTATACTGTATGTGTGTGTATACTGTATATTGTGTGTGTGTACACTGTATATGTGTGTGTGTGTACTGTATATGTGTGTATACTGTATGTGTGTGTATACTGTATGTATGTGTATACTGTATATATGTGTGTGTATACTGTATGTCTGTGTGTATACTGTATGTGTGTTATACTGTATATGTGTGTATACTGTATGTTTATACTGTATATGTGTGTGTATAATGTATATTTGTGTATACTCTATGTGTGTGTGTATATACTGTATGTGTATACTGTCTGTGTGTGTATACTGTCTGTGTGTATACTAAATATATGAGTAGACTGAATATGTGTGTGTATACTGTATGTGTCTGTGTATACTGTATGTGTGTGTATACTATGTGTGTGTATACTGTATATGTGTGTATATACTATATGTGTGTATTCTGTATGTGTGTGTATACTGTATATGTGTGTTTGTACTGTATATGTGTGTGTATACTGTATGTGTGTGTGTATACTGTATATATGTGTGTGTGTGTGTATAATGTGTGTGTGTATACTGTATGTGTGTCTGTATACTGTATGTGTGTGTAAACTGTATGTGTGTATACTGTATATGTGTGTGTGTGTACTGTATGTGTGTGTATACTGTATATGTGTGTGTATATACTGTATATCTGTGTGTGTATACTGTATATCTGTGTGTTTCTACTCTATATGTGTGTGTGTATATGGTATATGTGTGTATACTGTATATGTGTGTGTGTATACTGTATGTGTGTGTATACTGTATATATGTGTATACTGTATATGTGTGTGTATACTGTGTGTGTGTATACTGTATGTGTGTGTATACTGTATCTGTGTGTGTATACTGTATGTGTGTGTATACTGTATGTGTGTGTGTATATACTGTATATGTGTGTGTATACTGTATGTGTGGTGTATATACTGTATATGTGTGTGTATACTGTATATGTGTGTGTATACTGTATATATGTGTATACTGTAATATGTGTGTGTTATACTGTATGTGTGTGTGTATACTGTATGTGTGTGTATGCTGTATATGTGTGTGTATATGTGTGTGTGCATACTGTATATGTGTTGTGTGTATACTGTATGTGTGTGTTTTACTGTATGTGTGTGTATACTGTATATGTGTGTGTGTATACTGTATAAGTGTGTGTGTATACTGTATATATGTATACTGTATATGTGTCTGTGTATACTGTGTGTGTGTGTATACTGTATGTGTGTGTGTGTGTAAATTGTATGTGTGTGTATACTGTATATGTCTGTGTGTATACTGTATATGTGTGTATACTGTATGTGTGTGTATACTGTATATGTGTGTATACTGTATATATGTGTGTATACTGTATGTGTGTGTGTACTGTATGTGTGTGTATACTGTATGTGTGTGTATACTGTATATGTGTGTGTATATACTGTATATGTGTGTGTGTATACTGTATATGTGTGTGTGTATACTGTATATATGTGTATACTGTATGTGTGTGTGTATATTGTATGTGTGTGTGTATACTGTATATATGTGTGTGTGTATACTGTATGTGTGTGTGTATAATGTGTGTGTATACTGTATGTGTGTCTGTATACTGTATGTGTGTGTATACTGTATATGTCTCTATACTGTATGTTTGTCTTTACTCTATATGTGTGTGTATACTGTATATATGTGTGTGTCTGTATACTGTGTGTGTATACTGTATATTTGTGTGTGTGTATACTCTATATGTGTGTGTATACTGTATATGTGTGTATATACTGTATATGTGTGTATTCTGTATGTGTGTGTATACTTTATGTGTGTGTCTACTGGATATGTGTGTGTCTACTGGATATGTGTGTGTATATTGTATGTGTGTGTGTATACTCTATATGTGTGTATATACTATATATGTGAGTATACTGTATATGTGTGTATACTGTATGTGGGTGTGAGTATACTGTATATGTGTGTATACTGGATATATGTGTGTGAGTATACTGTATGTGTGTGTATACTGTATGTGTGTGTATACTGTATATGTGTGTATACTGTATGTTTGTGTATACTGTATGTGTGTGTGTATACTGTATATGTGTGCGTGTATACTGTGTGTGTGTGTGTATACTGTATGTGTGTGTGTACTGTATGTTTGTGTATACTGTATATGTGTGTGTATACTGTATGTGTGTATACTGTATGTGTATACTGTGTATGTGTGTGTATACTGTATGTGACTGTATACTGAATATGTGTGTGTATACTGTGTGTGTGTATACTGTGTGTGTATACTGTATATGTCTGTATATACTATATATGTGTGTATTCTGTATGTGTGTGTATACTGTATGTGTGTGTGAGTATACTGTATATGTGTGTATACTGTATGTGTGTATACTGTTTGTACTGTATATGTGTGTGTGTATACTGTGTGTGTGTGTGTCTGTATACTGTATATGTGTGTGTGTATACTGTGTGTGTATACTGTATATGTGTGTGTGTATCTAATATATACAAGCCGAAGGCCACTTCCGGAAAACCCCAAGGTTACTTCCGTGATGGCCTCCGGACCATGGTGGTGACGTCACAGGAAACGGCGGAAGAACGTTCCACTCTCGGAAGTTTCACCCGCACCTGCGGCCCCCCCAGCGGCTGCTCCTGCCCCCCCGCGGCTCCTGCAGGCCCCCTGCCGCTGTTTCTTCTGCCCCCCCCCACGGCTCCTGCGGCCCCCCCCCACGGCTGCTCCTGCCACCCCACGCCCTTCGCGGGTCATCCTGCCCCCCGCGGGTCGTCCTGCCCCCCCGCGGGTCCTGCGGCCCCCTTCCTGCCTGCTTCAAATAAAAAAAAACTCATAGAGGATACTCACCCGTCCGCCGGCGCCCTCCATCTACCTCCTAACTCCATGCCTTGAGGACCTGTGGTTGCCTGGGATCACCTGATTGCTTTCCCAGGCACCAACAGGTCCTGCAAGCCGGCACACGCCTGTGTATCCTCTCATACATCCTGCCCCTCCCCCTGCCACCACCATCCTGCCCCTACCCCCCACCGGCTCCAACCTGCCCCCCCTCTCCCCTCCATAGCCCTCCCCCCACTCCATCCTGCCCCCCCCCACAGCTCCATCATGTCCCCCCACCGGCTCCATCCTGCACCCCCCGCCCGCACCATCCTACCCCCCCACCGCCTCCATCCTGACCCCCCCACACCAGCTCCATCCTGGCCCCCCGCCGGCTCCATCCTGCCCCCCTTCACCACACCTGCTCCATCCTGCCCCCCCGCCCGCTCCATCCTACCCCCGCCGGCTCCATCCTGCCCCCTTCACCACACCTGCTCCATCCTGCCCCCCCGCCCACTCCATACTGCCCCCCCCACACACACACCAGCTCCATCCTGCCCCCCCACCAGCCTCCATCCTGCCCCCACCCGGCCATCACCATCCTGCCCCCCTCGCTGGCTCCATCCTGCCCCCTTTGCTGGCTCCATCCTGCCCCCCCACCAGCTCCATCCTGCCCCCCCACACACACCAGCTTCATCCTGCCCTCCCCACTGCCTGCATCCTGCCCTCCCGCCAGCACCATCCTTCCCCCCCGCCGGCTCCATCCTGCCCCCCACGCCTCCATCCTGCCCCCCCCCACACCGGCTCCATCCTGCCCCCCCTGCCATCAACATCCTGCCCCCCCGCTGGCTCCATCCTGCCCCCTCCCGCCACCTCCATCCTGCCCCCCGCCACCTCCACCCTGCCTCCCCCGCCTTTATCCTGCCCCCCCCCTTGGCTGCATCCTTCCCCCCCCCGGCTGCATCCTGCCCCCCCGCCGGCTCCATCCTAACCCCCCTGCCGCCTCCATCCTCCCCCCCCCACACCAGCTCCATCCTGCCCCCCCACATTGCCTTCATCCTGCCCCCCGCCGCCTCCATCCTGCCCCCCCCCGCTTCCATCCTGCGCCCCCCCGCCTCCATCCTGCCCCCCCTCGCCTCCATCCTGCCCCCCCCTCGGCTGCATCATGCCCCCCGGCTGCATCCTGCCCCCACCGCCGCCTCCATCCTGCCCCCCCCGCCTGCTCCATCCTGCCCTCCTCGCTCCATCCTGCCCCCCCGCCACCATCCTGTCCTGCTCCCTCCATCCTGCCCTGCTCGCTTCATCCTGCCCCCCTGCCACCATCCTGCCCCGCCAGCGCCATCCTGCCCCCCCCGCCTGCTCCATACTGCCCCCCCCGCTACCATCCTGCCCCGCCGCCTCCATCCTGCCCCGCTCGCTCCATCCTGCCACCACTCCACCCCCCGTCACCATCCTGCCCCCTAATCCATCCTGCCCCCCTGCCAGTTAGCGGTCATGTGACCAACCAGCTAAACGGTTTCCCAGGCAACGACGGGTCCTAAACCCCTGTAGGACCTAGAAGACGAAGGTGGAGCGAGCCGGCGGACACGTGAGTATCCTCACTGGGGATTTTTTTATTTTTTGAAGGGAGGAGCGGGGGGTGAGCAGAGTATGGCCATATACTATAGTGCTGCTATACATGTGCTATAAAATTCCACCATATACTATAGTAAAACTCTACATATACTGTAATATACTGTCATATACTATAGTGCTGCTATACATATACTGTAATGTATCGCCATATACTATAGCGCTGCTATACATGTAATGTAATGTACCTCCATATACCATAGCGCTGCTATACATGTACTGTAATGTACCGCCATATACCATAGCGCTGCTATACATGTGCTATAAAATTCCCCCATATACTATAGTTCACCTGTACATATACTGTAATATATTGCCATATACTATAGTGCTGCTATACATCTGCTATACTGTACCGCCATATACCATAGTACTGCTATATCTAATATATAAAATCCGAAGGCTCACTTCTGTCATTTTAGCCACTTTTGTCATCGCCAAAGTGACGTCACCACAGCGCTACACCTGTCCACAGTGGACCAACATGCCGCCCCTAAGCGAAGTGGGACTCAGGCAGCCCCGCCACGCTTACGGCCGCCTATACACTGCCTAAAACACACATCACGGGCGGGAGATGACCGCCGTGATGTGTGCAGCCTAGAGGAGCAGAGGTGTGCCGAACACTAATGTCGCCGCTCCAGCCTCCTCTCTCCTCACCCCTCCAGCCGCATCTCTCCTCACCCCTCCTGCCTCACCTCTCCTCACCCCTCCAGCGCTACCTCTCCTCACCCCTCCAGCCTCCCGCCACATTATACTCTGCTATCTACAGAGCCGCCTGTATACTCTGCTACCCACAGAGCTGCCTGTATAATCTACTACCCTCAGAGCCCCCTGTATACTCTGCTACCCACTGACCCGCCTCTATACACACAATTCATTTCACAGCGCTCCCGATGCAATTGCATCGGGCCCCTGACCACTGCACTCTGCCCCTGACCACTGCACTCTGCCCTGACCACTGCACTCTGCCCTAAAGCAGACTATTAGCCACTGAGCCTCCGTATACTCTGCTAACCACTCAGCCGCTGTATAGTCTGCTAACCACTGAGCCCCTGTATACCCCAATAACCATAGGCTAGAATACCCGATTCTTTAGAATCGGGCCGCCATCTAGTCTATTATATAATTGCCGTAGCGACTTCCGTCGCATACGGCGCCACTTCTGTGTCTTTGTTCTGACTTCCGTGGCTTTGTTCGGATCCATGGCTCCGGGGACGGGGACAGTGCAGGGTCCTCCGGCTACAGGGAGCGGCGGAGGAACATTCCGCTCTCGGAAGTTCCGTCCGCCCTCCAGCCTCTCCCCACCACCCACTATCGTACCTAGCGGAGGAAGCAGGGGCGGACAGCGACCACCTGATCGCCTTCACCGAGGCGTCCTCCGGACAGGACAACCACAGCTGCCTGCAGGACACCCGGGACCTGGTGCGGGACTCTGCCGGCTTCAATGTGACGGAGGCGGCCGGGACGGTGCCGCTGCTCCGCCTGGACGTCCTGCCACTACGGAACACCCACAGATCCCGCCTGTACACGCTGTGCTCCCGGCGGGGCCGCGGCCTGCCCTGGATGCTGCCCCCGGGCCGGATGGGCTTCTGCGCGTGCTGGAGGAGCACAAGCCGCTGCTGCCCGTGTGCCTGCAGCCGATCATCATCGCGGTGCTGCTGTCCCTCTCCGCCATCTTCTGCGGCCTCAACCTGGGGCTGATGGCGCTGCACCCCATGAAGCTACGGGTGGTGCAGCGCTGACGCACCCCAGGTACGCCTCTCCCCTCCAGCCTCCACTCTCCCCTCCAGCCAACGCCCTCCATCCTCCCCTCTCCCCTCCAGCCTCCGCTCTCCCCTCCAGCCTCTGCCCTCCCCTCCAGCCTCTGCCCTCCCCTCCAGCCTCCCCTCTCCCCTCCAGCCTCCGACCTCCCCTCCAGCCTCTGCCCTCCAGCCTCCGCTCTCCCCTCCAGCCTCCCCTCTCCATTCCAGCCTCCCCTGTCCCCTCCAGCCTCCGCCCTCCCCTCCAGCCTCCGCCATCCAGCCTCCGCTCTCCCCTCCAGCCTCCGCTCTCCCATCCGCCCTACATCCTCCCCTCTCCCCTCCAGCCTCCGCTCTCCCCTCCAGCCTCCGCCCTCCCCTCCAGCCTCCCCTCTCCCCTCCAGCCTCCGCTCTCCCCTCCAGCCTCTGCCCTCCCCTCCAGCCTCTGCCCTCCCCTCCACTCTTCCCTCCAGCCTCCACCCTCCCCTCCAGCCTCTGCCCTCCAGCCTCCTCTCCAGCCTCCGCTCTCCCCTCCAGCCTCTGCTCTTCCCTCCAGCCTCTGCCCTCCCCTCCAGCCTCCACTCTCCCCTCCAGCCTCCGCCCTCCCCTCCAGCCTCCACTCTCCCCTCCTGCCTCCCCTCTCCCCTCCAGCCTCCGCTCTCCCCTCCAGCCTCCGCCCTCCCCTCCAGCCTTCACTCTCCACTCCTGCTTCCGCTCTCCCCTCCAGCCTCCCCCTCCCCTCCAGCCTCCGCCCTCCCCTCCAGCCTCCGCTCTCCCCTCCAGCCTCCGCTCTTCCCTCCAGCCTCCGCCCTCCCCTCCAGCCTCCGCTCTCCCCTCCAGCCTCCGCCCTCCCTTCCAGCCTCCGCCCTCCAGCCTCCCCTCTCCCTCCAGCCTCCGCCCTCCCTCTCCCCCCAGCCTCCGCTCTCCCCTCCAGCCTCCGCTCTCCCTCCAGCCTCGCCTCCCTCCCCCTCCAGCCTCTGCTCTCCCCTCCAGCCTCCGCTCTCCCCTCCAGCCTCCGCTCTCCCTTCCAGCCTCCGCCCTCCAGCCTCCCCTCTCCCCTCCAGCCTCCGACCTCCCCTCCAGCCTCCGCTCCCCCCTCCAGCCTCCGCTCTCCCTTCCTGCCTCCACCCTCCCCTCTCCCCTCCAGCCTCCGCTCTCCCCTCCAGCCTCCCCTGTCCTCACCTCTCCTCACCCCTCCAGCCTCCCCTGTCCTCACCTCTCCTCACCCTTCCAGCCTCCTCTCTCCTCACCCCTCCTCACCCCTCCAGCCTCCGGTCTCCTCACTCCTCCTCACCCCTCCAGCCTCCGCTCTCCCTCACCCCTCCATATGCAATGTACAGTATCTGTATATATGTTTGTATGTAGTCACTTCTGTCACTTTGTCCGCACTTCCCTCACTTTGTCCGCACACATACACACACACACACACTCCGCTATACTTACCACCGGCCCTGCATCAGCCGCCTACATCCTCAGTCGACATGTCGCCACCCCCCAACTACTGGATCCAATATAGCGTCCAAAACGTCTCGCCAAACTTCCTGGACACCATATTGGATCCAGTCGTCCGCGGCCGCCGACATGTCAACTCAGGATCCAGCCGCCAGGATCCAACTGCCAGGCAAGACGCAGGGTCGGTGCTAACTATAGCCAACTGTCTGTGTGTGTCTGTGTGTGTGTGTGTGTGTGTATGTATGTATGTGTGTGCTGACCAGTCTGCCCACGCCGCTGCGCTCACCACTTTGCCCACGGCGCTGTGCTCACCACTCTGCCCACGCCGCTGTGCTGACCAATCTCACCGCACTCACTGCTAACCACTGAGCCACCGCACTCACTGCTAACCACTGAGCCACCGCACTCACTGCTAACCACTGAGCCACCGCACTCACTGCTAACCACTGAGCCACCGCACTCACTGCTAACCACTCAGCCACCGCACTCACTGCTAACCACTCAGCCACCGCACTCACTGCTAACCACTGAGCCACCGCACTCACTGCTAACCACTGAGCCACCGCACTCACTGCTAACCACTGAGCCACCGCACTTACTGCTAACCACTTAGCCACCGCACTCACTGCTAACCACTCAGCCACCGCACTCACTGCTAACCACTCAGCCTCCGCACTGACTGCTAACCACTCAGCCACCGCACTCACTGCTAACCACTGAGCCACCGCACTCACTGCTAACCACTGAGCCACCGCACTCACTGCTAACCACTGAGCCATCGCACTCACTGCTAACCACTGAGCCACCGCACTCACTGCTAACCACTTAGCCACCGCACTCACTGCTAACCACTCAGCCACCGCACTCACTGCTAACCACTCAGCCACCGCACTCACTGCTAACCACTGAGCCACCGCACTCACTGCTAACCACTGAGCCACCGCACTCACTGCTAACCACTGAGCCACCGCACTCACTGCTAACCACTGAGCCACCGCACTCACTGCTAACCACTGAGCCACCGCACTCACTGCTAACCACTAAGCCACCGTATACTCTGCTACCCACTGAGCCACTGCACTCGCTGCTAACCACTAAGCCACCACACTCACTGCTAACCACTGAGCCACTGCACTCACTGCTAACCACTGAGCCACCGCACTCAATGCTAACCACTGAGCCACCGCACTCACTGCTAACCACTGAGCCACCGCACTCACTGCTAACCACTGAGCCACCGCACTCACTGCTAACCACTGAGCCACCGCACTCACTGCTAACCACTAAGCCACCGTATACTCTGCTACCCACTGAGCCACCGCACTCGCTAACCACTAAGCCACCGCACTCACTGCTAACCACTGAGCCACCGCACTCACTGCTAACCACTAAGCCACCGTATACTCTGCTACCCACTGAGCCACCTGTATACACACAATTCATTTCACCCCACTCCCCTAACTATTAGTAAATAAACTATATATGCATTCTAGACTACCCGATTCTTTAGAATCGGGCCGCCATCTAGTATTATATAAATATATTATTTATGTATCTATAATGTGTTCTAAATCTATGTGTCTATATAGGTATTGGCAGGGCCGCATCCAGGGGGTGCTGGCGGGTCACTTGCCCCGGGCGCAAGAGGCAGCAGGGGCGCACTCAGCCTCTTGCTGCAGCGGCCGGTCTCTCCCAGCCTGTTCCTCAGGGATCCCTGAGGAGGGTGCCAGGTATGGCACCGAAACACGTTGGAGTGGAAGAATAATGAATAAGGATTTGTTTTGTTAAACTCTGACTCCCATGTGAGTTTTCTTGGACTTAAGCAGTGCGGACCGTGATACACCTTTTTTTTCCCATCATCTTCTGTGTGTATAAGAGGATGTGTGAGTGTGTGTGTGAATGAGTATGTATGTGAGTGTGTAAAAAGAAGGTAAAACAGGAAAGGGGCATCACTATAAAAGTAGATCAGGATGGGGGACATCAGTACAAAATAATAATAATATTTATTCATTTATATAGCGCTATTAATTCCATAGCACTTTACATACATGAGTAATGCTGTCTCTCTTAGAGCTCATAATCTAAATATCCTATCAGTATGTCTTTACAATGTGGGAGGAAACCGGAGTGCCCGGAGGAAACCCATGCAAACACTGGGAGAACATACAAACTCCTTGCAGATGTTGTCCTTAGTGTCCTTGGTGGGAATTGAACCCAGGACCTCAGGACCCCAGCGCTGCAAAGGCTGCAGTGCTAACCACTTGAGCCACCATGCAATAGAGGACCAGGATGCGGGACCTCACTATAAAAGGGGTCCAGGATGGGGAACATCACTACTAAGGGGGATCTGGATGGAGGACATTACTAGAAAAGGGGATCAGGATAAGTGATATCACTAGGAAAAGGGATCAGGATGGGGACATCACTACTAAAGGGGATCGAGATGGGGGGAAATCACTACTAAAGGGGATCGGGATGGGGACATGACTACAAAAGAGGATCAGGATGGGGGACATCACTACAAAAGGGGATCAGGATGGGGACATCACAAAAAAAATGGGGTCAGGATGGGGGACATCACTAGAAAAAGGGATCAGGATGGGGGGGTCATCACTAGAAAAAGGGATCAGGATGGGGGACATCACTAGAAAAGGGGATCAGGATGGGGGACATCAGTAGAAAAGGACATTACTACAAGAAGGGGATCAGGATTTGTACTTTATTACATTGAGCAAAAAATTCTGGTAATACTAAAAATATCACTTAGTCCTACAAGGGATGCGGCCCCCGATATAAGTGTTTTTCTATGTGCGGACTACCAACCCAGCCGAGTTTGAGACCCCTGCTTTAGTGGGTCTGGTGATGTATTTCTGTTCTGATGGGGGTTATATGGATGTATTTTTGTACCTCTAGTGGGTCTGGTGATGTATTTCTGTTCTGATGGGGCTATATGGATGTATTTCTGTACCTCTGGTGGGTCTGGTGATGTATTTCTGTCCTGATAGGGATTATATGGATGTATTTCAGTTCCTCTAGTGGGTTAGGTGATGTAGTTTTGTGTTAATTGTTCTGATACTGTACACATCTAACAATCCACAACTTGTAAGCTTTCTTGATACATGGTTATGTTAATAAAGTGTTGTGGATTCTGACAAGTTAAGGGTTCTATGTACAGTATTTATTTGTTAGAAGCATTAAAGGGGTTGTCCCAAGCTTGTGATGAGTCTGCAGTCACTCTGTGTGTCTCTATGTGACTGCAGACTTCTGAATTCTCACAGAGCACACACTGCCCGCTGTCAGGATTGTCTAGTGCCGGTGGTGAGAGTGGAAGGTCACGTAACTATGTGTGTGCAATTTACATACATGGAGTCACGTGGTGACTAGACATGCGAGGCTTTGATCAATTAAATTAATTGAGCGAGGCCAGACACGTCTAGTCAGAATATGGCCAGAAGTATATCAATCACATGCTTGTGTTCACATGACCGTCCAATCTTACCATTGACATGGGAGAATCCTGAAAGTGTGCAGTGCACGAGCCATGAGAATTTGGAGTCACCTAGATTTTCATCTCAAACCTGGACAAGCCCTTTAATTATAACATTAAACACCTTAGCCCACTCCTAACAATGTGTAACATACTCACTGCCAGAAACAGCTCTTGCTGGTTGCGGCAGTCACTGTTACCTATAAGTACAAAAATCACATATGGATGATTGGTCACATGATGTCTCCTGAGACCTTTGGGGTGGGGGGGGGGACGCCAAACAGAACTCTTGCCCTGGGTGCCAGAAAACCTAGACACACCTCTGGGTATTAGCTATGTTTATCATATGACAATCTAATATATCTATGTGTTTAGCTATGATGTGTATATATCTATTATATAATTGCCGTAGCGACTTCCGTCGGAGCGGCGCGACTTCCGGTGGCTTTGTTAGCGAGTCCTGGGTGCTACTCCTGGACTCTGTCCGTGGCCGCGGGCATTGCGAGTCGTTGCCACGCACCGATAACAAAGCCACAGCACAGCATAGGGCTGTAGTGTACACCGCTATGGTATACTACAGTCCCATGCCCATACGCCTGTCCGCCCCTAACCCTAAGCACCAACGACTCCCAATGACCGCTGGTGCTTCAGGCCTGACAGGCGTATGGCCATGGGACTGTAGTATACCATAGCGCTGTACACTACAGCCCCATGCTGTAAGCCACCCCCTCACTGCGCCGCACCTAAGCCCCTACCCTCTAAGCCCCGCCGCACCTAAGCCACTAACCCCTAAGCCCCGCCGCACCTAAGCCCCTACCCCCTAAGCCCCGCCGCACCTAAGCCACTAACCCCTAAGCCCCGCCGCACCTAAGCCACTAACCCCTAAGCGCCGCCGCACCTAAGCCCCTACCCCCTAAGCCCCGCCGCACCTAAGCCACTAACCCCTAAGCCCCGCCGCACCTAAGCCCCTACCCCCTAAGCCCTGCCGCACCTAAGCCACTAACCCCTAAGCCCCGCCGCACCTAAGCCACTAACCCCTAAGCCCCGCCGCACCTAAGCCCCTACCCCCTAAGCCCCGCCGCACCTAAGCCCCTACCCCCTAAGCCCCGCCGCACGTAAGCCCCTACCCCCTAAGCCCTGCCGCACCTAAGCCCCTACCGCCGCACCTAAGCCCCTACCCCCTAAGCCCCGCCGCACATAAGCACCTAAGCCCTTACCGCCGCACCTAAGCCCCTACCCCCTAAGCCCCGCCGCACCTAAGACCCTACCCCCTAAGCCCCGCCACACCTAAGCCCCTACCGCCGCACCTAAGCCCCTACCCCCTAAGCCCCTAAGCCCCTACCGCCGCACCTAAGCCCCCGCCGCACCTAAGCCCCTACCCCCTAAGCCCCGCCGCACCTAAGCCCCTACCGCCGCACCTAAGCCCCTACCCCCTAAGCCCCGCTGCACCTAAGCACCTAAGCCCCTACCTCCGCACCTAAGCCCCTACCCCCTAATCCCCGCCGCACCTAAGCCCCTACCCCCTAAGCCCCGCCGCACCTAAGCCCCTACCGCCGCACCTAAGCCCCTACCCCCTAAGCCCCGCCGCACCTAAGCACCCCGCCGCACCTAAGCCCCTACCCCCTAAGCCCCGCCGCACCTAAGCCCCTACCCCCTAAGCCCCGCCGCACCTAAGCCCCTACCGCCGCACCTAAGCCCCTACCCCCCTAAGCCCCGTCGCACTTAAGCACCTAAGCCCCTACCGCCGCACCTAAGCCCCTACCCCCTAAGCCCCGCCGCACCTAAGCCCCTACCCCCTAAGCCCCGCCGCACCTAAGCCCCTACCGCCGCACCTAAGCCCCTACCCCCTAAGCCCCGCCGCACCTAAGCACCTAAGCCCCTACCGCCGCACCTAAGCCCCTACCCCCTAAGCCCCGCCGCACCTAAGCCCCTACCCCCTAAGCCCCGCCGCACCTAAGCCCCTACCCCCTAAGCTCCGCCGCACCTAAGCCCCTACCGCCGCACCTAAGCCCCTACCCCCTAAGCCCCGCCGCACCTAAGCACCTAAGCCCCTACCGCCGCACCTAAGCCCCTACCCCCTAAGCCCCGCCGCACCTAAGCCCCTTCCCCCTAAGCCCCGCCGCACCTAAGCCCCTACCGCCGCACCTAAGCCCCTACCCCCTAAGCCCCTAAGCCCCTACCGCCGCACCTAAGCCCCTACCCCCTAAGCCCCGCCGCACCTAAGCCCCTACCCCCTAAGCCCCGCCGCACCTAAGCCCCTACCCCCTAAGCCCCGCCGCACCTAAGCCCCTACCCCCTAAGCCCCGCCGCACCTAAGCCCCTACCGCCGCACCTAAGCCCCTACCCCCTAAGCCCCGCCGCACCTAAGCCCCTACCGCCGCACCTAAGCCCCTACCCCCTAAGCCCCGCCGCACCTAAGCCCCTACCCCCTTAGCCCCGCCGCACCTAAGCCCCTACCCCCTAAGCCCCGCCGCACCTAAGCCCCTACCCCCTAAGCCCCGCCGCACCTAAGCCCCTACCCCCTAAGCCCCGCCGCACCTAAGCCCCTACCCCCCGCCGCACCTAAGCCCCTACCCCTTAAGTCCGCCACACCTAAGCCCCTACCCCCTAAGCCCCGCCGCACCTAAGCCCCGCCGCACCTAATCCCCTACCCCCTAAGCCCCGCCGCACCTAAGCCCCTACCCCCTAAGCCCCGCCGCACCTAGGCCCCTACCCCCTAAGCCCCGCCGCACCTAAGCCACTAACCCCTAAGCCCCGCCGCACCTAAGCCCCTACCCCCTAAGCCCCGCCGCACCTAAGCCCCTACCCCCTAAGCCCCGCCGCACCTAAGCCCCTACCGCCGCACCTAAGCCCCTACCCCCTAAGCCCCCCGCACCTAAGCCCCTACCCCCTAAGCCCCGCCGCACCCTTCTCTAACGACGCCGTCGATCACTTACATGTCTTCTTATTCATCTGATCGTCCGTCCGATCCACAACTCCTCCGTCTGGCCAGGCGTCTTCTTCGTCCGGCCACGGGGGTCTTCTCTCTTCTTTCCGCCATCTCCGGGTCTTCCTCCGGCCCCGGGGGTCTTCTGTCTTCTTTCCGCCATCTTCCGGCTCCGACGTCCTCTTCACTTCTCATTGCGATACAATGGACGAAAAATCCTCCATTCTATCACTATGAGATGTAACGCGCTCTTCTGATTGGTCGCTGTCTACTGCCGTCAGCCAATCAGAAGACCGCCTCACTTCCCATTGACATACATTAACGCTGTCTCGGCGATTTTAAGGCCGGCCCCATGGTTCTATTTTCCGGACATAAAATCGCCGACACACCGCTAATGTTTCTCTATCCCATTTTTAAACATGGCGCCGCCATTCTGATTGGACGGCGCCTTCCCATAGAGATACATTGAGAAATGAGGCGCTATTGTGATTGGTCGGCGTCAGCACACAGCGACCAATCAGAACAGCTCCTCGCTTCCCATAGACATACATTAGCGGTGTGTCCGCGATTTTATGTTCGGAAAATAGAACCAGGGGCCCGGCCATAAAATCGCCGACACACCGCTAATGTATCTCTATGGCATTTTTAAACATGCCGCCGCCATTCTGATTGGACGGCGCCTTCCCATTGAGATACATTGAGAAATGAGGCGCTATTGTGATTGGTCGGCGTCAGCACACAGCGACCAATCAGAACAGCTCCTCGCTTCCCATACACATAGATTAGCGGTGTGTCGGCGATTTTATGGCCGGAACATAGAACCACGGGCCCGCCCATAAAATCGCCGACACACCGCTAATGTATCTCTATGGCATTTTTAAACATCGCGCCGCCATTTTGATTGGATGGCGCCTTCCCATAGAGATACATTGAGAAATGAGGCGCTATAGTGATTGGTCGGCGTCAGCACACAGCGCCCAATCACAACAGCTCCTCGCTTCCCATAGACATACATTAGCGCTCTGTCCGGGATTTTATGGCCGGACAATAGAACCACGGGCCCGGCCATACAATCGCCGACACACCGCTAATGTATCTCTATGGCATTTTTAAACATCGCGCCGCCATTCTAATTGGACGGCGCCTTCCCATAGAGATACTTTGAGAAATGAGGCGCTATTGTGATTGGTCGGCGTCAGCACACAGCGACCAATCACAACAGCTCCTCGCTTCCCATACACATAGATTAGCGGTGTGTCGGCGATTTTATGGCCGGAACATAGAACCACGGGCCCGGCCATACAATCGCCAACACACCGCTAATGTATCTCTATGGCATTTTTAAACATCGCGCCGCCATTCTGATTGGACAGCGCCTTCCCATAGAGATACATTGAGAAATGAGGCGCTATTGTGATTGGTCGGCGTCAGCACACAGCGACCAATCACAACAGCTCCTCGCTTCCCATAGACATACATTAGCGGTGTGTCCGCGATTTTATGGCCGGACAATAGAACCACGGGCCCGGCCATACAATCGCCGACACATCGCTAATGTCTCTCTATGGCATTTTTAAACATCGCGCCACCATTTTGATTGGACGGCGCCTTCCCATAGAGATACATTGAGAAATGAGGCGCTATTGTGATTGGTCGGCGTCAGCACACAGTGACCAATCACAACAGCTCCTCGCTTCCCATACACATAGATTAGCGGTGTGTCGGCGATTTTATGGCCGGAACATAGAACCACGGGCCCGCCCATAAAATCGCCGACACACCGCTAATGTATCTCTATGGCATTTTTAAACATCGCGCCGCCATTCTGATTGGACGGCGCCTTCCCATAGAGATACATTGAGAAATGAGGCGCTATTGTGATTGGTCGGCGTCAGCACACAGCGACCAATCACAACAGCTCCTCGCTTCCCATACAAATACATTAGCGGTGTGTCGGCGATTGTATGGCCGGGCCCGTGGTTCTATTGTCCGGCTATAAAATCGCCGACACACCGCTAATGTATGTCTATGGGAAGCGAGGAGCTGTTGTGATTGGGTGCTGTGTGCTGACGCCGACCAATCACTATAGCGCCTCATTTCTCAATGTATCTCTATGGGAAAACGCCGTCCAATCAAAATGGCGGCGCGATGTTTAAAAATGCCATAGAGATACATTAGCGGTGTGTGGGCGATTTTATGGCCGGGCCCCTGGTTCTATTTTCGGCCAGGCGACTCGCCTCTGAGGCGTCGTTCGACGGGGCCGGAAACTCGCATTCAGCGGTTCGCGGACATTGCTAGCGCCTTACCAACGACTCGCTATCATTGCGAGTTGTTGGTTATACGCTAGCTATTGCCGCGAAGCGCTGATTGCGAGTTTCCGGCCCCGTCGAACGATGCCTCAGAGCCGAGTCGCCTGCCCGAAAATAGAACCAGGGGCCCGGCCATAAAATATCTTCATTTCTCTATGTATCGGAAGGCGTCCTCCAATCACAATCAAGCCGCGATTTTTGAAAATACACAGCGACCAATCACATTGATGGCGCCATCTTTCTGAGGTTGCCGCCCACCAATGAGATAAGGCCGCTTATTTATAGCGCGAAATTTGAATCTTCAACCTCTTTGAATCCTCTTTGTGGGAGAACGAGAACCTACCGCTGGACTATCTGTTGGATTATATTTCTGCCAAGAAATCCATCCTTCGTGAGGGTCTTTCTGAGAGAACGAGAAGCTACCGCTGGACCATCTGTTGGACTACATTTCAGCCGAGATATCCATCCTTCGTGCGGGACGTCTGGAAGCAAGCGCCGGATCGGGATCTGCGATTGATCAGCTAAGATATCCTTTGCCACATCTACCTTTTCACATCAGAAGCTATATTCCTGATGCTGACTTTTATTTTCACCTCTTTTTCTATCTTTTATTTTCACCACTTTTACTATCTTGCCCCATGCAGCGCCAACCGGCGCTGCATGGAGCCTGCGCCACAGTTCGGACACTTCGCCGCTGCAAGCGCCGACTTTTGCGCTTTAAGCGCAAACTTCGGCGCTTCTAGCGGCCTCCGCGGTCTATGAGACCGCTGTGCCCGAACAGGCATGCAGGCGCCGCCGATACAACTTGCCGGTCTTCACGGTGCCCGCCGAACAATCGCATTCTCAGCGCCTCTTCCCATAGAGTTGCATTGAGAATTGAGGGACGATTGTGATTGGCCGCTGTGTATTTTCAAAAATGGCGCCGCGATTCTCATTGGAGGGCGTTTTCCCATAGACATGAATTGAGAAATGAGGCGCGATTGTCATTGGTTGTTTTACTTGGCGCTTTGATTCCCATTGGTCGGCGCACAGCGGGGAAACCGGCATTTTCCTTGCCGAGCGCCTGGTGCGATTTTCGGACACGCCGTTCGGGACCCTGGAAGTCTGTAGCTCCGCCCCGCTCGGTTGTGATTGGACAGCGGCATCTTCACACAGTAGCGCCGACCAACCGGATTTACGGTGCCATGTTTATGAAGTTTCCGCTGCCCAATCACATTGCGGCTGGCGTCTGCCGGCATTTTATGAATGAAGATTTCGCGTACGCCATCTTAAAGCGCGAAATTTGAATTTGTGAACTATGTAAAAGTTACTAAGCTGTTTTCACAGTACAATCTCACATCAGAGTATATATTCCTAATGCCTAGGCTTATATTAACCCCTTATTTATACTAATTTAATATCAGCTACATTTCACCATAGTCCCCTCTTTTTTTCATACTTTATTAACCCCTTCTATTCTCTTTGTCCTCCACTTGCTATCTAACTATCTGCTGTACTAAGGCCATTTCTACATTAACTCTTTCTATTCTATTACTGCTCCATTTCCTATCTCACTATGTGCTGTACTAAGGCCATTTTTACATTAACCCCTTCTATTCTATTTGTGCTCCACTTGCTATCTCACTATGTGCAGTACTAAGGCCATTTTTACATTAATCTCTTCTATGCCTTTTGTATTTTAGTTTCCACCATAACTACTTTATAGGGTTTAAACTCATACATTAACCCCTTCTATTCTGTTTGCTATTCAATAACTGTGTAACTATCTGCAGTACATCAGCGTTTTTTGAACTTCCCGCCAGATGCGGTGAAAAATCCGCATCTGGCGCAATTGCCGCTTAAACGTTGCATTTGCGGTGCGGTTGCGCTAATCCTCATATAAACTATAGGAACACTTGCGGCAGGTGCGGCAAGTGTGTTTTTTTTTCCCCAAACACTTGCCGCAAGTGCAAAACCGCACCTGCCGCAAGTTTCCCTATCGTTTCTATGGGGTATATTGCAACCGCGCCGCAAGTGCAATGGTAATGTGGCTATCGCGGGAGATGCGTTTTTTTCACAGCATCGACCGCTATTTGATCAAAAGAGCTGATGTGAAAGGGCCCTAAGGTGATTTCTACATTAACCCCTTCCATTCTATTTCTGCCCCACTTGCTATCTCACTATGTGCTCTACTAAGGCTATTTAAACATTAACCACTTCTATGCCATTTGCCATTTTGTTTTCCCACACTATTGTTTGATAGGGTTCAAACTGCTACATTAACCCCCTACTTTCTGTTTGCTATTCACTAAATGTGTAACTATGTGCTGTAATCATGACTTTTTATAATTAACATCTTCTATACCATTTCTTATTTAATTTTTCATCCACACTGTTTTATAGGATGTAAGTGGTACATTAACCCCTTCTATTTTCTTGCCTATTCACTGCCAATGTCACTATGTGGTCTACTACTGCCATTTTATTACTACATACTTTAATACTATTCTTTTTTTATTGATCGTTCAGTATTTTGTATGCGTGCCAGTGGTACATTAACCCCTTACAGGCTGTTTGATAATTTTTTTGGACTTAGGAGTCAGTCATCTCACTGTTACGAGTACGTTAAATCATTATATGTCAATTTGTAATATTTTTCTTCGTAATTACTCTGTAGCACTACTACCTGTCTTACATTTAACAGTTTGGTGGTAATGCTACCTGGCCAGTTCACATCAGCGGCTATTTGAAATCGCGCCACATGTGGTGACAGAATAGCATCAGCTCTGTTTGCTGCATTCCCATCGCATAACTCCTGCACTTCTGGTGTCGTTTCGCTAATCGCCATAGTAAGTATAGGGGAACTTGCGGCAGGTCCCACCATAAAAAAAAGCGCGCTCACCCTCCGCTTTTTTTCGCTACAGTACCTGCCACAACTGCTAAACCCCAATTGCTGCACCTGCTGCAAATAACTTTATACTGACTACTATGGCGATTATAATGACTATGAGGATTAATGCAACAGCCCGCAAGTCCTGCAGTTATGCTGTGGCTATGCGCCACATGCGGCAGATGCTGTTTTTCCAACGGTTATGATGCTATTTGAAATTAACGCTCATGTCAAAGTCCCTCTCATCCCAGTAGGACATTAACTACTTTTACATACCAAATATTTTACACTCTATTACTGACTGGGTCCCCTTTCACACGTGCATTGTATATGCAGATTTACATACTTCCATAACATGTGCTAATATTTAAATTTTTTACGGAACTTCCCTATATTATATCAGTCGATTGACTAGTTATTTTTCCATAATACAAAAAGGGAAGATCTCGCCCTATCAGGGATTAGAGAGGAAGAACGCATATCCTTGCAGGAGCTAAACGAATTGGAGTCTGAAAACCTTGGTACCCTTGGTACTGGGCCTTTCACTACTTTGAAAAGAGCTAGTAAAAGGATGCCCCCAACTGATAGAACTGATTCAATTGACATCTTTTTCAAGATAGTGAGTGATGAACTTTCTAAAATACCCTCCTTCACTTCTAAAAACAAGTTTAACCTCACCCGAATGGAACAAAAGCACTTGGATGATTTGTCTAAAAATGACAATCTAATCATTAAGGCGTCAGACAAAGGAGGTAATGTGGTTGTAATGGACCACAGTAACTATACAACTATGTGCCTAAATATTCTGGGGATGAAACCTTCTATGGCAAACTGGTAAAAGACCCAACCATCACTTTTTCTAATGAACTGTATGATATGCTAGTTAAGGGTCTAGAGGCTCGTTTAATTTCTGAGAACGAAATGAAATTTATGACCCCAGTGGCTCCAATGATACCCACATTCTATGCACTCCCGAAGATTCATAAAGGACTAGTACCATTAAAGGGAAGACCTATAGTCTCTGGGATCAACTCGGTAACGCAGAATGTTGGGGTCTACTTGGATAAAATCTTAAGACCATTTGTCCTTGCTCTACCATCATATGTGAGGGACACTAGTGACCTCCTGGTAAAACTCGATGGTATTACGATGGATGAAACAACTTATTTTGCATCCATTGACGTGGAGTCCTTATACAGTTCGATCCGACATGATCTAGGGGTGAAGGCTGTAGAATATTTCCTTAAAGCTAGGGGCAGACAATTCATCCAACACAACTCGTTCGTTCTAGGACTCTTAAAGTTCCTGCTGACACATAACTACTTTACCTTCTCTGGCCAGTTTTACCACCAGCTCAGGGGCACAGCTATGGGGAGCTCAGCTGCGCCCTCATATGCCAACCTGCTCCTGGGCTGGTGGGAGGACGTTCACGTTTTTAGTGACTCCATGCGAGAATGGACTCAGCACATCATATTTTGGGGTCGCTACGTGGATGATATCCTTCTCTTATGGTCAGGGGACAAGGAGACGTTTGTTCTCTTTGTGCAGGAACTCAAAAAAACAACTTGGGACTTTTTTTCACCTACGAATTTGGGTATAATAGGTTGCCCTTTTTGGATATCCTGCTTATCAAAGACGATAAAGGTAGAGTGGTTTCCACTATTTATAGAAAGCCAACTGCAACAAATAATTTGTTGCACTGGGGAAGTTACCACCCGGAACCACAAAAAAGAGGTATCCCTAAAGGACAATATATCCGCATACGACGGAATTGTTCTACCCATGATGAGTTCCATAGACAGGCAGACCTACTAAAGAACAGATTCCTGGATAGAGGTTATCCTCGCTCATCGTTGAGCGCGGCTTTTAAGAATGCACAACAATGTAAAAGGGATACATTACTTGTTCCCAAAAAAAAGGAGGAGACTTCATCTATCACCAGATTGATCGGCACATTTGATGCCCATAATGAGGAAATAATGGCTATTATGAGGAAACATTGGCGTATTTTACTTGCGGATCCTGATCTAACTGATTACATCATGCCATACGCAAGTGTTACCTATAGACGTGGACAATCTATTGGCGATAGGTTGGTCCGTAGTCACTACCAAAAACCCAAATCGCAGAATAATTGGCTGCAGAATTTGAAAACGGTAGGGACTTATAGATGTGGACACTGCAAGTTTTGCCCATGGATACAACCTTCAAAAACCGTCACCTGTTCCAAAACTGGTGTAATTTACACCTTACGCGATTTTGCCAATTGTGGTACACAAGGGCTGATTTATATAATTACCTGTACATGCCCGAAAGACTACATTGGCAAAACTAAGAGAGAGCTGCGTAAAAGATTTGGGGAACATCTTGGTGATGTGAGACATGATAGAGACACACCGATTGCTCGACATGTCCGAGAATTTCACCAAGGGGACTCCAAATCGTTAAAGTTGAGAGTTTTGGAAGTACCAAGACCTTCACCCAGAAAGGGAGATTTTGACAGAACCCTTCTTCAGAAAGAAGCAAGGTGGATCCACAACTTCAATAGTGTCCAACCAAATGGCCTTAATGAACAACTGAGTTATACTTGTTTCCTTTAGTTAACACGTGCTGATCCACGGCTTCGGTTAGCGCATGGTGTTTTGGTGGTGTTTCTGATAGATCTAATCACCGGCCCTTAAAGATGTTATTTACCCGAGAAGGGTTCAACATCATAAACTGGAACAGTTAAATATATATAGTTCCTGCTATCTGGATGTTTTAGCTAAATAGGCTTTTTATGTATGTATTTTTTAACTGTGTTTTCAACTTGTAAATCTTGATGGCTGATACGCATGTTCTCTTACTTTAAAACCATAATCTACGCTGAATACCCCTACATTATTTTTACATACATGCTAAATTAGATCCCCCCTTCCACACATTAGATGGTGCATTATCTTATGGACTATCTGTTAGCCCTTCTCCCTCTAGTTCATTCATTGACATCATGAATCCTATCAGAGGTTAAATGCCCTCCTTTCTCCTATAGCTATCATCATTTTCCTAAATGATTGCAATGATCCGCTTTTTATATCTGCCGCTAGCATTGTAATACCATCGGCGTAATCCTATTTGCGGGATCGCAGATCACGCATGCGCACTCCGAGGGCTTGCGTTCCACGCGAGCGGCCGTGGAGCGCATACGCCCTGCGTCATGACTTAGTGACGCACGGCCGTCACCCGGCGTGACCACGCATGCGCTTTATAGATGTTTGTATGGCTCCGTGGCTTTAGTAACCATGGAATCCAGATAAACATCTATTATGGACGCCTCCTCAGCATGACTACATGAGGAACAGATGAATGCGATTCTGCATCACCTGTCACTACTAATCACCAATGAATAGCTAGTCTAAGCCTTATAAAAGAGAGGTATATTCATTCCTCTCCAGGCATTCAGAGACACAGGATGACTACATAGTGGGTAAGCTACTGACATTGATTTTATCCACTCTGACCCTGATTTTGGGCTAATAATATCCCTATTTTGACCATGGTTGCCACATAGGATAAGGTAAATGTTTGTGCTACACTAAGGCAAAATTTTTTGAGTCTATTTACATGTATTGTTACATTTATTGATAACAAATGAATTCTCTTCATATACATGGGCATATTGGGCCCTGTTATTTCTATTTAAAGTTTCACTGAGGGGACTTACACTCTCTGCCTGGGTATATCTTAGGATCTTCTTTGTGGCCCTGTAATGGATATTTTTACTTGGTGATACATGGAACATTGATAATTAGATCCCAGATTCTTCAACATTCTTCCGTGGTTTCTCATATTTGATTTTTTACCAGTGGACAGTTTTGAGGATCCATCCTGGTTTATGTTTACTGATATACTCCGTACCGGATGATTGGTCTTTATCTTTGTTTAATATTACATCTCCATCAAAAATGTTTTTCATGACACCTCTATCCTTTACGTTTAAAATGCCGTTTTTTTTGATCCCCATTGTTTGGTATATCTCTGTCCCCATACAGTTTATCTATGCCCTATAATACCTTCTCCTTTGGATGCCTTATCCATGACCATACAACAGATACCTTAGGTAAGCACGCTGCCATGTGCACGGTAGTCTTCCATCTAGTTTACATATATGATATGCACCATTTTTTGTGTGGTTAAATATATACATAATCAAAAAAAGTCCTGTTCACTGGGCACTGCTAAGTTAGGAGAAGTGCTTATTTTTTCATATGGGTATATGCGAGGTGGGGCATTGCTGGCCGCCTCTGGGTGCCCGCTATATATCACATCAATAATAGCATAAAAAGAAAAAAGATAGCGGCACTCACCGGGCGTGTTTCAAAGGTGCTTTATTTGGGTACCCTCATTCCAGGGTCCCACTCAGGAGGGAGGGGGTGCAGAGACAGCAGAGATGACGGATCTCCGTTTCGGGGCTCCTACCCCTTCCACGGACCTCAATGTCTGGCATATGACGTCACTTCCGCCCTTATATAAGGGCCGGTCAAACGACATCATCGCCGCACCGTGTAATACAAAGTGCTTAATAAGTGACACATGATAAAAACAGGTATTAGTTTACAACAATGACAATGTGTGCGCTAGATCATTATAAAACTATATACATTGAGCATAAATGTGTTTCATTTCAGTTAGCATATATTATGTGCAGGTCAGTGCACTACCTTACTTGGTTTCCTCATGCTATCCATGCAGGTACCGTATTACTTCTAAATTATGCTCCTATACCAACATGTCTATAGTAAAAAGTCCTCTTTCACTTGTCTGGGAAAACTGCTTGAATAGCAATTGCTAATCCCGCAGTTTATCCCTGGACCTGAATGGAATTCAGTCCACTGGAATCACTATATTGTTCTCATGCATCACCAGTGTATGCCGGGTATGATTCCCAATCACTATATTTTAAATATTTTTTTACCCTTTACGTGCTTTCATCCACCGGCTCAGTCAAGGTTTCCATATTTATATATATCTCAGATTATTGACTGGAAAATGTCAAGAATCCGTATTGAATTCCTGCTTAGGCACCAAAATACAAGGATCAACAGGGATCGGTACCCTAATAGGGATTATACATTATATTATTTAATTTTTTAGATTTTTTATTTTATATTTTTTTTTTTTTATATTTTTTTAAAGGAAAGGAAATAAATCATTTCGTTCATTTAATCCCATTGGTCCACAAGCTTTTGTATTATTGATCCATGTGCTTTCGCGCTGCAGGAGTTGTTTATGGGTGTCACCGCCCTGACGTGATGGAGTCACCCGTTCTAAGCCTGTGAATGTCAGCACATCAGCGTTTCCATTGTGGTATTCCCGTACATGTTGAATGAGTCTTGTGCAGCCCACTCCTGACTCTACAGATTTGTAGTGCTCTCTGAATCTCACGTACAGTTCCCTCACAGTTTTTCCGATATAATACCGCATGCAAGTGCAGAAAACCGCATATACCACCCACTTCGATTTACAGTTTATGTATGAGTGTACATTACATTCGATTCCACCTATTATTACTGGGTTTTCCGTTCTATGTGCTGAACAGAATTTGCAGTTTCTGCACCGGATGTTGCCAACAGGTCTACGGCTCTCCAGCCATGTTTTTTGTTTTTTGGGTTCAATTCTGTTCCTGATGACCAAATCCCCCAAGTTATGGCATCTTCTATATGCGAACAGAGGGGGGCCTATATGTTTTGCTCCCAAGTCTCTGTCTTTTTCTAGGATATGCCAATGTTTTCTTACTGCATTTGTTATTTTTTTATACATTGGTCCATATTTAAAAGAAAAAATGAATCTCTTGCCAGCTGTTTCGTTTTTTCGGGAATCTATCTTCTTTGTCCTATCAGACTGCGTTTCATTCAGTCTGTCACCAGCTTCTTTTAACACATTTTCAGGGTAACCTCTTGCCCGCAAATTGTTTTCTAATTGTTGATATTGTCTGTCAAAATTTTCTTTTTTGTTGTTCATTCGTTTAATTCTTAACATTTGACTATACGGGAGTGCGTTCCTTGTGTGTATGGGGTGCGCACTGTTAAAGTGCAGCAATGAATTAGAGCTGGTTGGTTTCCGATACAGGGATCTTACAATGTTATTATTTTCAATCTGGATTTTCATATCCAAAAACTCAAGGGATTGGTCACCAAAGACAGAAGTGAATACCATATTGTGTTGGTTGGCACTATTCAGAAAATCAACAAAAGATCCGAAATTTTTTTCATCACTTTCCCATATTATGAACACATCATCCACAAAACGGGCATATAATTTAATGAATTTCAGATATGGATTGCTAGAGCTGTATACTAATTTATCTTCCAAATGTGCTAGGAATAAGCCAGCCAGGGTACAAGAAACGGGTGTACCCATTGCCATACCTTCTGACTGCCTATACCAGGTATCACCAAATTCAAATGCATTATGGGACAGGATAAACCATAGGGCCTCTGAGACTAAATCAATCATTTCTGGGTCCTGTCCATCTACTGCTAGAATTTCCCGAATGACAGACACTGCTAGTTGTTGGGGTATCCTAGTGAATAAACTTTCAACATCTATGGAGGCCAGTTTATAACTTGACCTCCATTCAAACTGATCCAACACCATAGCAAACTGGTTGGAGTCTTTGATGTAAGATGGTACTTTTTTGAGAAGTGGCCTCAGTAGCCAATCTACATACTGAGACAGTGGTTCGGTTAGTGAACCCACCCCTGAGACAATAGGTCGTCCGGGGGGGTCCACTAACCGTTTGTGCATCTTAGGGAGATGATACCAGAAAGGTTTGCGTGGGTACTCAAGGAACAGCCTTTCTGCCAATTTCTTATTTAAAGCGCCCCTTTCCACATACTTACGTAACAGATTGCGTAACTCAGTGTTGTATTTCCAAGTCGGGTCCCCCCCCAGCTTTATATATGTTTCAGAGGACATTAACTGCCTTTCGGCTTCTTTTATATAATCCGCCCTGTTCATTAAAACTACGCCACCCCCTTTATCCGTTTTTTTTACCAGGACATCATGCCATGATCTAATTTCCTGCAGGGCCCTGTAGGAAATTAGATCATGGCATGATGTCCTGGTAAAAAAAACGGATAAAGGGGGTGGCGTAGTTTTAATGAACAGGGCGGATTATATAAAAGAAGCCGAAAGGCAGTTAATGTCCTCTGAAACATATATAAAGCTGGGGGGGGACCCGACTTGGAAATACAACACTGAGTTACGCAATCTGTTACGTAAGTATGTGGAAAGGGGCGCTTTAAATAAGAAATTGGCAGAAAGGCTGTTCCTTGAGTACCCACGCAAACCTTTCTGGTATCATCTCCCTAAGATGCACAAACGGTTAGTGGACCCCCCCGGACGACCTATTGTCTCAGGGGTGGGTTCACTAACCGAACCACTGTCTCAGTATGTAGATTGGCTACTGAGGCCACTTCTCAAAAAAGTACCATCTTACATCAAAGACTCCAACCAGTTTGCTATGGTGTTGGATCAGTTTGAATGGAGGTCAAGTTATAAACTGGCCTCCATAGATGTTGAAAGTTTATTCACTAGGATACCCCAACAACTAGCAGTGTCTGTCATTCGGGAAATTCTAGCAGTAGATGGACAGGACCCAGAAATGATTGATTTAGTCTCAGAGGCCCTATGGTTTATCCTGTCCCATAATGCATTTGAATTTGGTGATACCTGGTATAGGCAGTCAGAAGGTATGGCAATGGGTACACCCGTTTCTTGTACCCTGGCTGGCTTATTCCTAGCACATTTGGAAGATAAATTAGTATACAGCTCTAGCAATCCATATCTGAAATTCATTAAATTATATGCCCGTTTTGTGGATGATGTGTTCATAATATGGGAAAGTGATGAAAAAAATTTCGGATCTTTTGTTGATTTTCTGAATAGTGCCAACCAACACAATATGGTATTCACTTCTGTCTTTGGTGACCAATCCCTTGAGTTTTTGGATATGAAAATCCAGATTGAAAATAATAACATTGTAAGATCCCTGTATCGGAAACCAACCAGCTCTAATTCATTGCTGCACTTTAACAGTGCGCACCCCATACACACAAGGAACGCACTCCCGTATAGTCAAATGTTAAGAATTAAACGAATGAACAACAAAAAAGAAAATTTTGACAGACAATATCAACAATTAGAAAACAATTTGCGGGCAAGAGGTTACCCTGAAAATGTGTTAAAAGAAGCTGGTGACAGACTGAATGAAACGCAGTCTGATAGGACAAAGAAGATAGATTCCCGAAAAAACGAAACAGCTGGCAAGAGATTCATTTTTTCTTTTAAATATGGACCAATGTATAAAAAAATAACAAATGCAGTAAGAAAACATTGGCATATCCTAGAAAAAGACAGAGACTTGGGAGCAAAACATATAGGCCCCCCTCTGTTCGCATATAGAAGATGCCATAACTTGGGGGATTTGGTCATCAGGAACAGAATTGAACCCAAAAAACAAAAAACATGGCTGGAGAGCCGTAGACCTGTTGGCAACATCCGGTGCAGAAACTGCAAATTCTGTTCAGCACATAGAACGGAAAACCCAGTAATAATAGGTGGAATCGAATGTAATGTACACTCATACATAAACTGTAAATCGAAGTGGGTGGTATATGCGGTTTTCTGCACTTGCATGCGGTATTATATCGGAAAAACTGTGAGGGAACTGTACGTGAGATTCAGAGAGCACTACAAATCTGTAGAGTCAGGAGTGGGCTGCACAAGACTCATTCAACATGTACGGGAATACCACAATGGAAACGCTGATGTGCTGACATTCACAGGCTTAGAACGGGTGACTCCATCACGTCAGGGCGGTGACACCCATAAACAACTCCTGCAGCGCGAAAGCACATGGATCAATAATACAAAAGCTTGTGGACCAATGGGATTAAATGAACGAAATGATTTATTTCCTTTCCTTTAAAAAAATATAAAATAAAAAATCTAAAAAATTAAATAATATAATGTATAATCCCTATTAGGGTACCGATCCCTGTTGATCCTTGTATTTTGGTGCCTAAGCAGGAATTCAATACGGATTCTTGACATTTTCCAGTCAATAATCTGAGATATATATAAATATGGAAACCTTGACTGAGCCGGTGGATGAAAGCACGTAAAGGGTAAAAAAATATTTAAAATATAGTGATTGGGAATCATACCCGGCATACACTGGTGATGCATGAGAACAATATAGTGATTCCAGTGGACTGAATTCCATTCAGGTCCAGGGATAAACTGCGGGATTAGCAATTGCTATTCAAGCAGTTTTCCCAGACAAGTGAAAGAGGACTTTTTACTATAGACATGTTGGTATAGGAGCATAATTTAGAAGTAATACGGTACCTGCATGGATAGCATGAGGAAACCAAGTAAGGTAGTGCACTGACCTGCACATAATATATGCTAACTGAAATGAAACACATTTATGCTCAATGTATATAGTTTTATAATGATCTAGCGCACACATTGTCATTGTTGTAAACTAATACCTGTTTTTATCATGTGTCACTTATTAAGCACTTTGTATTACACGGTGCGGCGATGATGTCGTTTGACCGGCCCTTATATAAGGGCGGAAGTGACGTCATATGCCAGACATTGAGGTCCGTGGAAGGGGTAGGAGCCCCGAAACGGAGATCCGTCATCTCTGCTGTCTCTGCACCCCCTCCCTCCTGAGTGGGACCCTGGAATGAGGGTACCCAAATAAAGCACCTTTGAAACACGCCCGGTGAGTGCCGCTATCTTTTTTCTTTTTATGCTATTAAATATATACATTCTTTTGTTTTTTGATTTCACCAGAAAAATTACGGGGTCATTCTATTTTTTGCTTATTGGCCTTTTTGGGTATTCTCGCCCATTGAAGAACTTTGTTATTTGGCATATATGGTTATAAGGTATGTCTCTTTACTCTGTTTACCATCGATTAATTAGATACTTACTATTGGGAACATGCATATATATCCAACTAGATCAATAATGCAATTTTTGTATATGTTTGTATGTAATGATTCTGCACATATAATATATATATATATATACCTCTTGTATTTGATTATGTACCTTTTATTTTTGAGCAGTTATTTTCAAGATTTTCATTTTTGCGGAAACTAATGTTTTGCCAATCCTTTGTTTTTAGACAGAACATTAATTCTGTAACTCCAAAGTCTTCTGATGAGCCTTCTGACATCTGAGAAGGCGAAACGCGTCAAGCGGTGGAGGTTTAATCTATACTAAAACTGGGAGATCAGTAACCTAATGGAAGGTCATTAGTAAACGATGTTTAAGAACCCTACCTGAAATTTATATAAGGGCTTGGGAAGAAGAGAAAAAATACTTTATCCCTTGTTTTTCCTTCCCCCTCATCTTGTCGTCTCTTCATTGCCCTATGCATGAGACATTTGAATGTAAACATCTATATTTATAAAGGTATACCCTAAGGACCACTGAATGGTAATCCTGTTGGGTAAAAGTTTATGACCTTCTATATCATGGTTTGAAAGATTATGTATGCTGAACCCCAGGAATACATGTGTAAATGTTTGTCTAAATTCTTTCTGGTTTGTTTATTACGTTTTAATCTTTGATACAAATAAAGAGATAATTTTAATATTAATAAGTTGGTATTCTCTGGTTCGATAGGAACTTCCCTATACCTGTCACTAGGGCTGCAGTTGCGTAACGTTATATACATCCCCGGAATTACGTTGCTTTTTACATTTACCTGCCTGTTTCAACATCTACTACGCAAGTTGCCTTATTTCTTTTTTCACCCTGCTTAGTCACATTCTGCTATTTCATACTTGACGTTAATGCCGCTGTTTCCCCAACTAAAGCACGAAAAATAAAAACCACTACTTCTGCTATAATCCCAAAACCTTAAGTTCTAGGTACAAATTAACCCTACCTCTGCCATGTTTCAACACCTTATGCAACAACAACCTTGCTGGTGGTTATGCAGAAATTGACGTCATCTCGGTTCTTTTAACGGTTTTCTTACAATGTTGAAAATTTGCTTTGATAATGCGCATCGCAAAGGCCCCTTACATCCATTTGTTTTGCCTTTAAGGCAGTTTTTAAGGACGTTTAACACACTCATTTCCATTCACTACTCCATACAGTAAACATCATTAAATCTTTCTTTCATACTTTAAAGAAGTCTATCATTTCATTATAACAGGTTTTTGAAATACACACTGTAGTTTTATTGTTTTTGTCTTTTTACACAGTTATTATTAATTGTTTCCTTAACTAACACACTCTAGCTCTTTTTGGATTTCAAACACTGCTTATTCTTACTAAGATGAGCTCTCCAACATAAAATATTGCTCTTGCCAAGGAGGCTGCATCTACACCTAAGAAGAAGCGTGCAGACGAGACTTTGGAAGAGAGACGTCTTCGGTTAGATCGTGATAAGGCTGCTAAAGCTAAACGCATTGCAGAGGAGAGTTTGGAAGAGAAACGTGTTCGGTTAGATCTGCATAAGGCTGCTAAGGCGAAACGTACTGCAAAGGAGACTTCAGAAGAGAGGCGTCTTCGCTTAGATAGTGATAAGGCTGCTAAGGCGAAACGCCTTGCTGAAGAGACCTTAGAAATGAGACGTATTCGATTAGATCGTGTTAAGGCTGCTTACGCCAAACGTATTGCAAATGAGACTTCTGCAGAGAGACGTATTCGGTTAGATAGGGTTAAGGCTGCTAAACTCAAACGGTTTGCTAAACTCTCTTCTCCACTGAGACGTTTTCGGTTGGATGCTGCGAAGACTGGTTTACCTACACGTATTTCGCAAGTGTCTTCTGAAAAAACAAGCCAACGAATGGAAACAAGAGCCATGACTGCGCGTTCCACATGCAAAGAAACAAACATTCCAGTCACTGAAGAACCGTCTGACACAGATGCTACTCCAGCCTCTTCGTGTACTGACATTCTACAAAGTGAACTGCCTTTAACACCTCCCATTACCTCAATGGAAATCAAAAAAGGAAAGGTTCGCAAGGTGTCTGTGCGTATGCGCAAGAAGGGTGTGGAGGAGAGTTCTGAAGAAAGACGACTTCCCTTGGACAAGAAAAAGGCTGCTTTGAAAACACCGGTTTCAATAAAGTCTTTAGAAGGAAGGACAGAACGATTAGGCAAAAAATCAATGCCTCTGCCTCAACGACGCAAACAGAAAAAGTTAATGCCTGTAGGAGATTCGTCTGATCCTCAGACTGCTGCCACCTCTTCGTCTGATCCTCAGACTGCTGCCACCTCTTCGTCTGATCCTCAGACTGCTGCCACCTCTTCGTCTGATCCTCAGACTGCTGCCACCTCTTCGTCTGATCCTCAGACTGCTGCCACCTCTTTGTCTGATGATCAGACTGCTGCCACCTCTTCGTCTGACCATCATACTGCTGCCACCTCTTCGTCTGATCCTCACACTGCTGCCACCTCTTTGTCTGATGATCAGACTGCTGCCACCTCTTCGTCTGACCATCATACTGAAGCCACCTCTTCTTCTACTATCTTAACTACAACTGAACAGCCTTTACCGCATCGCAAGGCCACATCAAAACGAAAACACTGTGCTGAGGAGACGCCATACAGCAAACAGTGTAAAATTTTGAGGCTTAAAAGGAAAAGACAGATGCGTCAAGATACAGATTCTCCTACGTCTAGACAAGTCCGCTTGACACATTTGGCTACATTACGTCGTGAAGAACGCCAAACTTCTTCTTCCACTTCTATATTGCAAGAGGCAGAACGGAATATATATTCCACTTCTTCATTTATGGAATGTTTGGAATCTACATCCCTTCCACGTCTCATCTATGTAGGATTACACAATAAACTTCTACGTTTATTATCTTCACCTCTCCTACATCAAATGGGATTTATTGATCAGGATTTTGTTATTCCAGAACATTTCTGTGGTTTCATGAATGTAATATGTGAACATTGTGAGGCTCGCCATTTTACTGCTGAACGACCATCAGATCAACAGTTTACTCTTTGTTGCCACAAGGGAAAAGTAAAGGTACCATTACCTCAATACCCACATGTCTTCCAACGCCTGCTGAAAGGAGAGAGTGAGTACAGTCAAAATTTGATGGAGAATATCAGGAGCATTAATAGTTCTTTTGCTTTTGCCTCCATGGGTGCCCATGTTTCTCTACCTCCTGGACATGACCCATACTGCTTCTGTATTCATGGGCAAATTTATCATCGCACTGGAACACTCCATCCTGCTCAAGATCAAACTCCAGCATATGCACAATTGTACATTTTAGATACTGCAAACGCTGTAGAACAACGTATACAGTCTCCAGAAAATGTGAAATGTAATCCTACTTTAATGAGTATCATTGCTCTTCAATTGAATAATATTAATCCCTTTGTTTCGGCATATAAAATGCTACGTCACGTTGAATTAGAAGAAGAACAGAAGGCAGTAGAACATGGCACTGTCATACCAAATATTATCATGGCCATTAAACAAGACAGAAAATGAAGTTGCTGTAGTCTTTGAAAATGCTGATGGAGAGCCACCATTCAATAGAGACATTTTAATTCATTTGAAACCTGATCCAAATAACCCCTTGGCCCCAAAAACACAGCAAGTCAGTATTCTACACAGTAATTTAGATGCATTACTCTATCCTTTATTTTTCCCTCATGGAGAACAAGGCTGGCATGAGGGACTCAAGCATCACGGCCAAAGTCAACGCAGGGTTACACAGCTCCAGTATTACTGCTATTTGCTGTCTGTACGGAATCAGTTCAATCCTGTCCTGAATGGTGGCAAACTAACGCAGCAGTACTTAGTGGATGCGTATGTGAAAATCGAGGCTAATCGCTTAAATTTTATCCGTCATCATCAAAAGGATTTAAAAGTAGAGGATTATTGCGTACTCCAGGAACATCTCCTGAAACAATCTGTTGAGAAAGGTATTCCCATTGGCAAGACGGTCATTTTACCATCTTCCTTTGAAGGCAGTCCCAGAAACATGCAGCAACGCTATCAGGATGCCATGGCTATTGTGACTAAATTTGGATGACCGGATCTTTTTGTAACCATGACCTGTAATCCTAAATGGAGGGAGATTACAAACAATTTAGAGCCATGGCAGCGTGTGGAACATAGACCTGATTTAGTCGCCCGTGTCTTCAGAATTAAACTGGAAGCCCTATTAAAAGAAATTAACACTGGATTATTTGGCAAAGTTTGTGCAATGGTTCATGTTATTGAATTCCAAAAGCGTGGCCTACCACACGCTTACATTTTGATCATTCTGGATAGCAAATCCAAACTAAGAACTGAGGTTGAAGTGGATAATATAGTTTGGGCTGAAATCCCTGATCCAGAAGGATACCCTCTGCTCCATGACATTGTGATGCAACACATGATTCATGGACCCTGTGGACAACACAACCCCAATTCTCCATGTATGGATCTTGGCAAGTGTAAAAAAGGTTTTCCTAAAGATTTCCAACCAAGAACACTCATAGCTAAGGATGCATACCCTACTTATCAAAGAAAGGAAGGATCATCCTTTCAAATCCGTTCAAAGATGATTGATAATTCTTGGGTTGTTCCCTATGACCCTTACCTACTATTAACATATAAGTGTCATATTAATGTTGAGGTATGTGCTTCCATTCAAAGTGTAAAATACCTATTCAAATATGTCTACAAAGGACATGATAAAGCCAATCTTGAAATTTGCAAACTAATATCCACCATGATGAAACACATCAATTCATGGATTCAAGATACGTGAGTGCACCAGAGGCAGCTTGGCGAATATTTGCTTACCCAATGCATAGACAATCGCACTCTATTATTCGCCTTGCCGTACATCTCCCACATTCTCAACCACTTTATTTTCATGAGGATGACTCTGTTGACGACATCAGTTACACAATGCACAGAAAATCTACTCTTATGGGCTACTTTGAGCTGAATGAGAGTGACCCGCATGCTCATGATTACTTATACCGCCAAATTCCAGAGCACTATGTTTGGAAACAAGGTGAATGGGAAGTTAGAAAGCGAGGAGGTTCTTCAGTGATTGGAAGAATGTATACTGTCAGTATGAAAGATCAAGAACGGTACTATTTAAGGTTGTTGTTACTGCATGTCAAAGGAGCAACAAGTTTTGACAACATTAAGACTGTTAATGAAGTCACATACCCAACTTTCAAAGAGGCGGCATTAGCCCTTGGATTGCTCTTCGATGACACTGTTTGGAGAAATAGTTTATTGGATGCCTGTGTTCTCAACATGCCTGCACAGCTTCGTGATATGTTCGCATATATATGTATTTTTGGTCCTCCAGCTCATCCATTGGAGTTGTGGAAAGAATTTAAACAAGACTTTATCCAAGACTACTGCCATGCATATCACTCCAACACTGAGGAGTGTGAGAATTGTGAAGGATATGCTATGACTGATGTCCAAAATGTTCTAAAATTTCATGGCCAAACTTTTACTGATTTTAATCTACCACGACCAAAAAGAAAGCCACACGTTGCCCCACAATACAACAAGGATGATGAGTTAAGAAGAGCTCAGCAAATGAAAGCTACTTTAAATGACCAACAACTTTTGGCCTATGATGCGATCAATCAAGCTTTACACGATAGAAGTGGACAACCTAAGTGCTTTTTCATTGACGGTCCAGGTGGCAGTGGGAAAACATATCTGTATGATTTATTAATTCATGAACTAAGAGGAGAAGGCGAAATTGTCTCACCTGCAGCCAGTACAGGGATTGCAGCTAACTTACTGCAAGGAGGAAGAACTATCCATTCGCTTTATGGAATACCAATTCCAATAAATGAAACTTCCGTTTCAAGGATTAAAAATGATACAGATGCTGCACAACATTTGAAAAGTACCAAACTTTTCATTATTGACGAGTCCACTCTGTTATCTAAATATGCATTGCATGTGATAGATCAACTTTTACGGGATGTCATGACAACAGATATCTCCAAGAAAAATACAACACCTTTTGGAGGGAAAGTCATTGTTCTGGGAGGAGACTTTCGACAGTGTCTGCCTATCATCCCTCATGGTACAAGAACTGACATTATAGAGAGTTGTATTAAATACTCACGACAATGGCAGCTTTTCACTCAATTGCCACTCTTCAACAATATGCGCTTCATTGATCCTGATTATAGCCGTTGGTTACTTCAACTGGGAAATGGTGAATTGTCCAATGATTTCAACCTTGGAGATGATACCATTGAAATCCCACAAGACATGATCTGCACTGGCTTAATCATACTTGCTATATTTGGTGAAAACATTGTGATTGATGTACATAACAATGAAAGCATTCAGATTGCTGCATCACATGCCATTCTTTGCCCTAAAAATGACCATGTGTATATGGTGAACTCTAAGGTCATGGATTGCATTGCTGGTGAATACACTGAATACATTAGTGATGATTCCATTGATCATGATGAGACTGAAGATCCAGACCAATATCCAGTGGAATTTTTAAATTCACTCACACCAACGGGAATGCCTTCTCATCGCCTCAAATTGAAAATCGGTACCATTGTCATGCTTTTGCGCAACTTCAACAGCAGAAAAGGTCTTTGCAATGGGACTCGCTTGATTGTCATCGCTTTGTTTGACAATCTGATTCAAGCAAAAGTCATTACTGGGTCTGCAGAAGGAAATGTGGTGTTTATTCCAAGGATTGATTTATCTCCATCAGAGACTGGCTTACCTATCAAGTTAAGACGTTGACAATTTCCCGTGAAGCCTGCTTTTGCCATGACCATTAACAAATCCCAAGGCCAAACACTGGAGAAAGTGGGGATTTTTTTGCCGGAACCCATTTTTGGACATGGACAGTTATATGTGGCTTTTTCACGAGTGAAAAGTCAATGTAATGTTAAGGTGAAAGTGCTGGATACACCCATTCAAGGAAAGTTGCTGCCTCATTCAGAAAAAGTCTTTACTAAAAATATTGTCTATAAGAATATTTTATTTTAAATTCTTTAGATATATCCATTATTGTATGGAAATGTAATATATAACAATTAAAGCATTCTAATTCCTGCATCACATGCCATTCTTTGCCGTAAAAATGTCCATGTGGATATGGTGAACTCTAAGAATATGGATTGCATTGCTGGTGAATACACTGAGTACATTAGTGATGATTCCATTAAGACTGAAGATTTTGACCAATATCCAGTGGAATTTTTAAATTCACTCACACCAATGGGAATGCCTTATCATCGCCTCAAATTACAAATTGGTACCATTGTCATGCTTTTGTGCACCTTTAACATCATAAAAGGTCTTTGCAATGGGACTCACTTGATTGTCATCGTTTTTTTGACAATATGATTCGAAGCAAAAGTCATTACTGGGTCTGCAGAAGGAAATGTGGTGTTTATTCCAAGGATTTATTTATCTCCATCAGAGACTGGCTTACCTTTCAAGTTAAGACGTCGACAATTTCCCGTGAAGTCTACTTTTGCCATGACCATCAACAAATCCCAAGGCCATACACTGGAGAAAGTAGGGATTTTTTTTCCCACAACCCATTTTTGGACATGGACAGTTATATGTGGCTTTTTCACGAGTGAAAAGAAGATGTATTGTTAAGGTGAAAGTACTGCATACACCCATTCAAGGAAAGTTGTTGCCTCATTCAGAAAAAGTCTTTACAAAAAATATTGTCTATAAGAATATTTTATTTTAAATTCTTTAGATATATATTACATTTACATACATGATGGATATAACAATGAAAGCATTCAAATTGCTGCATGACATGACATTCTTTGCCCTAAAAATGTCCATGTGGAAATGGTGAACTCTCAGGTTATGGATTGCATTGCTGGTGAATACACGCAGTACATTAGTGATGATTCCATTCAGACTGAAGATTCAGACCAATATCCAGTGGAATTTTTAAATTCACTCACACCAATGGGAATGCCTTATCATCGCCTCAAATTACAAATTGGTACCATTGTCATGCTTTTGCACACCTTTAACAGCATAAAAGGTCTTTGCAATGGGAATCGCTTCATTCTCATCACTTTGTTTGACAATCTCATTCAAGCAAAAGTCAGTACTGGGTCTGCAGAAGGAAATGTGGTGTTTATTCCAAGGATTTATTTATCTCCATCAGACACTGCCTTACCTTTTAAGTTAAGACATCGACAATTTCCCTTGAAGCCTGCTTTTCCCATGACCATCAACAAATCCCAAGGCCATACACTGAAGAAAGGTGGGATTTTTTTGCAAGAACCCGTTTTTGGACATGGACAGTTATATGTGGCTTTTTCACGTGTGAAAAGATGATGCAATAAAAAGGTGAAAGTGCTGGATACACCCATTCAAGTCAAATTGCTGCCCAGTAGTGAAATACTCTTTACTACAAATATTCTCTCTAATAATATTTTATTTTAAATTCTTTAGATACATATTAGATTTAGATACATACTTACTTTCTAATTAAATACAAATATTACAATAAATTAGTTTAGCCATAGATGTATAGCAATAGAAAAAAAAAAAAATATATTATTTGTTATACAAAAAGATATTAAAATTAGTTATTATATATAAAATAGTTATTTAAGAAATATAGTCGTTAGTGTTCATTTTCACTAACAATATAGTATATAGAAATATTTTAGTTTAAATTCTTTATATGCATATTACATTTAGATACATACTTATTTTCTAATTAAACAAAAATATTCCAATAAAATAGTTTAGCCATAGATGTATAGTACTAAAAAAAAAAAAAAAAAAAATTACTTTACCCATAGATGTATAGGAATTGACCAAAAAAATAACAAAAAAATAGTTTACAAATAGATGTATAGCAATAGAAATAATCCAAAATACCAAAAAAATTAGTTTAGTTTTAGATAAAGACATTATAATTAGTTATTAGATATTAAATAGGCCTTTAAGAAATATAGTCCTTAGTTTCACTTTTCACTAAAAATATAGTGTATAAAAATATATTTTACTTTCAATTATTTACATACATATTCTATTTAGATACATACTTTCTAATTAAACACAAATATTACAATAATTTAATTTAGCTATAGATGTAGAAGAATAGAAATAGACAAAAATACCAAAGATATTACTTTCGTTATAAAGATATTATAAATAGGTTTTAGATATAAAATAGTTATTTAAAATATATAGTACTTACTTTTTTAGCTTTGAAACTTTCTTTTTACATTTCATTGTATATGTATATAAACACACATTTTGTAGTAGATTGTAGATGTGTATCATCTAAATGCTTGCATTTAGTGATAAGAACCTGAAGCTCCAGCAGTATAGCTGCTGCGAGATTTCATTTTCTTTTTACACAGGGTGAGGTTTTTGTGAACAGCTAAGGCTGCCTTCAGATTTGCAGATGCATCTGCAGCGTTTTGAAGATGCATCTGCAAGTCTGCATGCAGACGGTAGACCCTATCTTTATAATGGGACGCACGGTGTCTGCAGATGCTTGCAGGCAGCCGTGCGCACCCATTTACTCCTATATGTGATCTGTGCGCAGGACGGACGCCTGCATACAAATCACACACTCCCACCCGCACCAGGGATGCAACATGTCGTGTCCCTGGTGCGGAGGAGAGTCTGTGATCTGTACCCAGGCATCTGCCTGCGCAGAGATCACATATAGGAGTGAATGGGTGTGCTCGGCTGTCTGGAAGCATCTGCAGACACTGTGCGTCCCATTATAAAGATAGGGTTTACCGTCTGCATGCAGATGCATCTGCAAAATACTGCAGATGCATCTTCAAGTCTGAAGGCAGCATTAGAGACGGGTGGGACAGATGTTCACACACATCTCTATCTTGAAGTGTGTTCTGTACATATAAATACATACATACATATAGGTACATATTTAGACACATAGGGAAAGAATAGACATTTTCATTTTAAATCTGACTTATTCTGCTATTTGTGGAATTTATAGTGTGAACAAATCAATTTTGACACTTGCTGTCTAATGGTGACCTACAGTACTCTTACTGTAAGTTGCATGAAATGTTAATGGAATTTGTGCTTTACTTGCAGTAGTTGCGGCACATGTGCTTTCAACAGTTTCAACTGCCAAAATCACAGTTAGCTCTGATTTTTAGTGGTTGCATTTAGTCAACCTGTTAAAGCTGTGCTTGCCGTATTTACGGCAAGCTAATTGCAAGTTCGATATACATTACATGTTACTTGCTGAAAGTGAGCTGTAGGTAGGTCCTTTGGTGCCAAGTGCAGAAATTGTATTTGGTTATTCTACACCTTCTGCAAATAGCCAAAAAATATCTGCTTTAAAAGGAGTCTAACTATTAATTATTAGGGATAGAGTAGAGTAGGTCCCACCAGTTGTAAGGCTACCTTCCCGTGGTTGGTGGGGAAACATGTACTGGCTTAATCATAGATTATTTATATTCATATATAAATTGAATATACGTAATCTGTACAAAACATCAGTGCCAGTATCTGTACGAAAAGCCTTGCCTTAGAATAATGACATGTACTACACTGACATATACCATACAAACATTGGTAGTTGATAGATAGATATCATGTCTTATTTGCATTACTGTCAAATTTGAATGAATAATGTATATATGCATGCTACACTCCCGATTTTTTACAATTGGGCCGCCATCTATCATGGAATAATTGGATTATTAGTTAAAAATCTAATTTAATAAACTACACACCAGTTCTAGAATCCCGATGCAATCGCATCGGGCTCACAGCTAGTATATATATATATATATAACTAAAAATATACTTGTACAATTATTTAAAGTATATAATCTAATATATAATTCCCCTAACGCACTTCCGTAAGTTTCGGCGCTACTTCCGTTGTTGTGGCGCGCAGCGGCCATTGCGAGTCTCCCGCCCCGGCGACGACCGACGAGAGCCGAGCGCTGTGGCCGAAAATAGAATCAAGGGCCTGGCCATGCACAGCTCTAAAGACCGCTATGTATCTGAATGGGAAGTGAGGCGCTATGCTCATTGGTCGGCGCCAGCACACAGCGACCAATGAGCATAGCGCCTCACTTACAGCGGTAAATTTGAAACTCAAAGTCCTCCATGTATGTCAATGGGAAGTGAGGCGCTATGCTCATTGGTTGGCTCCAGCACACAGCGACCAATGAGCATAGCGCCTCACTTACAGCGGTAAATTTGAAACTCAAAGTCCTCCATGTATCTCAATGGCAGTGAGGCGCTATGCTCATTGTCGCTGTGTGCTGACCGCGACCAATGAGCATAGCGCCTCACTTCCCATTCAGTAAGGGAGGACTTGAGTTCACATGTACCGCTGAAGTGAGGCACTATGCTCATTGGTCGCTGTGTGCTGGCGCCGACAATGAGCATAGCGCCTCACTGCCCATTAGATACATGGAGGACTTTGAGTTTCAAATTTACCGCTGTAAAGTGAGGCGCTATGCTCATTGGTCGCTGTGTGCTGGCGCCGACCAATGAGCATAGGCCTCACTTCCCATTCGAGATACATGGAGGACTTTGAGTTTCAAATTTACCGCTGGAAGTGAGGCGCTATGCTCATTGGTCGCTGTGTGCTGGCGCCGACCAATGAGCATAGGCCTCACTTCCCATTGAGATACATGGAGGACTTTGAGTTTCAAATTTACTTAAAGTCAAACTCAAAGTCCTCCATGTATCTCAATGGCCAGTGAGGCGCTTCTCTCATTGTACTCATGACAGTAGCAACATTAACCCCTTACATTCCGTTTTATCTGTAATTTCTATAACACAGTGTGTAGTTGTACTGCCACTGCGAAGTTAACCCCTTATATACCATTTCTGCCTTAACTCCATACTTTGTGGTCTCTATTACTACTGCCAGTAGGAACATTAACCCCTTATATTCCATTATTGTTGTTATTTCTATTACACAGTGTATAGTTGTAATGACACTGCGAAATTAACCCATTATATACCAGTTCAGCATTAACTGGATATTTGGTAGTGTTTATAACTACTGCCACTGGTACATTAACCCCTTGAACACCATTTTGGATATAATTTACAGCGCACTCCTTCAATAACATTTTTGATATCATTATAAGTTCCTACTCTGTTATAGTCCTGTTAGTCGGACATTAACTCTTTCTACAGCTCCACTATATTGCTACCCTCACAGTTCTGCCTACATCGCCTACTTAGTCATTTATCTGGTGTTTAAGTCTATTATTTAAAACTCTTAAAAAAATTATATACAGATTCTAGACTCCCGATTCTTTAGAATCGGGCTCACAGGTAGTATATCATATCTGACTATAATCTATGTCTTATAACTACAATTTTAAGGTATAAATAGAGATATATATGAATGTTTATCTATGTAGCAATGTCTCTATCCATATGGATTAGAGCCATAGGAGGAGATATGGTGAACAGCTGCCCACCCATCTCTATAGCTGTTCACAAAAAACCCGCCCAATCAAAAGAAAAATAAGCCTCTCAGCATCTTTGACACTGTAGTTACAAATATGGGTTTCGATCACCAACTGTTTAGAGGTTGATGATACATATATCCCCTGTGATGACTTTAAATACTTTTTTATATATATACTGTATATATATACTAGCTGTAGTACCCAGCTACGCCCGGGTTAATAAATAACAGCTGTTAGCTATAACAAAATAGAATTTGAATATGTCATATTAATGACCTGTAAGAAAATAGAAGCTGAGCTGTGATTGGTTGCTATAGGCAGCCTAATAAATCTCCAGCCAACAGTACACCCTCCCCCTGGCCGGGCAGTATATGTTACCTCACACATACACATAACACTGGGGAACAATTTGAAAAAAAATTTCTGTTGAGTTAGGTTTTTGAGCTGATTTATACTAAAATTGGCATGCTGATTCCAAAAATGTAGTCAGTTTTTTTCTAGCACGTCAAGTTTTTCCTCCACAACTTACCTGCCAGAGAAGCACAATTGCACTGATATCTGTAATAAGACTTGTTATCTGATTACAATATATATATATATCCTTTGTAAAAAGCATGATAGTGTTAAAAAACATATTTGTCATGCCTATTCCTTATATATTTCATTTTTTGGTCATATTTGTACTATTTAAAAAAAAAAAAAAAAACACTTTTTAGGTACAGTAGTTTACATATTTTTGAGTAAACAAAAATCCTATAGTTCAATAACTTGACGTGATAGAGAAAAACTGAGATAATTTCTGGATTCGAAATCCAAAAATTAATTAAGGACAGTTGTCTGACCTAACTCCTAAAAAATTGTGTTCCCCAGTGTAATAGACAGCTCATGTGACTGACATCTGCCTTAATACCCTATATGGCACATGTGTTGCACATTGGCTGTTTTTAATCAGATGTTTATGTTTGGAAATTAAAGATAGCACACATATGAGGCGAGTTGTGTGAGGTGATTTGTGCACAGCTGTGTCTGTGTGGTGTGTGTGTCTCTGGGGTGTGTGTATGTGTGTGTCCCTGTGGGGTGAGTGGGTGTGTATATGTGTGTGTCCCTGTGGGGTGAGTGCATGTGTCCCTGGGGTGTGTGTATGTGTGTGTCCCTGTGGGGTGAGTGGGTGTGTGTATGTGTGTGTCCCTGTGGGGTGAGTGCATGTGTCCCTGGGGTGTGTGTATGTGTGTGTCCCTGTGGGGTGAGTGGGTGTATGTGTGGGTGTGTCCCTGTGGGTGGGGGTCTGTGTGGTGTGTGTCTCTGTTGCGTGTGACTCTTTGTGGTGTGTGTGTCCCTGTGGGGTGAGTGCATGTGTCCCTATAGGGTGTGTACGTGTGTGTGTCCCTGTGTGGGGGGGGTCTGTGTGGTGTGTGTGTGTCTCTTTTTGTGTGTGTGTTATGTGTCCCTATAGGGTGGCTATGTGTGTGTGTCCCTGTGGGGGGGGTCTGTGTGGTGTGTTTGTCTGTGTTGTGTGTGTCTCTTTGTGGTGTATGTGTCCCTGTGGTGTGAGTGCATGTGTCGCTAACAATATCGCTCACGATATTGATGAGTGTGACGGCCGCCTAAGAAAAATAAAACACCATTTGGAGGTAAAGTTATTGTTCTTGGAGGAGACTTTAGACAATGTCTTCCTGTCATCGCTCCATGGAACAAGAACAGATATTACAGAGAGCTGCATTAAATATTCCCAACATTGTCAACATTTTACTCGATTGCGCTCATCAACAAAATGCGCTCCATTGATCCTGATTACAGCAGTTGGTTGCTTCAACTGGGAAATGGTGAACTCTCAAATGATTTTAACCTTGGAGATGATGTCATCGAAATTCCTCCATACATGAACTGCACTGGCTCTTTAATAAGTGATATCTTTGGAGAGAACGTTTGCATTGATGTTAATAACAACGAAAGCATCAATATTGCTGCATCACAAGCCATTCTTTGCCCAAAAAATGACGACGTTGATCATGTGAACTCTAAGGTCATTGATAGTTTGAGTGGTGACTACACAGAATATACCAGTGATGATTCAATTGATGTTGATGATTCTGATGACCCTGACCAATACCCACTGGAATTTTTAAATTCACTTACACCAACTGGAATGCCTTCACATTGGCTGAAACTTAAAATTGGCACAATTGTCATGCTCTTACGCAATCTCAACACCAAAAAAGGTCTCTGCAACGGTACTCGGTTGATTGTCAGTTCTTTACTTCCCAACATGATTCAGGTGAAAGTAATTACTGGGTCCGCAACAGGAAATGTTGTCTTCATTCCACAAATTGATTTGTGTCCATCAGAGACTGGATTGCCTTTTAAATTAAGACGCCAACAGTTTCCTGTCAAGCCAGCATTTGCCATGACCATCAACAAATCTCAAGGGCAAACACTTAATAGAGTTGGTATTTTTCTATCAGAACCAATATTTGGCCATGGTCAATTATATGTAGCATTTTCAAGAGTGAGGCAACGCTGCAATGTTAGGGTGAAAGTGGTAGATACACCTGTTCAAGGAAAATAATTCCTGAAAGTACAAAAGTAATTACACGAAATATTGTTTATAAAAATATTTTATTTTAAAGTTAGTTTAGTTATATAGATAGTCAGTTTAAAAAAAAATACAAAAAAAATTAGTTTAGCTATAGATATATAGATTTCAACTACTTATATAGAAAATAGGTATATAACATACGTAGTTGTTATATACGGTTAATTTATTAATATACATAGTTTATAGTATAGATATAGCAACAACTTGAACACACATTATGTAGACAATGGTAGATGTGTATCATCCAAATTTCTTTATTTGGTGATATCAACCTGTATCTTAAGCTCCAGCAGTAGAGCTGCTGAGAAATTTGCTTCTCTTTTTATACAGGGAGGGATTTTTGTGAACAGCTAAGAGACGGGCGGGATGGCTGTTCACACACATCTCCATCTCAAGGTGTGTTCTGTACACATAGATATCTAAATAGATAGATAGAAAAATAGAGATTTAGATTTCACATCAGCATTTTTCTGCTATTTGTGGAAGTTTTGGTGAAAAAACACAATTTCTGCACTTGCTGCCTAAGGCCTGACCTACGGCACACTTGCCGTAAGTTGCATGCAATGTATATGGAATTTGTGGTTCACTTGCGGCAGGTGCAGCACACATGGTTACGGCAGTTTCGGCCGCAAAAAACGCAGTTACCAGCGTTTTTTTAGCGACTGCATTTGGTGCAGCTGCGGAAGCCATGTTTGCCGCATTTACAGCAAGTTAACTGCAAGTTCCATATACATTGCATGGGACTTGCTGCAAGTGTGCTGCAGGTAGGCCCTTAGCTGGCAAGTGCAGACATTGTACTTTTTTCATCCCCATCTTCTGCAAATAGCAGAAAAAAGCTGATGTGAAAAGTATCAAAGCGTTAAGAAATAGTAATAAGGTAGAGTAGGGCCCCATCAGATGTAAGGCCACCTTGCCGTGGTTGGTGAGCAAATACAAACTGGCGGATACGTAGACTATGAATATTGATATCTGAAATACAGCTACTGAATTGATACACAATTATTAGCCAGTAGGTGTACTAAGAGCCTTACCACAGAACAATGAAATTTTCAAAAATTACATTCACCATACAAACATAGGTAGTTGATGGATAGATATCATGTCTTAATTGCATTATTGTTAATTCTTACTAAATAAACTGTTTATGGATTCTAGACCACCCGATTCTTTAGAATCGGGCCGCCAGCTAGTCCTACATAATCTAATGTCTTCTCATCTTTTATATTTTGCATTATAGTTTTGCTTCAATCCCCATGGTCCCTCTTTTTTTATATATTATTATTACTTTTTAAATACTGATGTTATTATTTAAATTATTGTATTAAAGATTATATACGGTAAGTACATTTTTTTTACTCTATAAACGTTTTAATTAAAAGTACTCTATATTTTATGGTAATTTTATACATGATTGTTATGTATGTGAATTTGTGCTGTTTTTTTATTCTATATTGCACTTCCTTTCAATTTGATATGATAATTTTTTTAAGATGAAAAGTACTTTTCTATGCATATCATCCATCTGTGTCACACTTTGCTCTGTCTCCTTACAACTTATGGCTTTTGTTATCTTTTCATCACAAGCACAGACATTTTATCCACCCATAATTTTTTTTATTTTTTTTTTATTATATGATTTATTAATAGGGATGAGCGAGTATGCTTGTCACTACTCGGTACTCGCACGAGTAACGAGTAATCTCTCGATACTCTTGCTATGCTTGGGGTCCACATCCCTGCATGTTGGCGCTCTTTACAGAGCCAGCCCACATGTAGGGATAGGCTGACAGACACTGTAATGCCTTAGCCATGTTGGTTGTGGCATTACAGTGATTGGCTAGCCGCACAGCGTCATCAGGTCTTTATAAGATCTGACCGCACTGTGCTCGTCACTCTGCTCCTACAGTCAGTGTAGGGATAGGTGCTGCTGATGAAGGACAGATTTGTGGCCTTACAGCTAGTCAAGGCGCAGGGCTGACAATCTAATTACCACAACAGTCCTTCTGAGGACTAATAGAGCTGTATACAGGCTGGCAGGGAGGCAGGGTATATTGCAAACTTCGTTGTGCCAGTATACCAGCCTGCATCACATCTGGGGCTGGTGTACAGGCTGGAAATCTCATCCATCCCAAAACAGTGCTTTTAGGGATTAATTTAGCTCTCTATAGGCGGGAGTAGGTTGTAGCGTAAATTAGGATACGCCAAAACACTCTGTATTCTCGTCAGCATTTGTGTCCACCTGCAGGGCTTTAATCTCTAATCTCAGTGTCCAGCTAAAAACCAACTCTTGTCTGCATTAATTTAGCATCTTAGTGTGGCAGGAGTGGGTTGTAGCAGAAATTAGGATACGTCAAAACACTCTTGTCTGCATTAATTTTGCATCTTAGTGCGGCAGGAGTGGCTTGTAGCTCCAAGTAGTAAACACCGAAACATGGTATACGTGTCAGCGGTTGTGTCTGACCGTTCCAACTGCCGGGATTAAACCGCTGTAATCTGTAATCTCAGTGTGCAGCTAAAAAACATCTTTTGGATGTCTTCATTTAGCTGTATACAGGCAGCACAACATTGAAAATGCACAAGGCAGGGGGCAAGGGACAAGGAACTGGACGTGATGGTGGTGCAGGCAGAAGCCAAGGGCGTGTGCAAGCTCGAATTGCGCCACGACAAATGCCCACATCATCTCGCTCGACCTTCCTGTCCCAATTTCTAGGGGACCGCAGCAGTACACGACTATTAAACCAAGACCAGTGTCAACAGGTTGTTAGTTGGATAGCGAACAATGCTTCCAGTCAATTTGGCACCACCACAAAAACCCTGTCTTCTACACGGTCAAGTGTCAGTAGCCGTGAGACTGGACCGCACATTCCACACCCTGATCCTCCTTCCTCCTACCATGCCGAGTGCCCGGACCCGCACATAACTGATCCCACACTTGGACACTCTGAAGAGCTGTTCACTTATCCATTTGTAGATTCTGGCCTCTCGCCAGCTCCAGTTGAAGTGGGTCATGAGGAGATCGTATGTACCGATGCACAAATATTTGAGCAGCCACAGTCTCACGAAGGCAATGATGGGAACGTATCTCAACAAGAGGTGGACAATGATGAGACACAATTGCCATAAAGTCCGGAGGAGGACCAGGGTGCGGAAGGGGACGATGACGTGGTGCATGATCCAGTAACTGACCCAACTTGGCAGGAGGACATGCAGAGCGAGGACAGCATAGGGGGAGTTAGGTGTAGCATCACAATAGGCGGGAAGAAGCAGGGTGGTGTCCGCAGGCAGAAGACAGGCAACTGATCCCTGGAACAACAACACGACAGAAGTTGCCAGTACATCTGTTAGGTTTTCCCGAGTCTGGCAGTTTTTTAAGGTGTCTGCAGATAATTCCAAAAAGGCCATTTGCAACACCTGCCATGCCAGCATCAGCAGCGGTAGCAAAACTAGCAGCCTGACCACCACCAGCATGATCAGGCACATGTCAGCAAAGCACCCAACTTTGTGGGATGTACAGCAGAGTCCAGGAGCAGTATCTGCGGGTGACACCGCTGCGTCTTCCACTGTTATGCGTGCAAGACAATCCCTGTCCATACTGCATGCGAAGACGCCTCATGTCCTTCACCTGTAGTTGCACAAGCAAAAATAGCACCATCATCAACCACGTCCTTGTCCCAGCACAGCAGTCAGTTATCCATACACCAATCTTTGGAACGCAGGCGCAAATACGCTGCCAACGCCCCACATGCCACAGTTCTAAATGCACACATTTCGCGACTGCTTGCGCTGGAAATGTTGCCTTTTAGGCTAGTGGAGATGGAAGCATTTTGCAACCTGATGGCGGCGGCTGTCCCACGTTACTCTGTCCCCAGCCGCCACTATTTCTCCCGGTGTGCGGACCCCGCATTACATAAGCATATGTCACAAAACATCATACGTGCCCTTAACAACGCAGTTTCAGGCAAAGTCCACCTAACCACGGACACGTGGACAAGTGCTTGTGGGCAGGGCCGGTACATCTCGCTGACGGCACACTGGGTTAATATTCTGGAAGCCGGGGCCCAGTCTCAGCTTGGGATGGAACACGTCCTTCTGACACCAAGGATTGCAGGCCCTAACTCGGTCAGGGTTTCACCCACAGTGTATAGCTCCGGAACATCATGCTCCTCAGCCTCCTCCTCCTCCTCCACTTCACCCTCCACACCAGTCCCAAGCTAGAAGCACTGCAGCACTGCCTCGGCTAAGCGGCAACAGGCTGTGCTGAAGCTAATATGCGTAGGTGGCAAACCCCACAATGCTGAAGAGTTGTGGACAGCTCTGAAACAGCAGGCAGATAACTAGCTCACACCGCTGAACCTACAGGCATGGTCGTGTGTGATAATGGCCGGAACCTGGTGGCTGCTCTGAGGCGAGGTGAACTGACACATGTTCCATGCGTGGCCCATGTGCTCAACCTTGTGGTTCAGCGGTTTATTAAATCCTACCCGGAGCTGTCAGATCTGCTCGTCAAAGTACGCCTCCTGTGTGCCCATTTTAGAAAGTCACCTACTGCTTCTGCCGGCCTTGCCGGGTTTCAGCGGCGTTTGCAGCTTCTGTCTCACAGACTAGTGTGAGATTTCCCCACGTATTGGAATTCCACACTGCACATGTTGGTCAGGATTTGTGAGCAGAAGAGGGCAGTTGTTGAGTACCAGCATCAACTAGGCCGTCGGTATACGGTTCTAACTCCACACATACACTCTTACTGAGGGGGCGGCTCTAAACTGGGACTAAACCACCGGCCTGGGGGGCAAATGCCTCCCTGCCACCTGGGCCAGTCAGCCCCTGTGCACAGGTTAGGAATGTGATCACTTATTTATTGGTGGAAGCCGCACCATCAGAAGAATGTGGCACTTTGAGTATTTGAGTTTTGTACCTCAGTATTTGTAAGGCCGACTTCACACCACATTGTGATCAGGTCCAGGGCTGTCCAATGTGAATCAGACAGCCCCGGACCCGATTTTGACATAATGCAGCCCTATGGTGCTGGACAGGGCCGGATGGCAGCTATTTGCCATCCGGTTTTGTCCCTGTCTGGCAGCATCAGGCTGCAAACTATTTTTGCCCCGGACACAAAAACGGAGCTTGCATCATGTTTGTGTCCGGGGCGAAAAATTTAAGCAAAACAGATCCTGCCGGATTCTCCCAGTTCCAGCATGATCCAGCACCCTCTAACATGATCCGGCACCCCCTAGCATGAGAGTCTATGGGGCGCTGGATCATGCCGGACCTGACAGAGAGTGCTGCTGCACTTCAGCGTGAGCTCTGCTGAACTTCAGCCATAGGAGCTGTCCCCTGGGAAGAGGTTCAGCACAATTTCAGTAGGGGACAGCTCCTGAAGCTGCGCTCTGCAGAATCTGGCTACAAACAGGAACGGAGGGTATATTAACCCTCCGCTTCTATTTGTCCGTACCTGTCAGGCTGTGTCCGGTGCCTCCTGCAAAGCACCGAACACAGCCTGACAGGGGAAAAAAGGTGGTGTGAAGCCAGCCTAAGACAAAACCAGGAGTAAAGCAAGCAGAGGTAATTTTTTATGCATTTCTCACTCACTCCTTGATTTGTCTCATAAATACTGAAGTCACCAAATGCTCAACTTGCTTTCTCTGGCAAACCTCTGCATCTCTGCTGCTGTGTCACAGGACAGGGAGGGGTTAAACATCTAAGTATTTAATATCTATTGGAAATAAAATAGTTTCCACTTTTTGATATCAGATAAAACAAATGACCAACCAAAATCCACTCTACCAAGACCAATAATACCAGATAGAAGGCCGAAGTACCACCACACCGTGACCAGATCACATACTACCACGACATAGTGCCCAAATAATGCCACATACCAGGCAAATACCGCCACACCATGACGAAAGCACATAATACCACCACATAGTGATCAAATACTACCATATACAAGGTATAAATACTGCCACACCATGAGACCTCATATTACCACCACATAGTGACCGAATAATACCATATACAAGGGACAAATACCGTCATGTCATGACCAAAGCACATAATGCCACGGTCCACCATATATAATACAAAATTAACAGAAATGTAAAAAAGCTCTGTATATTGGGTCAGTGTACAGGTAATACAGTGATCACCAGTGACATTATACACAGGAGTTCAGGTATAGTTTCAGTGTACAGGTAATACAGTAATCACCAGTGACATTATACACAGGAGTTCAGTATGTAGTGTCAGTGTACAGGTAATGCAATGATCACCATTGACATTATACGCATGAACTCTGTATATAGTGTCAGTGTGTGTGTGTATAGGTAATACATGTAGATTCTCCCCCCACGTTCAATGTAGCTTTTCCTCCCTATCCATCCATGTTCCTTCTCCCTCTATTCCCCCATCCATCCATGTACCTTTTCCACCATCCACCACACCATCCATGTACCTTCTCCCCATCCATCCATCCCGTTCTCCCCCCTTTTCCATGATGCCCCCTATCCATCCCATTCTGCCCCCTCTTCCAGGCCCCCATCCATCCATTCCCTTCCAGCCCCATCCATCCATTCATCCATTCCACTCTGTCCCTCCGGCTGCTATCCTCGGCTATAACAGCACCTTACCTGACTCCACACTCCTGATCCTGGCAGCTTCTTCCTCTGCGGCTCCTGGGCTCCTGCTTGCCGGCACCAGGCAGCTTCTTCCTCTGCGGCTGCCAGTCTCCGGCACCAGGCACCCGGCAGCTTCTTCCTCTGCGGTTGACAGTCTCTGGCACCAGGTACCCGGCAGCTTAGTCCTCTGAAGCTCCCAGTCTCTGGCAGCCAGCAGAACCAGGCACCCGGCAGCACCACCAGGCACCCGGCAGCACCAGGCACCACGGGGCCCGGCACCATGGGGGCCTGGCAGAACCAGGGGCCCAGCACCATCTGTCACCCTGGGGGCACGGCAGCAGCAGGCACCCAGGGGGCCCATCAGCACCAGGCACCCAGGGGGCCCGGCAGCACCATGCACCCATGGGGCCCGGTAGCACCAGGCACCCATGCAGCCCCACAGCACCAGGCACCCAGTGGACCCAGCAGCACCAGGCACCAGGGGCCCTGCAGCGCAAGGAACCACTAGGGGCCCAGCAGCACCAGGCACCTAGGGGGCCCGGTGGCACCAGGCACCTAGGGGGCCCGGCAGCACCAGGCACCTAGGGGGCCCGACAGCACCAGGGGCCCCGCAGCACAAGGCACCACCAGGGGCCCAGCAGCACCAGGCACCACCAGGGGGCCCGGCACCACCAGGCACTCAGGGGGCCGGCAGCACCATGCACCACCAAGGGCCTGGCAGCACCAGGCACCACCAGGCACCCAGGGGTCCAGCAGCACCAGGCACCCAGGGGCCCGGCGCCACTATGAGCCATGCAGCACCAGGCATCCACCAGGCACCACCAGTGGCCCGGCAGCACCAGGCACCACCAAGCATCCAGGGGGCCCGGCAGCACCAGGCACCACCATGCGCCAGGCAGCACCAGGCACCTTAGGGGCCCTGCAGCACCAGGGGCCAAGCACCATCAGGCACCCTGGGACCCAGCAGCACCAGGGCCCTGGCACCATCAGGCACCCTGGGGGCCCAGCAGCACCAGGCACCACCAGGGGCCAGGCAGCACCAGGCACCCTGGGGGCCCGGCAGCACCAGGCTCCATGGGGGCCCGGCACAACCAGGGGGGCCCAACTCCACCAGGGGGGCCCAGCACCAGCAGAGGGGCCCAGCACCACCAGGGACACAGTACCAGCAGGGGGGGCCAGTACCAGCAGGGGGCCCAGTACCAGCAGGGGGCCCAGTACCAGCAGGGGGCCCAGTACCAGCAGGGGGGGCCCAGCACCACCAGGGGGCTCAGTACTAGCAGGGGGGGGGCAGTACCAGCAGGGGGGCCCAGCACCAGCAGGGGGGCCCAGTACCAGCAGGGGGCCCAGTATTAGCAGGGGGGGCCCAGCACCACCAGGGGGCTCAGTACCAGCAGGGGGGGCCAGTACCAGCAGGGGGGCCCAGCACCAGCAGGGGGCCCAGTACCAGCAGGGGGGACCAGCACCACCAGGGGGCTCAGTAATAGCAGGGGGGGGGGCAGTACCAGCAGGGGGCCCAGTACCAGCAGGGGGCCCCAGTACCAGCAGGGGGGCCCAGCACCACCAGGGGGCCCAGTACCAGCAGTTACCCCCCCCTCCTCCATACTCCCCATGGTGCAGGCAGCACCAGGCACCACTAGGCACCCAGGGTCCTGGCAGAACAAGGCACCACCAGGGGCCCTGGGGGTCTGGCCCCACTATGAGCCATGCAGCACCAGGCATCCACCAGGCACCACCAGTTTGCCCGGCAGCATCAGGCACCACCAAGCATCCAGGGGGCCGGCAGCCCTAGGCACCACCATGGGCCAGGCACCATCAGGCACCCTGGGACCCGGCAGCACCAGGGCCCTGGCACCATCAGGCACCCTGGGGGCCCAGCAGCACCAGGCACCACCAGGGGCCAGGCAGCGCCAGGCACCTTGGGGGCCTGGCAGCACCAGGCACCCTGGGGGCCCGGCAGCACCAGGGGGCCCGGCACAACCAGGGGGGCCCAGCTCTACCAGGGGGGCCCAGCACCAGCAGGGGGGCCCAGCACCACCAGGGGCCCAGTACCAGCAGGGTGGGCCCAGTACCAGCAGGGTGGGCCCAGTACCAACAGGGGGGCCCCAGCACCACCAGGGAGTCCAGTACCAGCAGAAGGGTGCAGTACCACCAGGGGGGCCCAGTACCAGCAGTGGGGGCCCAGCACCACCATGGGGCCCTGTACCAGCAGAGGGGTCCAGTACCAGCAGGGCGGGGCCCAGTACCAGCAGGGGGGCCCAGTACCAGCAGGGGGGGCCCAGTATCATCAGGGGGGCCCAGTACCAGCAGGGGCACCCCAGTACCAGCATGGGGGCCCCAGTACCAGCAGGGAGGCCCAGTACCCGCAGGGGGGGCCCAGTACCTGCAGGGGGTCCCAGTATCAGCAGGGGTGGCCCAGTACCAGCAGTTACCCCCCCCCCTCCTCCATTTTCACCATGGTGCAGGCAGTCGCTGCCTGGGGCGATCTCTCCTCTACAGCGCCCTGAGCTCCGGCTCCCACTTCGCATACAGGAAACAGTCTCAGGGCGATGACGTCATCACCCTGAGACTGATGTCCTGCGCACGCACCTGCAGGAATCAGAACGGAACAGCGGCGACAGCAGGCAGAGCAGGGAGATCACTCTCCCTGCTTTGCAGCTGCAGAGGGGCACTGGCATCGCTAATCATATCGGAAGTGCTGCCGATATGATTAGTGTTATTACCGGACTGGGGGGTAAGGGGGCGGGGCTTGTGGACGTGGCCACATGTCTCGGGGGCCCGATCCTCCGGTGGGCCAGTCCGCCCCTGGGTGCAGGGTAGTGTCACAAGGACTGCAAAGTTTGCGAAGATGCTGAGATAGTACCTTGCCGATCGTACAAAAGTGCTCCTAGACTCCTCTGTGCCTTATAATTATTGGGTATCCAAGCTGGACACGTGGCAAGAATTGGCTTTCTATGCCTTGGAAGTCCTGGCTTGCCCTGCCACTAGCGTTTTGTCAGAGCACCATAACCGTTCAAAAGTTAAGCAGTAGTTTCATGTTTATCCCCAGGTTTAAATGTTTTAGTCCATGCTTACAGGATGGGTATTACAAGTACAGGAAACCAGCTCCTTTGTAATGGGAACGATACTTAGAGGCTCTCATCCATGTTTCTTTCCAGGGGCATTGAACTGCCTCACAATTTTTGGCAGCCCTGTCTAGGGAAATACTACAAAAGACCCACTTCCTTATAATGGGCACATTATTTAAATAGGCCCTCATGCACGTCTCTATGCAGGGACATTGGGGTGCCTCACAATTTTTGGCTTCCCTGCCTAGGGCAATCCTACAAAAGACCCACTTCCTTATAATGGGCACATTATTAAAAGAGGCCCTCATGCACGCCTCTATCTAGGGGCATAAGAGTGCCACACTATTTTTGGCTTCCCTGCCTGGGGCAATCCTACAAAATACCCACTTCCTTAAACTGGGCAAAATTATTTAAAGAGGCCCTCATGCACGCCTCTATCCAGGGGCATAAGAGTGCCTCCCAACTTTTGGCTTCCCTGCCTAGGGCAATCCTTCAAAAGACCCACTTCCTTATAATGGGCACATTATTAAAAGAGGCCCTCATGCACGCCTCTATCCAGAGGCATTGAAGTGCCTCCCAACTTTTGGCTTCCCTGCCTAGGGCAATCCTTCAAAAGACCCACTTCATTATAATGGGCATATTATTTAAAGAGGCCCTCATGCACGCCTCTATCCATGGGCATTGAGGTGCCCCACAATTTTTGTCTTTCCTGCGTAGGGCAATCCTCCAAAAGACCCACTGACTTATGTTTAGGCAATAAATAGTTAATAACTTATATAAGTCTTATGGAAGTCATTCAGAGATCTTCCAGTGTGCAGACTGCAGCATCCCCCATCCTACCCCTCCCTTTGAATCCCACTTGCATTGGAATTAGCTGCACAGAAGTTCCTTATCAGCATGGACTGAATGTACTGTAATGTACAATTAAAGGCTAAATTGAAGCTAACCAACACACAGAATTAATTAAATGTTTTTCAGAATAAAATGTAGATTCAGCATAATATGATGCAATCGCCTAGAAACACCCCGAAGGAATGCCCCTTTAATGATAAGTAATAAAACTGTTAACCTCTCCTAAAATAAAGGTCTTTGTCATTAAGCTCTACCTTGACATGGGTGTCAGCGTGGTTCTTTCGGTGGCGTCAACAATCAGACAAAGCATCCAATTTGGTGGCAGAAAATTAAGATGACAGCAAACACGAAAGGTGTGGAGGGCATCCATTACACTTATAATGGGCACAATATTAAAAGAAGCCCTCATGCACGTCTCTGTCCAGGGGCATTGAAGTGCCTCCCAATGTTTAGCAGCCCTGCCTAGGGCAATACTACAAAAGACCCACTTCCTTAAAATGGGCACATTATTAAAAGAGGGCCTCATGCACGCCTCTATCAAGGGGCATAAGAGTGCCACACTATCCTTGGCTTCCCTGCCTAGGGCAATCCTGTAAAAGCCCCACTTCCTTTTAATGGGCACAATATTAATAAAGGCCCTCATGCACGCCTCTATCCAGGGGCACTGGGGTGCCTCCCAACTTTTGGCTTCCCTGCCTAGGGCAATCCTACAAAAGACCCAATTCCTTATAATGGGCACAATTTTAAAATAGGCCCTCATGCATGCCTCTATCCAGGGGCATTGAAGTGTCTGCCAACTTTTGGCTTCCCTGCCTTGGGCAATCCTACAAAAGACCCACTTCCTTATAATGGGAACAATATTAAGAGGCCCTCATGCACGCCTCTATCCAGAGGCATTGGGGTGCCTCCCAACTTTTGGCTTACCTGCCTAGGGCAATCCTACAAAATACCCACTTCCTTAGAATGGGCAAAATATTAAAAGAGGCCCTCATGAACGCCTCTATCCAGGGGCAAATTGGGGTGCCTCCCAACTTTTGGCTTCCCTGCCTAGGGCAATCCTACTAAAGACCCACTTCCTTATAATGGGCACAATATTAAAAGAGGTACTCATGCACGCCTCTATCCAGGGGCATAAGAGAACCACACTATCCTTGGCTTCCCTGCCTAGGGTAATCCTGTAAAAGACCCACTTCCTTTTAATGGGCACAATATTAATAAAGGCCCTCATGCACGCCTCCAACCAGGGGCATTGGGGTGCCTCCCAACTTTTGGCTTCCCTGCCTAGGGCAATCCTACTAAAGACCCACTTCCTTTTAATGGGCACAATATTAAAAAAGGCCGTCATGCACGCCTCTATCCAGGGGCATTGGGGTGCCTCCCAACTTTTGGCTTCCCTGCCTAGGGCAATTCTACTAAAGACCCACTTCCTTATAATGGGCACAATATTAAAAGAGGTACTCATGCACGCCTCTATCCAGGGGCATAAGAGAACCACACTATCCTTGGCTTCCCTGCCTAAGGTAATCCTGTAAAAGACCCACTTCCTTATAATGGGCACAATATTAAAAGAGGCCCTCATGCACGCCTCTATCCAGGCGCATAAGAGTGCCTCCCAACTTTTGGCTTCCCTACCTAGGGCAATCCTACAAAACACCCACTTCCTCATAATGGGCACAATATTAAAAGAGGCTCTCATGCACGCCTCTATCCAGGGGCATTGTGGTGCCTCACAATTTTTGTCTTCCCTGCCTAAGGCAATACTACAAAAGACCCACTTTGTTATAATAGGCACAATATTAAAAGAGGCCCTCATGCACGCCTCTCTCCAGGGGCATAAGAGTGGCACACTATTTTTGGCTTCCCTGCCTAGGGCAATAGTACAAAAGACCCACTTCCTTATAATGGAAAAGAAAACCAAGAAATTGTTGCGCCACACTGTGCAAATTAGCCGAAGCAAGGGGTTATATTGAAATGTCACTCACCTTTTCTAGTTGCGCCCCCTGCACAACTAGGTTGATGATTTGAGGTGAGATTTAACCGCAGGCATAAATCCGTTGCTACGTGTAGAGAAGCCTTTCCTTATGGAACTTCAACATCTCTCCCAGAGATCACGAGCCCAGGGAAGGGCAGCTCCTCTGTGTTGACCAAATCCTGTCCCAGAGCTGCTCTCAAACCACACTCCCCAAAGGGAGGATTTGAGCACGATATGAAGTAAAAAGGTATGATAAAATGAGTGCTAGGGACAGAAACAGGCACTGGGCTCTTATCGAATATTACCTTTCAAATTTATTGTGAACAGTAGATGTTATAGGTCTCCTCGCCACAACATGTTTTGACACTAAAGGTGTCTTTCTCAAGTGGATCCACTTGAGAAAGACACCTTTAGTGGAAACATGTTGTGGCGAGGAGACCTATAACATCTACTGTTCACAATAAATTTAAAAGGTAATATTCGATAAGTGCCCAGTGCCTGTTTCTGTCCCTAGCGCTCATTTTATCATTCCTTTTTACTTCATATCGTACTTCCTTATAATGGGCACAATATTAAAAGAGGCCCTCATGCACGTCTCTATCCAGGGGCATTGGGGTGCCTCCCAATGTTTAGCAGCCCTGCCTAGGGCAATACTACAAAAGACCCACTTCCTTATAATGGGCACAATATTAAAAGAGGCCCTCTTGCACGCCTCTTTCTAGGGGCATTGAAGTGCCTCCCAACTTTTGGCTACCCTGCCTAGGGCAATCCTACAAAAGACCAACTTCCTTATAATGGGCACAATATTAAGAGGCCCTCATGCACGCCTCTATCCAGGGGCATTGGGGGTCCCTCCCAACTTTTGGCTTCCTTGCCTAGGGCAATACTACAAAAGACCCACTTCCTTATAATGGTCACATTATTAAAAGAGGCCCTTATGCACACCCCTATCCAGGGGCTTAAGAGTGCCACACAATTTTTGGCTTCCCTACCTAGGGCAATCCTACAAAAGACCCACTTCCTTATAATGGGCACAATATTAAAAGAGGCCCTCTTGCATGCCTCTATCCAGTGGCATTAGGGTGCCTCCCATCTTTTGGCTTCCCTTCCTAAGGCAATAGTACAAAAGATCCACTTCCTTAAAATGAGCACATTATTTAAAGAGGCCCTCATGCACGCCTCTATCCAGGGGCATTGGGGTGCCTCCCAACTTTTGGCTTTCCTTCCTAAGGCAATCCTACAAAAGACCCACTTCCTTATAATGGGCACATGATTAAAAGAGGCCCTCATGCATGCCTCTATCCAGGGGCATAAGAGTGTCACACTATTTTTGCTCCCCAGGGTCTCCTGTACTTCCCCAGGGCCCGCTGTGCTCCCCCAGGGCCTGCTGTGCTCCCCCAGGGCCTGCTGTGCTCCCCCGAGCCTGCTGTACATCCCAGGCACCTCTGCCCCTCGTCTCTGGCCACAGGACTTCACCCAATAACGGGACTCATCAACCTGCGGACCCAGGTGCTGCACCGTTGAAGCCCCTTACCTGTGACCAGGCCCCCTCATCTCCTTGACCACCAGCCTCCTACGTCCCGCCCGCAAGGAGCCGCCATCATTCTCACGGTGCCTCTGACCCCTGCCTGCACGGGGCCGCCAACACCCTCACGGTGCCTCTGACCCCTGCCTGCACGGAGCCGCCAACACCCTCACGGTGCCTCTGACCCCTGCCTGCACGGAGCCGCCAATACCTTGACTGTGCCTCTGACCCCTGCCTGCACTGCATCTCTGGCTGCACTACCCTCCCGGCTGCTTCTCACCCGTGGCTGCACTGCATCTCTGGCTGCACTCCCCTCCTGGCTGCCTGTCACCCGTGGCTGCACTGCATCTCTGACTGCATTACCCTCCTGGCTGCTTCTCACCCGTGGCTACATCTCATCTCACCCGTAGCTGCACTGCACCTCTGGCTGCACCTTACCCGTGGCTGCACTGCATCTCTGACTGCATTACCCTCCTGGCTGCTTCTTACCTGTGGCTGCATCCCATCTCACCCGCAATCATCATCTCACCTCATCCGTGGCTGCACCTCATCACATCCGTGGCTGCACCTCATCACACCCGTGGCTACACCTCATCTCAGCCGTGGCTGCACCTCATCTCATCTCACCTGTGGCTGCACCTCATCTCGTCTCACCCGTGGCTGCATCTCGTCTCACCCGTGGCTGCATCTCGTCTCACCCGTGGCTGCATCTCGTCTCACCGGTGGCTGCATCTCGTCTCACCCGTGGCTGCACCTCGTCTCACCCGTGGCTGCATCTCGTCTCACCCGTGGCTGCATCTCGTCTCACCGGTGGCTGCATCTCATCTCACCCGTGGCTGCACCTCGTCTCACCCGTGGCTGCACCTCGTCTCACCCGTGGCTGCACCTCGTCTCACCCTGCTACATCTCACCTGGCTGTTTCTTCCCCCGACTGAACCCACCCCCGGCTGCATCTCACCCTCTGCTACACCTCAACCCTAGCTGCATCCCTTCCCCTGGTTCCATCCCTTCCCCAGCCTGCATCTTATCCCTGAACTGCATCTCCTTAGATCCTCCCCCGGACTGCACCCCATCAATTGACCCTACCTCAACCACGACCACTCACCCATCACCGGGAACTCGCCCTTGCCACACCAGATCCCCGGCTACCTCGGACCTCACCCACCTCTCCTCCCCTACTCACCCCACCATGTTTCCGCTTATTCTCACCTTCACTCCCATCCTCCTCCACTTCCTACTACCCCCACCCAACCCCCACTGGGCAAAGAAATCCTACTCTCATCCTCCATCCTTCCTACCCACCTCACCCAATGGTCTGAACTATTCCCCCACTTTCAACCCACCATCTCTAGACGTACACGCCCACCACGCAAGCTCCCCTGTTCCCACCTCCTAACCCTCTCCTTGCTCCTCCTACTCTCCGGTGACATTTCCCCTAACCTGGCCCACCCCACCATACCACCTCACTCTCCTCCACCCAGGGGCGTAACTAGAACTGGCAGGGCCCCATAGCAAACTTTTGAACGGGGCCCCCTCCAAGACACGCCCCCAATGACACGCCCCTCCAAGACACGCCCCCCTAAATGACACGCCCCTTCAAGACACACCCCCTTACAGGCCCCAGCAGTATATACAGCAGCCCCAGTGGTATACCGCAGCCTCTCCAGTGGTATATACAGGCCCCAGCAGTATTACAGCAGCCTCCGCAGTGGTGGTATATACAGGCCCCAGTGGTGGTATACAGGGCCCCTGGTGGTGGTATATACAGGCCCCTGGTGGTGGTATATACAGGCCCCTGGTGGTGGTATATACAGGCCCCTGGTGGTGGTATATACAGAGCCCCTGGTGGTAGTATACAGAGCCCCTGGTGGTGGTATATACAGAGCCCCTGGTGGTAGTATACAGAGCCCCTGGTGGTGGTATATACAGGCCCCTGGTGGTATTATACAGAGCCCCTGGTGGTGGTATATACAGGCCCCTGGTGGTAGTATACAGAGCCCCTGGTGGTGGTTTATACAGGCCCCTGGTGGTAGTATACAGGGCTCCTGGTGGTGGTATGTACAGAGCCCCTGGTGGTAGTATACAGAGCCCCTGGTGGTGGTATATACAGGCCCCTGGTGGTAGTATACAGAGCCCCTGGTGGTGGTATATACAGGCCCCTGGTGGTAGTATACAGGCCCCTGGTGGTGGTATATACAGAGCCCCTGGTGGTAGTATACAGGCCCCTGGTGGTGGTATATACAGAGCCCCTGGTGGTAGTATACAGGCCCCTGGTGGTAGTATACAGGCCCCTGGTGGTAGTATACAGAGCCCCTGGTGGTGGTATATACAGGCCCCTGGTGGTAGTATACAGAGCCCCTGGTGGTGGTATATACAGGCCCCTGGTGGTAGTATACAGAGCCCCTGGTGGTAGTATACAGGCCCCTGGTGGTAGTATATAGAGCCCCTGGTGGTGGTAGTATATAGAGCCCCTGGTGGTGGTAGTATACAGAGCCCCTGGTGGTGGTAGTATACAGAGCCCCTGGTGGTAGTATACAGGCCCCTGGTGGTATATACAGAGCCCCTGGTGGTGGTAGTATACAGAGCCCCTGGTGGTAGTATACAGGCCCCTGGTGGTATATACAGAGCCCCTGGTGGTGGTAGTATACAGAGCCCCTGGTGGTAGTATACAGGCCCCTGGTGGTATATACAGAGCCCCTGGTGGTGGTAGTATACAGAGCCCCTGGTGTGGTAGTATACAGAGCCCCTGGTGGTAGTATACAGGCCCCTGGTGGTAGTATACAGGCCCCTGGTGGTGGTAGTATACAGAGCTCCTGGTGGTATATACAGAGCCCCTGGTGGTGGTAGTATACAGAGCCCCTGGTGGTAGTATACAGGCCCCTGGTGGTATATACAGAGCCCCTGGTGGTGGTAGTATACAGAGCCCCTGGTGGTGGTAGTATACAGAGCCCCTGGTGGTAGTATACAGGCCCCTGGTGGTAGTATACAGGCCCCTGGTGGTGGTAGTATACAGAGCCCCTGGTGGTAGTATACAGGCCCCTGGTGGGTATATACAGGCCCCCCACTCCTCCTCTGCTGCACACGTCACCTGTAAAGGAATAACATCATACTTACTTATCTCTGCCGGCTGCCGCCGCTCTGCACCGCGCTCCGTCTTCATCCAGCTTCTTCCTGGTTGTGACCGCCGGGCGCAGGAAATGACGTCACAACCAGGAAGAAGCTGGATGAAGACGGAGCGCGGTGCAGAGCGGCGGCAGCCGGCAAGATAAGTAAGTATGATGTATTCCTTTACAGGTGACGTGTGCAGCAGAGGAGGAGTGGGGGACCTGTATATACACACTGGGGGCCTGTAGCTGACCGGATAGCAGCGTAGCGGCGCTGGGTCCGGGCCCCCCACAAGGGCCGGGCCCAAAGCGACTGCTACGTCTGCTATGCCGGTAGTTACGCCCCTGCCTCCACCCCACTCCATCGGCCCATCACCAACCCTCGCAACCCTCTTAACCTCCGTCCTATTCCCCCTATCCCTGCTTCCTCTATCCCCCTACCCGGCGCACTCTGGAACGCCCTCTCGGCCCGTAACAAACTCACCCTTATCCACAACCTCTTCATCTCCAGAAAACTCTCCTTCCTCGGCATCACGGAGACCTGGCTTACCCCCTCTGACACAACCTCCCCGGCTGCCCTCTCCTACGGGGGATTCACTCTCTCCCACACTCCCTGCCCCACCAACATCCGCGGCGGTGGCGTTGGCCTACTTCTGGCCAGCGACTGCTCCTTCTCCCCTATTACCCCACCCCCCCTCCCCTCCTTCGAGGCACACTCCGTCCGCATCTACTCCCCCTGCAACCTCCAACTAGCCATTTTCTACCGCCCCCCTGGATCCCCCTCTACCTTCTTTGACCACTTCACAACCTGGCTCCTCCACCTCCTCCTCCGACATCCCTACCATCATCATGGGCGATTTCAACATCCCCATTGACACCCCCAAAGCCGCTGCCTCCAGACTCCTATCCCTCACCTCCTCTTTTGGCCTCTCCCAATGGATCTCCTCCGCCACGCACACTGGTGGCCACACACTTGACCTAGTCTTCACCCGCCTCTGCTCCCTCTCCGACCTTGCACACTCAACCCTCACCCACTCTGACCACAACTTACTGACCTTCTTGTCCCTCGTCCCCCCTACTACGCACCCCCCCACCCGCATACTCCCCCACCCCCGCAGAAACCTTAAGCTCATAGACTTCCATTCACTCTCAGAATCCCTCCTCCCCCTCTCTGACTTGGCCTCTTCTCACGACGCTGACTCTGCCGCCTCCCTCTACAACTCCACTCTCACCACAGCCCTCGACTAGGCTGCTCCGCTCACATTTAATACAACACGACTGCAACGACAACCATGGCTCACGACTCTCACCAAAAAACTCCGACGGATGACTAGGGCAGCCGAGCGGAAATGGAAGAAGTCCCACTCCGCAGAGCACTTTGCCCTATACAAGCGTTCCCTCAATACCTTCAAGGCTGCCCTTGACTCCGCAAAACAAGCCTACTTCTCCCTAATTACCGCCCTGTCTCACAACCCCAAACAACTCTTCAAAACCTTCAACTCCCTACTTCGCCCCCCTGCACCTCCTCCCTCACCTCTCATCTTCGCCACCTTCTTCAAAGACAAAATTGACAAACTCAGACAAAGCTTTGACCCACACTCCCCTCGCCCCATCCCACCTCCAGCCCATCCCCCCCCACCCAAATGCAGTTTCACTCCCATGACTGAGGACCACCTCTCCTCCCTTCTATCACGATCGCACCTCACCACCTGCGCCCTTGACCCACTCCCCTCCCACCTCATCCCTAACCTTACAACAGTCCTCATCCCTGCCCTGACACACCTCTTCAACATATCACTCAAATCCGGCACATTCCCCTCACTTTTCAAGCACGCCCTAATCACGCCCATCCTAAAAAAACCATGCCTCGACCCTACAACAGTCTCCAACTATCGCCCCATGTCTCTTCTCCCGTTTGCCTCAAAACTTCTTGAACAGCACGTCCACTCCGAACTGTCCTCCCACCTCTCTACCTATGCTCTCTTTGATCACCTTCAATCCGGCTTCCGACCGCACCACTCCACTGAAACAGCCCTAACCAAAGTCACTAATGACCTTCTGATCGCCAAGAGCAAACGACACTACTCCGTCCTCATCCTTCTCGACTTCTCTGCCGCCTTTAATCTCTTGGAATTACTGACCTTGCTCTCTCCTGGATCTCCTCCTACCTGACGGGCAGGACCTTCAGCGTCACCCACTCCCACACCACCTCCTCGCCCCACCCCCTTTCCGTAGGTGTCCCCCAAGGCTCTGTCCTGGGACCACTACTCTTCTCTATTTACACCCTCGGCCTAGGCAACCTCATCGAGTCACATGGCCTCCAATACCACCTCTACGCCGACGACACTCAGCTCTACCTGTCTGGCCCCGACATCTCCTCTCTTCTATCCAAAATTCCTCACTGCCTATCCGCCATTGCATCCTTCTTTTCCACCCGCTTCCTCAAACTCAACATGGACAAGACAGAATTCATCGTCTTTCCCCCTCACAACCCTCCCCCCCTTCCTGACCTATCCATCACCGTCAACGACTGCACCCTCTCACCCATCCCCCATGCCAAATGTCTCGGGGTACCCCTCGACTCCTCCCTCTCCTTCAAGCCCCATATCCAAGCCCTCGCCACCGCCTGCCGACTCCAACTAAAAAACATTGCCTGCATCCGCTCCTTCCTTGACCACAACACAGCTAAGACACTTGTCCATGCCCTCATTATCTCCCGCCTGGACTACTGCAACCTCCTATTCACTGGCCTCCCTGCCTCCTCCCTTGCACCTCTCCACACCATCCTCAACTCTGCTGCCCGGCTCATCAACCTATCTTCCCGCTGCTCCCCCGCCTCCCCTCTCTGCCAAGCCCTCCACTGGCTCCTCATCCCCAGCGATCTCGCTTCAAAACCCTAACCTTGACATACAAGGCCATACACAACCTGTCCCCTCCCTACATCTCCAACCTGGTCTCCCGCTACCTCCCTTCGCGCAATCTGCGCTCCTCCCAAGAACTCCTCCTCTCAACCCCCCGCATCTCCACCTCCCACAACCGCACACAAGACTTCTCTCGTGCTTCTGCCAGACTCTGGAACTCCCTCCCCCATCACATCAGACACTCCCCAACCCTGGGAATCTTCAAGAAAAACCTGAAGACCCACCTCTTCCTATAAGCCTATAACACACACTGAGACCCACTGCACCATCTCACCTCCCCCTCCTACTGTCTCCCTCCCCACCCCCTTTAGACTGTGAGCCCTCGCGGACAGGATCCCTGACCCTGCTGTACCCATATGACTAATTGTGATATGTCATCGTTTGTCGTCGTTTGTGGTCGTCCTCGACCACCTGTTTCTGTCTACCCTCCAAATTGTAAAGCGCCATGTATCCAAATGGCGCTATATAAATACCTATTAATAATAAAATAAATAATAATAATGGGACAAAATGCCGGAATGCCCGCGCTGCCACCAAGAATCACCAGGAAACAAAGAGTTAACTGGGCAGATTTTTCTTTTATTCTATCCTACGCGTTTGAGAGCCTCTATGCGAGCTCGTTCCTCTCTGAAACGCGTAGGATAGAATAAAAGAAAAATCTGCCCAGTTAGATCTTTGTTTCCTGGTGATTCTTGGTGGCAGTGCGAGCATTCCGGCATTTTGTCCCATTACAGCATTCTTGTTTCCACGGTTATCGTGAAGGTGCGGCCCTGCAGCAGCCATTCTACAAGCCATCTTACAGGCGATTATACCGGTTGTGGGTAACACAACCTAACCAGGTGAGCAGTTTTTGATATATACTGCTATAACCCTTTGTAAAAAGGATAAGACCCTATGCGCATTTATCTCACGTTTACAGGTTGATCACACTATTTTTGGCTTCCCTGCATAAGGCAATCCTACTAAAGACCCACTTCCTTATAATGGGCACAATATTAAAAGAGGCACTCATGCATGCCTCTATCCAGGGGCATTGAAGTGCCTCCCAACTTTTGGCTTCCCTGCCTAGGGCAATCCTACAAAAGACCCACTTCCTTATAATGGGCACAACATTAAAAGAGGCCCTCATGCACGTGTCTATCCAGGGGCATTTAAGTCCCTCCCAATATTTAGCAGCCCTGACTACAGCAATACTACAAAAGACCCACTTCCTTAAAATGGGCACATTATTTAAAGAGGCCGTCATGCACGCCTCTATCCAGGGACATAAGAATGCCACACTATTTTTGGCTTCCCTGCCTAGCGCAATACTACAAAAGACCCACTTCCTTATAATTGGCACAATATTAAAAGAGGCCCTCATGCACGCCTCTATCTAGGGGCATTAAAGTGCCTCCCATCTTTTGGCTTCCCTGCCTAGGGCAATCCTACAAAAGACCAACTTCTTTATAATAGGTACATAGCCTCCTCCACTCTCCTCTGCCCCCCAGCCTCCTCCGCTCTCCTCTGCCCCCCAGCCTCCTCCGCTCTCCTCTGCCACCCAGCCTCCTCCGCTCTCCTCTGCCCCCCAGCCTCCTCTGCCCTCCAGCCTCCTCCGCTCTTCTCTGCCCTCCAGCCTCCTCCGCTCTCCTCTGCCCTCCAGCCTCCTCCGCTCTCCTCTGCCCTCCAACCTCCTCCGCTCTCCTCTGCCCTCCAGCCTCCTCCGCTCTCCTCCGCTCTCCAGCCTCCTCCGCTCTCCTCTGCCCTCCAGCCTCCTCTGCCCTCCAGCCTCCTCTGCTCTCCTCTGCCCTCCAGCCTCCTCCGCTCTCCTCTGCCCTCCAGCCTCCTCGTGCTCTCCTCTGCCCCCCAGCCTCCTCTGCTCTCCTCTGCCCCCCAGCCTCCTCCGCTCTCCTCTGCCCTCCAGCCTCCGCTCTCCTCTCCCCTCCAGCCTCCGCTCTCCTCATATATATATGTTTGTATATAATATACATGTGTGTTTGTGTATATGCAAATAATGTCTCTATATCTCTACATCTATATAGATTTCTGTGTGTGTATGTGCCTTTGTCTATATGCAATGTACAGTATGTGTATATACCTCTACATCTATATAGATTTGTGTGTGTGTATGTGCCTTTGTCTATATGCAATGTACAGTATGTGTATATACCTCTACATCTATATAGATTTGTGTGTGTGTATGTGCCTTTGTCTATATGCAATGTACAGTATGTGTATATATTTGTGTATGTAATATAATTTGTGAATGATGTGTGTATGTATATATATATTTCTACATCTTTATAGATTTGCATGTGTGTACATATAATGTGTGTATATCTAATATATAAAAGCCGAAGGCACTTCCGTCACTTTGGCCGCACTTTCATCACTTTGGCCGCACTTCCGTCACTTTGGCCGCACTTCCGTCACTTTCTCCAGACGTATACACACACACACACTCCACTATACTTACCACTGGCCCTGCGTCCGCCGCCTGGATCCTCAGTTGACATGTCGTCGCCCCCCAACTACTGGATCCAATATGGCGTCCAGGAAGTCTCGCAAGATTTCCCCGACGCCATATTGGATCCAGTCGTCCGGGGGCGGCGACATACTTTGTCCAAGATGGCGTCCGGGAAGTCTCGCGAGACTTCCCAGACGCCATATTGGATCCAGTCGTCCAGGGGCGCCGACATGTCGACTGACGATCCAGCCGGCAGGGAAGACGCACGGCCGGTGGTAAGTATAGCGGAGTGTGTGTATGTGTGTGCTGACCACTCTGCCTATGGCGCTGCGCTGACCACTCTGCCGACGGCGCTGCGCTGACCACTCCCGTCCATGGCGCTGCGCTGACCACTCTGCCCATGCCGCTGCGCTGACCACTCTGCCCACGCCGCTGCGCTGACCACTCTGCCCACGCCGCTGTGCTGACCACTCTGCCCACGCCGCTGCGCTGACCACTCTGCCCACGGCGCTGCACTGACCACTCTGCCCACGGCGCTGCGCTGACCACTTTCACCGCACTCACTGCTAACCACTGAGCCACCGCACTGTGCTAACCACTGAGCCACCGCGCTGTGCTAACCACTGAGCCACCGCACTGTGCTAACCACTGAGCCACCGCGCAGTGTTAACCACTGAGCCACCGCGCAGTGCTAACCACTGAGCCACCGCGCAGTGCTAACCACTGAGCCACCACGCAGTGCTAACCACTGAGCCACCGCACAGTGCTAACCACTGAGCCACCGCGCAGTGCTAACCACTGAGCCACCGCATACTCTGCTACCCACAGAGCCACCTGTATACACACAATTCATTTCACCGCACTCCCGTAACTATTAGTAAATAAACTATATATGGATTCTAGACTACCCGATTCTTTAGAATCGGGCCGCCATCTAGTATATGATATTTATTTAAATCCTTTCTTTATCGCACCACACCCTTGCTCTATACTTCCAAGGGTATGATTGTTTTCCATCATCTAATATATAAAGCTGAATGTGTGTATGTGTGTATGTGTGTGTGTATGTGTGTATATCCGGGATTGGCATCTACATCGTCGCAGCTACAGCCGCAAAATTTTGCAGAGTCACACGTCTGGAACCCGGGAGCGTCATAGGCTATGTTGTGAGGCGAAATTTTAACCCTGTGCGTTCCAGTTCACCAAACAATTTTGCCCCTATCTACATAATGGGGAAAAAAGGGAAAGGAAACGTGTGGGAGGAAAATCGACAGCTATCAGCTATAGAGACAAAATTTTGCACAGTCACACGTCTGGACCCCGTGAGCGTCATAGGCTTTGTTGTTGGGCGAAATTTTAACCCCGCGCATTCCAATTCACCAAACAATTTTGCCCCTATCTACATAATGGGGAAAATGTGACAGTTACCAGTTGACAGTTGTGAATGAGAGGGGCTTAATGATAGCACCAAAGACTAACAGCATATACCAGCATATAGTCACTAAGGTGGGGCCCAGTGGCGTAACTACCGGCATAGCAGCCGTAGCGGTCGCTTTGGGGCCCGGCGCTTGTGGGGGGCCCGGACCCAGTGCCGCTACGCAGCCGCTGCTATACCGGCAGCTGCGCCTGCGATACTTACAGGGGCGGACTGGCCCGGCGGGCCCCGACACTTTGGGGCCACGCCCACTAAGCCCCGCCCCCATACCCCACTGGGTGCTGTAGGGGGGGCCCGGACGGAAAGGGGGGGCCCATTGGTCCCCTGAGCACCCCCACATGTCATACAAGGGGGCCTCTGACCGCTGCCCACACACGCTATCCTCGGGGCCCCCTGACCGCTGCCTCCATTACTGCTGCGTCCCCCCGCTCTCCATTACCAGTCGCGCTGATCTGCCTGTCATGTGGGCTGTAGCCGGCGCCGCTCTATTTCCTGTATCGCCAGCTACAGCGTCACACTACATGACAGGCTGTGACTGTGATCAGCGCGACTGCCTGCTGCAGGTAATGGAGAGCGGGGGGCCTGTATATACCACCACCAGGGGCCTGTATACCACCACCAGGGGCTCTGTATATACCACCACCAGGGGCCCTGTATATACCACCACCACCAGGGGCCCTGTATATACCACCACCACCAGGGGCCCTGTATATACCACCACCACCAGGGGCCCTGTATATACCACGACCACCAGGGGCCCTGTATATACCACCACCACCTCCAGGGGCCCTGTATATACCACCACCACCACCAGGGGCCCTGTATATACCACCACCACCACCAGGGGCCCTGTATATACCACCACCACCACCAGGGACCCTGTATATACCACCACCACCACCAGGGGCCCTGTATATACCACCACCAGGGGCCCTGTATATACCACCACCACCACCAGGGGCCCTGTATATACCACCACCACGGGCCCTGTATATACCACCACCACCACCAGGGGCCCTGTATATACCACCACCACCACCAGGGAGGCTGCTGTATATACCACCACCACCACCACCAGGGAGGCTGCTGTATATACCACCACCACCAGGGAGGCTGCTGTATACCACTGGGGCTGCTGTAATACTGCTGGGGCCTGTATATACCACTGGGGAGGCTGCTGTATACCACTGGGGCTGCTGTAATACTGCTGGGGCCTGTATATACCACTGGGGAGGCTGCTGTATACCACTGGGGCTGCTGTAATACTGCTGGGGCCTGTATATACCACTGGGGAGGCTGCTGTATACCACTGGGGCTGCTGTATATACTGCTGGGGCCTGTATATACCACTGGGGAGGCTGCTGTATACCACTGGGGCTGCTGTATATACTGCTGGGGACTGTATATACCACTGGGGAGGCTGTATATACTGCTGGGGCCTGTAAGGGTGTGTGTCATTGGGGGGGCGTGTCTTGGAGAGGGCGTGTCATTGGGGGGCGTGTCTTGGAGGGGGCCCCGTTCAAAAGTTTGCTATGGGGCCCTGCCAGTTCTAGTTACGCCCCTAGTGGGGCCCCAACATGAGATATTCACCACACACATGGGACATGTATACACACCACACGCACACAAAGAGTAACAGCAAGTGTATAGTCGCTAAGGTGCAGCCCCAACACTGGATACTCACCACGCACCCGAACAAACACACACCACAAAGAGACACACACAACACAGAGACACCCCCACACCCCCAAGGGGACGCACACACACTCTATAGCGACACATGCACTCACCCCACAGGGACACACACACCACAAAGAGACACACATAACACAGACACACACCACACAGACCCCCCCCCCCCACAGGGACACACACACATAGCCACCCTATAGGGACACATGCACTCACCCCACAGGGACACACACACCACAAAGAGACACACACCACACAGACCCCCCCACAGGGACACACACACATACACACCCTGTAGGGACACATGCACTCACCCCTCAGGGACACACACACACCACAAAGGGACACACACAACACAGAGACACACACACCTCACACAGACACCCCCCCCCACAGGGACACACACACATACACACCCTATAGGGACACATGCACTCACCCCACAGGGACACACACACACCACAAAGAGACACACACAACACAGATACACACCACACACACACACCACAGACCCCCACACAGGGGCACACACACATACACACCCTATAGGGACACATGCACTCACCCCACAGGGACACACACACGCCACAAAGAGACACACACAACAGAGACACACACCACACAGACCCCCCCACAGGGACACACACATACACACCCTATAGGGGCACATGCACTCACCCCACAGACACACACACACACCACAAAGAAACACACACAACAGAGACACACACCACACAGACCCCATCCCACAGGGACACACACATACACACCCCAGGGACACACACACCACACAGACAGACACAGATGTGCACAAATCACCTCACACAACTCGCCTCATACGTGTGCTATCTTTATTTTCCAAACATAAACATCTGATTAAAAACAGCCAATGTGCAACACATGTGCCACATAGGGAATTAAGGCAGATGTCAGTCACATGAGCTTTCTATTATGTGTATGTGTGAGGTAACATATACTGCCCGGCCGGGGGGAGGGTTTACTGTTGGCTAGAGATTTATTAGGCTGCCTATAGCAACCAATCACAGCTCAGCTTCTATTTTCCTACAGGTAATTAATATGACATATTCAAATTCTATTTTGTTATAGCTAACAGCAGTTATTTATTAACCCGGGCGTAGCCGGGTACTACAGCTAGTATCCATATAAAGTTGATTAAATGCAAAAAGGCACCTCTCATTACACTGAAAATCTTAAAGGGACACTGTCAGGTCATTTTTCAGTATGATGCTAATATTACCCTTGAATAGAGCCTGGGCAGACCTTTAAAAAACATGTAAAATCATTATTGTAATGTTCGTAGTTTCAATGTTATCAACATTGTCAGATCCTGTAGAGAGCTGCTGCATTAGTCCTGTCCCATTATAACCAAACAGGAATAGTCCTGGTGCTTTATAAACTGTAATGTAATTATGCACTCCCTCTCAGCAGCTCTCTCCTCCCATCTCCCTTTGCTAACAGTGCAGTGTCAGGTTTCACATACAGGAGAAACCAATTCCTGGCCAAATTAAAACAGAGGCTACCTCTTAAATTCAAGCAGAACATATAAAATGAATTATCAGCCAAAATCTCTGGTACAAAATATTCTTTATTATTTCAAACAAAAGTTGAATAAACAAATTATTAAAAACAATGAGATACCAAGAATTACATCCAAGAGAGACTAAACCCCAAATATTAAAGTAGGAGAATGGTATATTATATATTAAACAGAGATACAAACAAAGGAATAAATTTATAAAAATTTATATAAAAAAAAGCACCCACTTTCTCCTATATTTCAATTATACAGTCCTAAGACAAACAAATCTTGATTAGTAATAAAAATTGTTATGTACACATGAAATTACAAGAAAAAAGTGATAGTAAATAGGGTGTAGGGACCTTATGCAGGTGAATGTCTACTAGGTGGCAGCAAAGTCCAATTCAGTGAAAAACATGTACCACAAAATTAAATGAATAAGTAAAAGTGTAACTAAATCTGCCAAAATAATAATAAATGTGGTATACACAAAGTGCAACAATATGGATGCTGAAGGTGACTCAACTTATAGTGATAACTAATGTCACACATGACCAGGGCCGGCGTCAGCACCCGGGCAAATGCCGAGGCCCCAACGCTGAGGGGGGCCCATCGGGCCACTGAGCACCCCCACATGCCATACTAGGGGGCCCCTGACCACTTCCCCTACACGCCATCCTCGGGGCCCCCTTACTGCTGCCTAGCCCCCTTAGCACTGCCTCCCCCCTCTCTCCATTACCGGCGGCTATATTGATCTCCGCCTGTCATGTAGTGTGACTGTGTGTGACGCTGCAGCCGGCGCCGCTCTTTTTCCTGTATCGCCGGCTCAGCAGCGTCACACTACATGACAGGCTGCGATCAGCGCGACTGCCCGCCGCTAATGGAGAGAGGAGGGCGGAAGTGCTAAGAGGACGAGGCAGTGGTAAAGGGGCCCCGAGGATGGTGTGGGGGGAAAGCGGTCAGGGGCCCCATAGTATTATATGTGGGGGCGCTCAGAGGCCCATAGGCCCCAAGGATGAGTGTGGGGGCATATCTCATGCCCCCCAGGATGAGTGTGTGGGGGCAGCTCTCATGGGACCACCCCTCCCCAAGGATGAGTGTGGGGGCTGCTCTCAGGGGCCCCCAAGGCTGAAGTGTGTGGGCGCAGTGCTCAGGGGCTCCTGAGGGTGAGGACGGTGAAGGGCAGCGCTCAGGGTCCCCTGAGGATGAGGTGGGGTGGGAAGGCAGCACTCAGGGGGCCCCCAGGAGTGGGGTGGGGGGGCAGCGCTCAGGGGGCCCTGTCAGGGGCAAATTTAACCCATGGGGGAGACAGGCACAAGGGGAGACAGCGTGCTAGGGGGAGACAGCACGCAGGGGAGAGACAGCACGCAGGGTAGAGACAGACAACGTAGGGGAGAGACAGCACGCAGGGGAGGAGACAGCACGCAGGGGAGAGACAGCGTGCAGGGGAGAGACAGCGTGCAGGGGGGAGACAGCGTGCAGGGGGGAGACTGCTTGCAGGGGGGAGACTGCTTGCAGGGGGGAGACTGCGCGCAGGGGAGAGAAACAGCGCGCAGGGGGGAGACAGCGTGCAGGGGAGAGACCGTACAGGGGGGAGACAGCGTGCAGGGAGAGACAGACATGGAGGGGGAGACAGCGTGCAGGGGGAAAACAGTGTGCAGGGGGGAGACTGCGTGCAGGGGGGAGACAGGCGCAGGTGGAGACACAGCTTACGGGGGGGGACAGGCGCAGGGGAAAATAGCATGCAGGGGGAGACAGGTGCAGTGGAGAGACAAGCAGGGCACATAGGTGGAAGAGGTGGCAGTGCAGGGGAGATAGGTGTAGGGTGGACACAGTGCAGAGGTAGGAGACAGGTGTAAGGAGAGACACATGCACAGAGGAAGAAGCACAGGCAGAGACACGCAGGAGATGAGAGACAGCGCACAGGGGAGAGAGACTGCACAGAGAGAGGAGGGACCGCACAAGGGGCGAGACTGCGCACAGTATGGGAGAGACAGAGAATGGGGGAGAGACCGTATGTTAGGGATTAAATTTGCGAAGGATATATATATATATTTATACACATACATACACAGTATATATGTAGATATACGTATATGTAAATATATATATATACAGTTAGGGCCAGAAATATTTGGACAGTGACACAAGTTTTGTTATTTTAGCTGTTTACAAAAACATGTTCAGAAATACAATTATATATATAATATGGGCTGAAAGTGCACACTCCCAGCTGCAATATGAGAGTTTCCACATCCAAATCGGAGAAAGGGTTTAGGAATCATAGCTCTGTAATGCATAGCCTCCTCTTTTCAAGGGACCAAAAGTAATTGGACAATGGACTCTAAGGGCTGCAATTAACTCTGAAGGCGTCTCCCTCGTTAACCTGTAATCAATGAAGTAGTTAAAAGGTCAGGGGTGGATTCCAGGTGTGTGGTTTTGCATTTGGAAGCTGTTGCTGTGACCAGACAACATGCGGTCAAAGGAACTCTCAATTGAGGTGAAGCAGAACATCCTGAGGCTGAAAAAAAAGAAAAAATCCATCAGAGAGATAGCAGACATGCTTGGAGTAGCAAAATCAACAGTTGGGTACATTCTGAGAAAAAAGGAATTGACTGGTGAGCTTGGGAACTCTAAAAGGCCTGGGCGTCCACGGATGACAACAGTGGTGGATGATCGCCGCATACTTTATTTGGTGAAGAAGAACCCGTTCACAACATCAACTGAAGTCCAGAACACTCTCAGTGAAGTAGGTGTATCTGTCTCTAAGTCAACAGTAAAGAGAAAACTCCATGACAGTAAATACAAAGGGTTCACATCTAGATGCAAACCATTCATCAATTCCAAAAATAGACAGGCCAGAGTTAAATTTGCTGAAAAACACCTCAAGAAGCCAGCTCAGTTCTGGAAAAGTATTCTATGGACAGATGAGACAAAGATCAACCTGTACCAGAATGATGGAAGATAAAAGTTTGGAGAAGAAAGGGAACGGCACATGATCCAAGGCACACCACATCCTCTGTAAAACATGGTGGAGACAACGTGATGGCATGGGCATGCATGGCTTTCAATGGCACTGGGTCACTTGTGTTTATTGATGACATAACAGCAGACAAGAGTAGCCGGATGAATTCTGAAGTGTACCGGGATATACTTTCAGCCCAGATTCAGCCAAATGCTGCAAAGTTGATTGGACGGTGCTTTATAGTACAGATGGACAATGACCCCAAGCATACAGCCAAAGCTACCCAGGAGTTCATGAGTGCAAAAAAGTGGAACATTCTGCAATGGCCAAGTCAATCACCAGATCTTAACCCAATTGAGCATGCATTTCACTTGCTGAAATCCAGACTTAAGACGGAAAGAACCACAAACAAGCAAGACCTGAAGGCTGCGGCTGTAAAGGCCTGTCAAAGCATTAAGAAGGAGGAAACCCAGCGTTTGGTGATGTCCATGGGTTCCAGACTTAAGGCAGTGATTGCCTCCAAAGGATTCGCAACAAAATATTGAAAATAAAAATATTTTGTTTGGGTTATGTTTATTTGTCCAATTACTTTGACCTCCTAAAATGTAGAGTGTTTGTAAAGAAATGTGTACAATTCCTACATTTTCTATCAGATATTTTTGTTCAACCTTTCAAATTAAACGTTACAATCTGCACTTGAATTCTGTTGTAGAGGTTTCATTTCAAATCCAATGTGGTGGCATGCAGAGCCCAACTCGCGAAAATTGTGTCACTGTCCAAATATTTCTGGCCCTAACTGTATAATCTATCTACCTATATACTGTGTATGTGTATGTATGTATGTATATAATATATTATATATATATATATATATATATATATATATATATATTTATATATTTTATATATATCTAATATATAAACCTGAATGTGTGTATGTATGTACAGTGCCTACAAGTAGTATTCAACCCCCTGCAGATTTAGGTGGTTTGATAAGATGCAAATAAGTTAGAGCCTTCAAACTGCAAACGAGAGTAGGATTTATTAAAAGAAGCATAAATCTTACAAACCAAAAAGTTATGTTGCTCAGCTGAATTTTAATAAATTTTAAACATAAAAGTGTGGGTCAATTATTATTCAACCCCTCAAACCACCAGCATTCTGTTTGGTCCCCCAAAGTATTAAGAAGTAGTTCAGGCACAAAGAACAATGAGCTTCACATGTGTGGATTAATTATCTCTTTTGCCAGCCTTTTCTGACTATTTAAGACCCTCCCCAAACTTGTGAACAGCACTCATACATGGTCAACATGGGAAAGACAAAGGAGCATTCCAAGGCCATCAGAGACAAGATCGTGGAGGGTCACAAGGCTGGCAAGGGGTACAAAACCCTTTCCAAGGAGTTGGGCCTACCTGTCTCCACTGTTGGGAGCATCATCCGGAAGTGGAAGGCTTATGGAACTACTGTTAGCCTTCCACGGCCGGGACAGCCTTTGAAAGTTTCCTCCCGTGCCGAGGCCAGGCTTGTCCGAAGAGTCAAGGCTAACCCAAGGACAACAAGGAAGGAGCTCCGGGAAGATCTCATGGCAGTGGGGACATTGGTTTCAGTCAATACCATAAGTAACGTACTCCACCGCAATGGTCTCCGTTCCAGACAAACCCGTAAGGTACCTTTACTTTCAAAGCGTCATGTCAAGGCTCGTCTACAGTTTGCTCATGATCACTTGGAGGACTCTGAGACAGACTGGTTCAAGGTTCTATGGTCTGATGAGACCAAGATCGAGATCTTTGGTGCCAACCACACACGTGACGTTTGGAGACTGGATGGCACTGCATATGACCCCAAGAATACCATCCCTACAGTCAAGCATGGTGGTGGCAGAATCATGCTGTGGGGCTGTTTCTCAGCCAAGGGGCCTGGCCATCTGGTCCGCATCCATGGGAAGATGGATAGCACGGCCTACCTGGAGATTTTGGCCAAGAACCTCCGCTCCTCCATCAAGGATCTTAAGATGGGTCGTAATTTCATCTTCCAATAAGACAACGACCCAAAGCACACAGCCAAGAAAACCAAGGCCTGGTTCAAGAGGGAAAAAATCAAGGTGATGGAGTGGCCTAGTCAGTCTCCTGACCTTAACCCAATTGAAAACTTGTGGAAGGAGCTCAAGATTAAAGTCCACATGAGACACCCAAAGAACCTAGATAACTTGGAGAAGATCTGCATGGAGGAGTGGGCCAAGATAACTCCAGAGACCTGTGCCGGCCTGATCAGGTCTTATAAAAGATGATTATTAGCTGTAATTGCAAACAAGGGTTATTCCACAAAATATTAAACATAGGGGTTGAATAATAATTGACCCACACTTTTATGTTTAAAATTTATTAAAATTCAACTGAGCAACATAACTTTTTGGTTTGTAAGATTTATGCTTCTGTTAATAAATCCTACTCTCGTTTGCAGTTTGAAGGCTCTAACTTATTTGCATCTTATCAAACCACCTAAATCTGCAGGGGTTGAATACTACTTGTAGGCACTGTATGTGTGTATATCCGGGATTGGCATCTACACCGTCGCAACTACAGCTACAAAATTTGCACAGTCACACGTCTAAGACAAAAAATCTTGATTAGTAATAAAAATTACTAATCAAGATTTTTTGTCTTAGGCGGCCGTCACACGCATCAATTTCTTGAACGATATCGCTTAAGCGATCTGCTTTTTGATCGCTTAAGCGATATCGTTTGTGCGTCGCTGCATGTAATCAAGTGATTTTACAATGTAAAATCGCTTGAATGCTTGATCGCAGATTTGTGAGCCGGAGCTCATATCAAGCGATAATCGCTTGATCAATCTGCATCATCGTGGTGTGTGACACCACGATGAACGATCTCCCAGCAGCAGAGAAATGCTGGGAAATGGTATCTATGGTAAATGTCGGTTTACTTAGCGCCGCGCGGCGCCTAGTAACCCGATGTGTACCATGGTTACCAGTGATCTCGCTGGTCCACATCGCTGGTGAGTCTGTTGGTGTGACAGCTCACAACGATGTGAACGATATTGTTAGCGATCGCGCGTGCATGTGATCGCTAACAATATCGCACACAAGATTGAAGCGTGTGACGGCCGCCTTAGAACTATATAATTAAAATATAGAAGAAAGTGTGTGCAATTTTTTTTTTTTTTTTTTTTTTTTATGAATTGAGTTTTCTTTATTTTTTTTTTCCAGCATCAAGGCTTTCTATGCCTGAAATGCGTAGTCTGTTTTTTTTTTTTTTTTTTTTTTTTTTTTACCATTTTTATTGAAAATAAAATGCTCTGTACAATGGTCTAAATATGGCTTGAAGTATACATTGTAAGCTTGTTATAAGATAGTAAATTGCAGAGTGCATATTTCGAGCGTGGCTGCATCATGTCAGAATACAAACAATGAAAACACAAGGTGAAAAAAAAAACAACGTAATGCAAACAAACAGAAGGAAACAAAGCAAAGGCAAAACATTTACAAAGAAAGAAAAAAAATGTAAAGAAAAAAAATTAAAGCAAACTAAAAGAAAAAAAAAAGCAAATAGGTCAAAACTGGGAGGGGGGTGGGGGAAGGGGCTATCTGGAACAGGTACTTTTTTCTTGTATATCACCCATCAAGGGTGTGTTAACTTGGTCTCTCTTTGAGAGTTGTGCAGGACTCACTGACAACGGGATTGACCTCTGACACCAGGATGGGCCTCTGACCCTTAGATGTGTTTCTATTTGGCAGCTCCATCGAACATGTATCTATGTAGGCTCTTCCCCTAGTAGTACCTGCTCTTGATACCACACTGTAGGTTGGAAACAAGTTCTGATGTCATCTCTAATTCGTTGTGGGAGCAGAGAGATGAAACTTTCCCAGGTTTCAAAGAAGGACTTCACCTTTTCCTCCTTGTGCAAGGAGGCCTCAGCCCAATCCATCTGAAGCAAGAATGATAGTTTGTCTAAAAAGATCCTAAATGGAGGAGCTTGGTCGTGGATCCATACCTGCAGGATGGCCTTAACTCCGGCTGCCGCCACCATGTGCAGCAGTTTACGGGCCCCCGGAGAGCATGTGTATTTATCTGGCTCTAGATATCCAAAGATGGCCCATAGCGGCTCATCAGGGGCAAAGTTTGTCAGGTGTGCAGTGGTAAATTGTCGTATTTTGGTCCAGAAGGGCTGGATGGTCGGGCATGTCCATAGGCAGTGGAATAGATTGGCTTCGGGGGAGCGGCACTTAAAGCACTCGGAGGTTGTGTATAGCCCCATTCTATGACCCTTCTGGGGAGTTAAATAGGATCTGTGGCAGATTTTCAGTCTCATTTCAATGAAACGGGCTGAGGGGAGGAGTTTGTGGGCTTGGTCTAGAGCTTTTAGGATTGTGCTGTAGGATAGGGCGGGATCATCAATCTGCCATTTTGTTAATGGGAATTGAGATTGCTCATAGTCCAGCGTGCCATGGATGAATTTGTAGTTGGAGGCTATTTGGCCTGTTGAGGTGTTAGATCTAGTGAACCATGTAAGCAGGTGTGGACTCCACTCTCGCTCAGGCAGACGGGTTAATATCTTTGTCACATAACTCTTAGCCTGTAGGTATTGGAATGGGGGGAATATGGCGATCGGGTATTTAGATTGCATTTCCTCTCTTGAATACATGCGGCGTTCCCTTGGGTGTGTCAGATGTTTAATGGATGTTATGCCCTGAGAGTGCCACTGGTAGAAGACAGGGTGGGTGTGTCTGTTTTGGAAATGGGGATTACCAATAAGTGGGAGGAGGAGGGATGTCTGAGGAGAGAGGTGGAACTGTTGGCGTATTTTCTGCCATGCTTTCCATGTAGACATAAGGAGGGGGTTCACCTTCACCTCAGTTGGCAGTCGGTATAAGGGAGGTGTAGGAGAGCAGGTAGAGCCAGTCCTGGTGTGAGACGGCACTCTAAATCATATTGGGCATAGCAGGAGGTCCCTCCTAGCCAGTCCACCACCACTCGGAATAGGGACGCTAAATTATAGTGTCTGATATCGGGGAAGTTTATCCCACCATTTCTCTTCAGTTGTTGAAGTAATTTGTAGGCAATGCGGGGCTTTTTTCCCTCCCAGATGAATGAGCGGTATAGACAGTTGATCCGTTTCTCCTCTTTGGGGGTTAAGTAGATTGGGAGAGTCTGAAAAAGATAAAGGAGGCGTGGGAATTCTGTCATTTTAATTAAGTTGGCTCTGCCCAGGTATGATAGGTTAAAATCTTTCCATTTGGCTAAAGTGGAGTTTAGGTTGTTGAGGTATAAGTTGATGTTGGTTTTGTGTAGATTAGCCGGGTGTCTCGTCACTCGCACTCCTAGGTATTTTAGTGAGCTAGTGGTCCACTGACAGGGGAACCCTGATGTCCATGACGGTATGGAGGGGCCACTTAACATCATCACTTCTGTTTTGTCCCAGTTAATGTTATAGCCCAATAAGCCTCCCATGTCTTCTAGTTCGCGTGTAAGAGAGTGCAGAACCTGTTTGGGGTTAGTTACTACCAGCAGGACATCATCTGCGAATGCGGCGACCTTGAGCTCCCTAGAGCCCACTGTGAGTCCCCTAAAAGTAGGGGTCTGCAACAGATGGCGTAGTAGGGGGTCAATAGAGAGGTTAAATAGGAGGGGTGACAGAGGGCATCCCTGTTTGACTCCTCGGAAGAGGTCTATAGTTGGTGCGCTGCATCCGTTGATAGAGACCTGGGTATTTGTGTTCGTGTGGAGGTATTGGATATATTCCAGGAACCTTGGGCCAAAATTCCCCCTGCCCAGTGCTTCATACAAAAAAGGCCATGCCACTTTGTCAAGGCCTTTTCGGCGTCTAGACTCATCAGCATTGCGGGCGTGCTCGGTGAGTGTTGGGCCAAGACTGTAGCAGCGACCGCCAGGCGTATGTTTGCCACACTGCTCCGCCCCTGAGTAAAGCCTGTTTGCGCCTCACATAGGAGACCGGGTAATATCAGTTGTAAGCGTCTTGCTAAGATTTTTGCCAGGAGTTTGTAGTCATGGTTGAGGAGTGAGATTGGGCGGTATGATTGTGGTAGCAGTGGGTCTCTATTGAGTTTAGGGATAACTATGGTGCGTGATTCAGTAAATCTATCGATGGGGACCCTCTGGAGGAAAGTTGTGTTGAAGAGGTTAGTCAGGGTGGGCACTAAGTCAGGGGATAGTATCTTGTAGTATTCGGCAGAGAAACCGTCAGGGCCCGGGATCTTACAGCTGGATGCGTCTGCTATAGCTTGTCTCACTTCGTCCTCTGTTATCTCTGAGTCCAGCGTCACTTGTTGTTCGGTGGTCAGGGATGGGAGATTGATTGAGTTCAGGAAGGAATGAATTGATGGGAGGTTAGCAGGGGTGGCTCTGTAGAGGTCTTCGTAGTAGTCGCTAAAAATTTGCGTTATCTCTTCCTGGTCGGTCGTCTGTAAACCTGTTGTGGGGTTCCGTAGTTTAAGAATTGGTTTGTAGGGTCGTTTGCCTTTTGTTAGGGTCGCTAATAATTTACCCGTCTTGTTTCCCCAGCGGTAAAACTTGTTTCGAGTCAGTTGAACTTGCCAGTGTGATTGGGAATGTATGAGGGAGTCGAGTAGGTGTTTGGCCATGGCATAGGCTTGTTGTGTGTCAGGGGATGGGGTTAGGGCAAGCGCCGACTGAGCCTGGAGTAGGGAGGTGTGTAAGGCGTCAAATTTCTTTCTGTGAGTTTTTCTCCTGCTTGACAGATAACTGATGATATGGCCTCTCATAACGGCCTTAGAAGTGGCCCAGAGCAGAGGGGTGTTGTCAGTGTGAATGATGTTGTCATCTAAGAAATCATTCCAGTGTGATTTAAGGAAGATTTTGAAGTCATCCGACTCTGCTAGGTAGGAGGGAAACCTCCAATGTCTTGTCTGAGGGCTCGGCTCCACTAGAGTTAGAAACAGTGAGATGGGAGCATGGTCTGAGATCAGTATTGGGTGAATACGAGAGTCGTGGTGTTGGGGGAATAGTTGTGAGGAGATGAGGAAGAAATCGATCCGGGAGAAGGATTGATGTGTGAGGGAGTGGCACGTGTACTCTCTAGCTGTGGAGTCTGTCACTCTCCATGGGTCACAGAGTGAAAGCTGTTCCATGAAGTGTAAAAGGGATGTGGTGGCTGCTGAGGTCTGTGGAGAGGGTGAGGAGCGGTCTAGGGTGGGACATTGTACTAGGTTGAAGTCTCCTCCTACTATCAGGCGGCCAGGCTCAAGTCCCAGGAGAACCTGGAGAATCGTTGTGTAGAAGACGTGTTGGTCATGGTTAGGAGCGTAGAGGTTGACCAAGAAGTATATTCTCCCTGCTATTTCCACCCTCAGAATTAGGTATCTGCCGTGGCTATCACTAATGGAGTCCTGAATGGTGCATGGCAGGCCCTTTTTGATGAGAATGGCTACTCCGCGTGATGATGAGGTATGCGAGGCAGTGTAGCAATCTCCTATCCAGGGAGCTAGCAATTTACCAGGTTTGTCAGCCCTCCAGTGTGTCTCCTGAAGGAAGACCACATCTGGTGAGAATCGTTTTAGATGGTTCAAGACCTTTTTGCGTTTGAGGGGGGTGTTAAGGCCTGCCACGTTCCATGACAGAAACCGCAAGTGTGGTGAGGTGTAGGTGGTGTCAGGGTCTGGTGTTTTAAGAGTACTCATCCTGGGTCCCAAGGCAGGGTCTGTGCAGCATATGGCAGTTGGGTGTGTTCATTCCTTTTGGTCCCAGCGAGCCACAGGAGTGAACAGGTGGTAACGGTGTCGTCAGTGGTGAGTCCCACATGGATTGGTACCTGGGTTGAAAAGGGGGAGAGCATAGCAGGGTAAAAGCAGAGAGGGAATACAAAAACAACAATAAAGTCAACATTGCAAATCAGTGATAGCAGCTCACCAAGAACGCGCCGTGCTTTCACTGGAAGAAACATTGTATTTTGGAGATGACAGTCTTCCTGTAGTAGGAGATGATGTGGGTGGCAGGTCTTTAGATCGTTCCACTGTGACGTTCATGGCATTCCGAAATCTTCTCTCCGCCACCTCTGGGTCTTCGTAAAGTGTGCAATTTTTTATACATTTTTATAAATTTATTCCTCTGATTGTACTATGGCGCCGTTGTGGACCAGTAGCCACAGTAAAGCGCACCAGCTTGGACAGGTAAGCTAGTCACCCCACACCAACAACCAACATATTCCCCAATCCCTAGACCTAGTACTCCATGTCAGGCAGGGATAGTTGGGGGAGATGAGTGGAGAGCAGAGAGCAGGTAGAGGACCCGGGAAAGGAGTGGAGTAACTAGATTAAAACCTAGGAACACAAAGTTAGGAGAGCCTAGTCAGGGAGACAACAGAGGTTCCGGTTCATGTTCCTGGCATGTTGTAGTGGGAGAGGAGAACTCCTAAGCAGAAACACCCGGAAAGCCACGAAAGCTGTAACACCAGAAAGAACCCAAACCTGTACCACCGTATGGCCGATCCGGGTCCAAGGTTACTGTGGAGACACGGGGGTAAGTGGGTGCTCGCGTCCTCTGGCCCAGCTGCCTTTTGAAAGACAGCATGGACCAGGGCTCACCCCTAAACTGAATGCCCGAGTTCCTTACCCATGGGCGGAACACCACTCAGACATCACAGACAACACAATATTAAGGCTTTATTGGATCTCCAAATAGTTAACAGCATATAACCCATAACCAGCAAAGCATACAAAGTAACAGGCAACAGAGTCTCACCCTTCCGTTGCCTCACCAGGGATTAGAATATTCATGCCTTAAAGCCATCACAGCAAAGTCTGTAGCCAAGTGACTGGATTGTCCCAACCTGTGTTGCTTCCTTATGAAGTCTTGATATCCCAGCTGAATCCAAACATTCAATGCTGAAGTCCTTGTAGTATTATAATCCAAGTTCTGATCCCCTTGGTCGGCACCAAAGTGCCTAGGCCTGGGGTTATGGCCTGCTAATCGGACCCGTAGATTCTAGTTTAGATGCCTGTATCAAGTCCCGTGCACCTCTAGTCGGGGCCGAAGTCCCTAGACTGAGGTCACTAGACAAAATCAAAATCACCCTGGTTAATAAACAGGTCTGCTTATATTCCTTCTGACCACTCAATTCAAACATTGGGCACTTCATGATTGATTTACTAAGACTGTGTTCTCATTGGCTAGATGTCAAGCTGCTTGGACAATGTTTATTTAAATAAAGTGGGCAGAGAGGGACTAAAACTAGTGACATTTAGTATACCATCCTAACCACAAACAATGGTGGCTGAAGTAGTTTACATAGAATCAGCAATACACATAGTAACACTATCAGTCATCTACAAGACTTGTAGGAACATTGAGTGACCCCTCACAAGGTAGGAAACAAAATACAGTACAAAGAGGTGAGACAATTACATTACACACGGTGAGCACTATCAGGCATCTACAAGACTTGTAGGAACAATGAGTGGCAGAGGTCAAAAATTAATCAAAACAACTCTCTAAGAAAAGATTACATATAGTGATGAACCACTACCTCAATGTTCAAATTCGATTCGATTAGTCAAATTGGCGATTTGTTCGTCGAATGTTCGTCGAACACTGCGAACCCCATTGAAATCAGTGGCAGGCTACAGCAAACATATAGAAAACACCTTCAAAGGTGTCCAAAAGCTGCCAAACTACTCAGAATAGACAAAAAACACCAGGAAAAGAGACAACAATCTAACCACAGTACAAATAGTCAGGGGAAAAGTGGCATAAGTTTTCTACATTAAGTAAAAAGAGGTGGAGGAGTAAAAGGAGAATGAGACACAGGTATGGTCATGTCACACCCTTCTTAAAGGGAACCTGTCACCCCAAATAATAGTAGTTTGCAAACTACATTATAGTACTTGTAGATTACTACAAAAGATGAGGCAGGGATGTGTTACAATGTATTCTAAGGCTGCAGGGGCAGGTATTAATAGTTTAGAAAGCTTATTTGGGGTGACAGGTTCCCTTTAAATCATCTAAAATACGTAAAGGGACCCCTACAAGAGTCCTCACTCTGCCCAAAGGGTCTGACCACAGCAAAATGGCATCAATTGTCCCAGACCAAAAATTGCTGAAAGGACCAGCCTGCATGCATGGCACAGGGTCTGGAACAGGACCTAGCCTAGCATTTCAAGGTTATACATTGCTCAGCAACTCTAAGTTTTGTGGAGTGTTACAGGAAAAACTAGTCAGGTAGGTCACTGATCTGTTTGGGCCTAGTAGGCTGGATAAACTCAAAGCACATGCAAGTGTTCCCATCAAAGTTATGCCCCGCCACACACAGGTGGGACCATTATAAGTGTCATGGAGTATTACAGTAAATAATAGATAGGTAAGTCAAAGACCTCTTTGGGCCTAGTGGGCCAAATAAACTTAAAGCTCATGCAAGTGTTCCCATTAAAGTTATGCCGTGCCACACACAGGTGGGACCACCATAAGTGTCATGGAGAATTACAGTAAATAATAGGTAGGTCAGAGACCTCTTTGGGCCTAGCGGGCCAAATAAACTCAAAGCTCATGCAAGCGGTCCCATCAATGTTATTCCCTGAAACACACAGGTGGGACCACTATCAGTGTCGTGGAGTATTACAGTAAATAATAGGTAGGTCAGTGACCTGTTTGGGCCTACTGGGCCAGATAAACTCAAAGCTCATGCAAGTGCTCCCATCAATGATATGCCCCGCCACACACAGGTGCAACCACCATCAGTTTTGTGGAGAATTACAGGAAATAATAGAGGTAGGTCAGTGACCTGTTTGGGCCTACTGGGCCAGATAAACTCAAAGCTCATGCAAGCGCTCCCATCAATGATATGCCCTGCCACACACAGGTGGGACCACTATCAGTGTCATGCAGTGTTACAGTAAATAATAGATAGGTACTGTAGGTCAGGGACCTGTTTTGGCCTACTGGGCCAGATAAACTCAAAGCTCATGGAAGCGCTCCCATCAATGATATGCCCCACCACACACAGTTGGGACCACTATCAGTGTCATAGAGTATTACAGGAAGAACTAGCGAGGTAGGTCAGTGACCTGATTAGGCCTAGTGGACAGGGAAGATTGACCAAACAATACTTTTAAGCACCCAAAAATGGTGGATGTGAATACAGCAAATTTGTTAATCACTGGTTTGATGGATAAAAAGGTTGAATATTCAGAAACAGGGGCAGGAGTGTCAAGGATAGCTATTGAGCTCAGAGGGCCCTACGAAAGTCAAGCAACTAACAGCAAGGAGTCCCCAACAATAGTCTCCATTTTAAAAAAAAATTAAGTACAGCCACCACTTAAGTGGTATCTATTGCCCCAGAGTTGAAATATTGAAATGTGGAGTTTAAGGGTATGTGCACACTGGCCGGGTTTGTGCAGGTTTAGCAGCGGAAACCGCCGGTCGGTTTCCATGAGTTTTATGTAAATTTATGTTAATCCAAAAGCGGCTTTTGGGTTAACATTAAAACCTATGGAAACCGACACCCGGTGTGCACACACCGGCGGTTTACACATGCTCATCTGTTGCTAAACCGCTGGGTTCCCAGCGGGTTAGCAACGAATGTGCATGTTCTATAAACCGGCGGGTCTGCAGCGACTGCAAGCAGAATCATGTGCTGCTTCCAGCCGCTGCATACCCGCCGCCGCTAACCCGCTGTGCACCCGCCCGGCACCTGCCCGTCACCCGCCCGTCACCCGCCGCACATACCCGCCAGGAAGCCGGTGGACGGCTGCAGAGATTCCTGGCGGGTCCGCCCAGCCGCCCACCGGCACAAACCCGCCAAAGTGTGCACATACCCTAATGCAGCACATTGTAAAGTACACAACTGTTCAGTCTCTCCAGGCTGACACAGGGGTGGCAAAGTCCTTGCGGATCCATGACTTGTTCATTTTGATAAACGTTAGTCTGTCTACACTGTCATTGGACAGATGCGTGCACTTATCTGTCAGCACACTACCAGCAGCGCTGAAGACACGTTCAGAGAGGATGCTTGCTGCAGGGCACAACAAAATCTCCAAGGCATGAGTGGCAAGCTCAGGCCATTTTTCCAGTTTTGAAGCCCAAAATGAACACGGGTCCAATTGCCCAGTCATGGCATCGATATGCAGCTTTAGATACTCCTGTACCATCCTCTCTAGGCGTTCACTATGTGTCAGACTTGTTCTCTCTTCTGGCCTTTCAAAGGATGGTCTAATAAATTTGTGAAACGATTCCACAAAATTGCTGTTACCAGATAGACTGTTACTGTTAACGTTTGAGTGATAATGACTCGACATTCCCAGGGTTGGAAAGTTAGAACTGCGATATTCACTATGTGCTCCACTGGTGTTTTGGGGAAAAGCAGATCTAAGATTGTGTAAAAGTTTCTGTTAACACTCCTGCATGCGTCCCTTTCCAGGGCAGGAATCATTTGGCCAGGTTTACTCTTGTACCGGGGATCTAACAGTGTAGCAACCCAGTAGTTGGCATTACTTTGAATTCTAACAATCCGAAGATCATGTTGCAGGTAGTGCAACAAGAAGGCGCTTATGTGTCTTGTGCATCCAGGAGGACCAAGTCCTTGTTGTGTTGGTGGCGGTACGCCCCATGGAAGAAGCTGGCAACGAAACAGCTGTGGGGGAGGAGGGACCGCGAGCGCTGACTAGCAAATAACTCAGGTATGAACCTTAGCCCACGGGGAGTTTGGATAGCACGTCTCTTACATTCAATGTAATAAGGAGGGTGGTGGTTGATATTAACCTGTCCTCAGCTGGCAGTATGGGAAGAGAGGGTTTGTAAGAACTAATAGCCCCTAGGAGGCTGGGTGAACAGGTTAAAAAGACTCTGGACCCCATATAGCTATCTGTAGTGCTACTATTCCGTGCTTGGTGTGGAATCCTTAACATTGAATGTGGAATAGTGAGTGGAAGCAGTGTTAGCCCGTTCTTTGATGTACCTGATAGTGAGCATTATATAGTTAATTGCTCCTAATATACGGGATGAACAGGGCTAGAAAATAACGCTCGGGTTGTGTCTCTTTTTATGCTTTGTATAGAACTCCCTGATAATTTCATTCTATGCATATAGATATCGAATATGGTATTACTAGGGATGAGCAAGTATACTCGCTACTATTCGGAACTCGTCGAATAGTAGCGGTATTCGGGTACTCGCTACTCTCCGAGTATTTACGAGTACTCGGGAGTAGCGAGTAGTCCGCATACTTTCGCAGTGTATCTATAGATACACTGTGAAAGTACCCTAAAAGTGAATAAAAGATGTTAAAAATAATACAATTACATACTCACCTGTCCGACGCCTACATCGGGACCGTCCTAGAAGACCTGCGATCAACGGACAAGGACTTGTGAGTTCCAGCCAATCAGATGGCGACACGTCACAACCACGTGATCGCTAGCAGCCACCTGATTGGCCAGATTGCAAGGTCCTAGGTGTACTGCCAATAGAATCGAACTCGCTATACTCGCTACGAGTACCGGGACCTACTTGTTGCGAGTATAGCGAGTCTGAATAATGCGGTACTCGCTCATCCCTAGGTATTGAATTTTTTTGCATTGAATATATGATGGTAATGGTCAGTGGATTGATTACTATGATAATCTGTGTACCTGGTCAGTTCTTTCGTGTTCCCCCGGAGGGAATGTTCTAGAAGTTTTAATTGTATGTGAAGTTAATTAATAAAGAATAATTGAATTCAAATATTCTGAATGTGAATCTTTCCTAAGAGAAGGATTAAAAATACCCTGTCTTGTTTAGTGATCTGTAAAAAGCAAAGCTAAGAAAAGCAAGGGACTTGTTTTGAGATATGATGAGGACCAGGTAGGAACATTACTACATGATGAGGACCAGGATGGGGCATTACTACATGTAGGGACCAGGGTGGAACATTACTACATGATGAGGACCAGGATGGGGGACATTAATATAAGATGGGGACCAGGATATGGCATTACTTCAGGAAGAGGACCCGGATGGGGACATTACTTCAAGAAAAGGACCAGGATGGGGACATTACTTCAAGAAGGGGACCAGGATGGGGACATTAATACAAGAACAGGACCAGGATGGGGACATTACTACAAGAAGAGGATCAGGATGGGGACATTACTACAATATGGGGACCAGGATGGGGACATTACTACAAGATGAGGACAAGGATGGAGACATTTCAACAAAATGAAGTCCAGGTTGGGGACATTACTACAAGAAGAGGCCCAGGATGGGTACATTACTACAAGAAAAGGAACAGGATGAGGACATTACTTCATGATTAGGTCCAGGTTGGGGACATTACTACATGATTAGGTCCAGGATGGGGACATTACTACAAGAAGAGGCCCAGGATGGGGACATTACTACAAGAAGAGGATCAGGATGAGGACATTACTACAAGATGAGGTCCAGCATGGGGACATTACTACAAGATGAGTTCAAGGATTGGGATATTACTACAAGAAGGGGACCAGGATGGGAACATTCCTACATAAAGGAGATTAGGGTGGGGATATTCCTACAGGAAGATCAGGATTTGTACTTTACTACATTGAGCAAAAAATTCTGGTATTGCTAAAATGTCACTTAATCCTACAATGAATGTGACACCCCATATCAATGATTTTCTATGTGATGCCCACCAACCCAGCTGAGTTTGAGACCCTGAGTTAGCCATTAAAAGGTATCAACCACTGAGGACTCTCAGATTCCAATATTTTTCTAAAAAATGACCTGGTGCATGATTTGTAGCAGGTAGTAAGAAATGTTTGGACTACAGCTTTGCATTGGGCACTAACCACCTTTTAAAGTGTAGTAATGTGTGCAGCAGAAGGCGGGTTGTTATCACAAAAACAACAGGGAAAATGGGCTGGTGCGTACTTTGTAGGAGGCAGTAGAAAATAATAATAAGTTTAATAAGTGTAATAATATGGAGAGCAGAAGCCAGGCAGTTACCACAAAAAAACTGGGAAATTAGGCTGGTGTATGCTTGGAGCAGGCAATAGGAAATGTTTGGATTCCTGCTTTTTGTTGGTACTAAAGGTACCGTCACACAGGGACATATCGCCGGCGATGTTGCCGGCAACCGAGGGGCGTGGCCAGGTTGCGGCGACATCGCCGGCGAATTGCCGCGTGTGACAGGGCGATAATCAGGCGATGAATCGCCTGAGTCACATCGCCAGGTTTCCCAACAATGTTGGGAAACCTGGCGATGTTGGTCAGGTGATTCTGCCTGATCGCCCTGTGTAACGCGGCAACCCGCAATGTTACGGGCGATTCCGCCTATCTCCAACATTGCGGGTTATCGCTCGCTGGGTTGCTGGGCAACTCAGCGAGCGATAGCCGCGGCAACTAGCCGGCGACATCGCCGGTAAGTTGCTCAGTGTGACATCTCCCCGGCGATGTTGTCAGGGATGCGCGCTCCCGCGATCCCCGGCAATATCGCCGGCGATATGTCCCTGTGTGACGGTACCTTTACTGGCTTTTTAAGTATAGTACTGTGGACACCAGAAGGCAGGCTGTGACCACAAAACCAGTGGGAAAATGGGCTTTTGTGTGCTTGGTAGCAGGCAGTAGGAAATATTTGGACTACTGCATCCCGTTGGGCAATAACCCTGCTCAGCTCACACTCACCCTGCTTAGCCCACACTGAGCCCTTTCAGCCCACGCTTAGCACCCTCAGCCCTCACTCACCTCCTTCAGCCCTCACTCACCCTGTTCACCCACCACTCACCCCACTCAAACTGCACTCACACCCCTCAGAAATGTATATTAGAATCACTGCACACATACACTTAAGGAGTTTTTTGCTTGTTAGTAAAATTTATTGAAACAAGTGCTCTTATAGTGATTGCGACAGATTGCCCCCTCAGACTGCACTTGCCCCCACTTACTCTACTTAGCCCCCACTCACCCTCCTTAGACTGCACTCACCCCCCTCAGACCACACTTACCTCCACTCACTCCTCATTTACCCTGCTCACCACTCACTCACCCTGCTCACTCCGCACTCAAGCCATTCAGCCCGCACTCAAGCCGTTCAGCTCGCACTCAAGCCGTTCAGCCCGCACTCAAGCCGTTCAGCCCGCACTCAAGCCGTTGGGCCCGCACTCAAGCCGTTCGGCCCGCACTCAAGCCGTTCGGCCCGCACTCAATCCGTTCGGCCCGCACTCAATCCGTTCAGGATGTACTCGGCCTGTTCAGGCTGCAGTTAACACATTCAGCCCGCAGTCAACCCATTCAAACTGCACTCACCCCCCTTCAGACCACACTCACTTCCCCCTCAGCCTGCACTCACCCCTGCTCAGCCCTCACCCACCACTCATTCAGCCTGCTTACCACAAACTCAACCTGTTCAGCCCACACTCAAGCCACTCACCACACAGTAAACCCATTTAGCACACACTCACCCCCACTCAGCCTGCACTCACCCCTGCTCAGCCTGCATTCACTCCTGCTCACCCTGCGCTCATCCTACACTGACCCCGTTCAGCCTGCATTCACCCCATTCAGTCTGCACTCACTTCGTTCAGCCTGCATTTATACACCTCAGCCTGTACTTAGCCTCCTCATCCCGCACTCAGACCCCTCAGCCGGCACTCACCCCTCACTCACCCTGCTCACCCCAAACTCACATCATTCAGCCCACACTCAAACCATTCAGCTCACATTCATCCCCATTCAGCTTTCACTAAGCCCTGCTCAGCCCACACTCTCTCCCTCTCACTTCAAACTTCCCCTGCACTCAGCCCACACTAACCCTTGTTCAGCTCACAGTCACATCATCTCAGACCACACTCAGCCTCCTCAGATTGCACTCACCCCATTCAGCCCACACTCACTCCTTTCAGCCTGCACTCACCCGATTCAGCCTCCAATCACCCCGTTCAGCCCCCATTCACCTTGATCAGCCTCCACTCAACCCATTCAGCCCACACTCACCCCATTCAGCCATCACTCTCCCTACTCAGACTGCATTTGCCCCCACTCATTACATTCAGCCCCCTCTCACTTTTGTTCAGCCTCTACTAACTCTGCTTAGCCCCCCACTCACCCCACTCAGCCCTCACTCACTCTCAGACCTTACTCACCACCGCTCACCCCACATACTCCCCTCACTCACCCTGCACTCACCCTGTTCTCAGTTTATTAAGGCCACACTCACCCACCTTCATCTTGCACGCAGTCCACACTCACCCCACTCAGTACTCACTCAGCCCCCACTCACCCCCCTTCAGACCACACTCACCACCCTTCAGACCACACTCACCTCCATTCACTCAACAATCACTCACCCTGTTCAGCCCCCAGTCACCCTGTTCAGCTTACACTCACCCCCTCAGACCACACTCACCCCACTCACCCCATTCATCCCCACTCACTTTTGCTTAGCCCCTACTCACTCTATTCAGCCCCCCACTCACACCACTCAGCCCTCACTCACCCACCCTCAGACTTTACTCACCTACACTCACACTCACCATCGCTTTCCACGCACACACCCCTCACTCACCCTGCACTCATAGTGTTCAGCCTGCTCTCAATCCAATAAGCCAGCACTCACCCACCCTCATCGTGCACGCAGTCAACACTCACCCCACTCAGTACCCACTCAGCCCACATTTCATACCACACTCACCCACCTTCAGACCCCACACACACCCCCATTCACTCACTCACCCCGTTCGGCTCTCACTCACCAATCACTTACCCTGTTCAGCCCCCAGTCACCCCGTTCAGCTTACACTCACCCCCTCAGACCACACTCACCCCCACACACCCTATTCAGCCGCCACTCACTTCTGCTTAGCCCCTACTCACACTGCTCAGCCCCCACTCACCCCACTCACCACCGCTCACCCCGCACACACCCCTCACTCACCCTGCTCACTCTGCACTCACTCTGTTGAGCCTGCTCTCCATCCATTAAGCCCTCACTCACCCACCCTCATCCTGCACACAGCTGACACTCACCCCACTTAGCCACCAATCACCCCACTCAGCACCCACTCAACCCCCATTGATCCCACTCAGCGCCACACTCAGCCCCCATTCAACCACCCTTCAAACCACACTCACCCTCCTTCATACTGCACTCACTCCCCTTTCAGACCGCTCTCACCCACCTTCAGACCACACTCACCTCTCCCTCACTCTCTTACCCCACTCACCTTTCACTTACCAATCACTCACCCTGTTCAGTCCACACTCATCCCATTCAGCTCCCACTCACCCCGTTCAGCTCCCATCAGCCTGCACTCACCTCCCTCAGACCCCACTCATTCCATTCAGCCCCAATTAACTTTCACTCAGCCCCAACTCACTCTGCCTAGCTCCCCACTCACCCCACTCATTCACCCATCCTCAGACCTTACTCACCCTCACTCAGCCCACACTCGCCCCCGCTCACACCACACACACCCCTCACTCACCTTGCTCACCCTGTTCAACCTGCACTCAATCCATTAAGCCTGCACTTGCTCACCGTCATCCTGCACGCAGCCCACACTCACTCCACTCAGCCCCCAATTACCGCACTTAGCCCCCACTGACCCCACTCAGCCCTCACTAATCCCTCACTCTCCCCCCTTCAGACCGCACTCACGCCCTTCAGACTGCACTTACCCCCACTCATATCTCAAACATTCACTCACCCCATTCACCTCTCAATCACTCATTCTGTTCAGCCCACACTCATCTCGTTCAGCCCACACTCAACATGTTCAGACTGCACTCAACCTGTTTAGCTTGCATTCACCCCCTTCAGTCCGCACTCATCCCCTTTTGCCTGAACTCTCCCCCTTAAACTGAACTCACCCAACTCAGCCCGCACTCACCCCCACTCAGCTCACACTCACCTCCGCTCTCACCTAGCACAAACCCTTCACTCACCCTGCACTCACACTGTTCAGCCTGTAGTCACCCCATTCAGCCCGCACTCACCCCGCCTTCAGCTTGCACTCACTCCTTTCAGCTCACACTCACCGCTTTCAGCCGGCATTCAGCCCCTTCAGCCTACACTCACCCCCTTCAGCCCACACTCACCCTACTCAGCACACATTAATCCCCGCTCATCCCGCAATCATGTACTCACCCCCAGCCCACACTAACCCCACACTCACCCACACTCAGCTCACACTCACTTCTCAGACTGCACTCTGCCTCCTTAGCCTGCACTCACTTCTTTCAGTGCTCACTCACCCTGTTCAGCCACCATTCGCCCCATTCTACCTATACTGACCCCAATCAGACTGCTCTCATGCCCCTCAGACTGCACTCACCCCATTCATCCCATACTCATCCCACTCAGCACACACTCTCCCCCGCTCAGCCAACACTCATCCCACTCAGCCCACATTCAACCACCCACTCAGACCACACTCAGCCCCCTCATCCTGCACGTAGCCCACACTCACCCCATTTAGCCCACAATTATCCCCCCTCAGACTGCACTTACTCCTATCAGACCGCACTCACCCCCTTCAGCAAGCACTCATCTTGCATTCATCCCCCTCAGCCTGCACTCTCCCCGTAAGACCGCACATATCACCACACACCCCACTCAACCCCCACTCACCCCCCTTAGACCACACTCACCCCCTCAGATCACACTTACCTCCACTCACTCCTCATTTACCCTGCTCACCCCTTACTCATCACTCACTCAGCCTACTCACTTCACACTCAAGCCATTCAGCCCACACTCAAGCCATTCAGCCCACACTCAAGCCATTTAGCCCACACTCAAGCCATTCAGCGCACACTCAAGCCATTCAGCCCACACTCAAGCCATTCAGTTCACACTCAAGTCATTCAGTCCACACTCAAGCCATTCAGTCAACACTCAAGCCATTCAGTCAACACTCAACTCATTAAGCCTGCACTCAACTCATTAATCATGCACTCAACTCATTAAGCCTGCAGTCAACCTGTTCAGCACACACTCAACTGATTCAGCTCGCAGTCAACCCATTCAGCCCGCAGTCACCTCCCTTCAGACTGCACTCATCCCCGCTCACCCCTCACAAACCACTCATTCAGCCTGCTCACTCCAAACTCACCCCGTTCAGCCCACACTCAAGTCGTTCAGCCAGCACTCAACAAACTCAGACCACACTCAACCCCCTCATCCCACACGTAGCCCACACTCACCTCATTTAGCTCACAATCATCCACCCTCAGACTGCACTCACACTTATCAGACTGCACTTATCCCGCTCTGAAAGCACTCATCTTGCACTCACCCACCTCAGCCTGCACTCTCCCCCTCAGACCATACATGCGATCACACACCCCACTCAACCCCCACTCAGCCCCCTTAGAGCACACTCAGCCCCCTTATACCACACTCAGCCCTTCAGACCACACTCAGCCCCTCAGACCACACTCAGCCCCTCAGACCACACTCAGCCCCTCAGACCACACTTGCCTCCACTCACTCCTCATTCACCCGGCTCACTACTTACTCACCACTCAGCCTACTCACTCCACACTCACGCATTCAGCTCCTACTCACCCTGTTCAGCCCACACTCACCCCATTCAGCCACCACACACCCCCATTCAGCCAGCACTCACCCCATTCAGCCACCACTCACCCCTCTCAGCCACCACTCACCTCTCTCAGACTGCACACGACCCCACTCATTCCATTCAGTCCCCACTCACTTTTGCTCAGCCCCTACTTCCTCTGCTCAGCCACCCACTCACCCCACTCAGCCCTCACTCACCCACCCTCATACCTTACTCACCCCCACTCAGCCCCCACTCACCCCCGCTCGCACCCCTCACTTACCCTGCTCACCCTGCACTCACTCTGTTCAGCCTGCTCTAAATCCATTAAGCCGGCAACACACCCACCCTCATCCCTCAAGCAGCCCATACTCACCCCATTGAGCCCACCAATCACCCCACTCAGCACCCACTGACCCCGTCAGCCCCAACTCAGCACCCACTCACCCCCCTTCATACCGCACTCACCCCTTCATACTGCACCCACCACCCTTCAGACCACATTCACCTCCACTCACCTCTCACTCACTCACCCACCTGCACTTAACCTGCTCAGCTTGCAATCACCCCCTTTAGCCTGCACTCACCCCCTTCAGCCTGCACTCTATCCCTTAAATCTGAACTCACCCAACTCAGCCTGCACTCACCCCCGCTCTCACCTTGCACAAACCCTTGACTCACCCTGGTCTCAAACTGTTCAGACCGCACTCACCCTGCTCAGCCCACACTCACACCATTCAGCTTGCACTCACCACCTTTCAGCTTGCACTCACTCCTTTGAGCCCGCACTTACCCCCTTCAGCCTGCACTCACCTCCTTTAGCCTGCACTCACCCCCTTCAGCCCACATTCGCCCTACTCTGTACACATTTACGCCCGCTTATCCAACAATCATGTACTCACCTCTGCTCAGCCCACACTAACCCTACTCTCACCCCCACTAAGCTCACAGTCACCTCTTCTCAGACCACACTCCGCCCCCTTAGCCTGCAATTACTCCTTTCAGCCCTCACTCACCCCATTCAGCCACCACTCACCGCACTGAGCCCTAACTCACACCAATCAGCCTACACTCACCCCCCTCAGAAAGCACTCACCCCCTCAGACTGCACTCACCCCTGCTCAGCCCCCACTCACCACCCTCAGACCTTACTCACCCCCATTTAGACAACACTCACCCCTGCTCACACCTCACACACCTCTCACTCACCCTGCTCAGCTTGCACTGACCCAACTCAGCCTGCACTCAACCCATTAAGCTCACACTCACCCCACTCAGCACACACTCTCCCCCGCTCAGCCCCACATGCAGCCCACACTCTCCCCACTTATCCCCCACTCGCCTCCCTTAGACTGCACTCACCCATATCAGACCACACTCAACCCCCTCAGAAATCACTCATCTTGCACTCACTCTCCTTCAGCCTGCAAACCCCCCTCTCACCCCACCAGCCCCCACTTACTCCCACTAACTCCTCATTCACCTCGCTCACCCCCACTCACTCAGCCTGCTCACTCAACACTCAAGCCATTCAGTCCACACTCAAGCTGATCAGCCCCGCACTTAAGTTGATAAGCCCGCGCTCAAGAGGTTCAGCTTGTGCTCAAGCGGTTCAGAGCACGCTCAACCCGTTCAGTCCGCAGTGAACCCGTTCAACTCACACTCAACCTGTTCAACCCACACTCGCCCGCACTCCACCCTCTCAGCCCATGCTTAGCCCCCTCAGCCTGCACTCAGCATGCACTCAGCTCTCTCTGACCGCACTCACCCCTCACTTAACCTGCTCACCCCACACTCACCCTTCTCACCCCACACTCAATTGATTCAGCCCGCACTCAACCCATTCATCCCGCACTCAATCAGTTCAGCCCACACTTACCCCTGCTCAGCCAGCATTGATCCCTGCTTAGCACAGTCACCCTGTTCAGCCTACACTCACCCCATTCAGCCAGCCCTCATCCTGTTCATCCCGCACTTACCCAACTCAGCCCACACTCACCGAGCTCAGCCAGCGCTCAACCCGTTCACCCCACACTCAACCCGTTCAGCCCGCACTCAACTCGTTCAGCCTGCACTCAACCCGTTCAGCCCTCACTCAACCCGCTCAGCCCTCACTCAACCCGTTTAGCCCACACTCAACCCGATCAGCCCGCACTCAACCCGTTCAGCCCTCACTCAACCCGCTCAGCCCTCACTCAACCCGTTTATCCCACACTCAACCCGTTCAGCCCGCACTCAACCTGTTCAGCCGCCTCACTCAAGCCGCACCCGTTCAGCCTGCACTCAACCCGTTCAGCCTGCACTCAACCCGTTCAGCTCGCACTTAGCCCACACTCAGCTCTCTTAGACCACACTCACCCCTCACTTAATCTGCTCACCCCACACTCTTCCTGCTCACACCACACTCAATCCGTTCAGCCTCCACTCAACCCTGCTCAGCCAGCACTCACCCTGTTCAGCCAGCACTCAACTCATTCATCCCGTACTAAACCCATTCAGCCCACACTTAGCCCCCTCAGCCCTCACTCAGCTCTCTGAGCCCGCAGTCACCCCTCACTAACCTCCCTAAGACCACACTCACCTGACTCAGCCCCCACTCATCCCCCTCAGACCGCACTAACCCCCTTCAGACTGCATTCACTCTTGCTCAGTGCACACTCACCCCCGCTAACATCATACAAACCCTTGACTCACCCTACTCACCCTGTACTCACCCCGTTCTGCCTGCACTCAAACCGTTCAGCCCATACTCAAACTGTTCAGCCTGCACAGACCACTTGGCCCACTCACATCGCTCACAGCTTGTCCCGCTCACATCGCTCACAGCTTGTCCCACTCACATCACTCACAGCTTGTCCCGCTCACATAAGGCCCAGTTACACACACAGATAATTGTGCTGATATTGTTCACAGATCTCTGGTTGCAGTGAAATCATGGACACATTGTTCCATTTGTACACGGCCACAAAATATAACAATGTGTCCATGATTTCACTGTGTGTGTAACTGGGCCTATAGTTCACAGCTTGTTCTGTTCACATCGCTTAATTTGTTTCACTCATATCGCTCCAGCTTGTCCCGCTCACATCGCTCACAGCTTTTCCCGCCCACATCTTGTCCCGCCTTCATCGCTCACAACTTGTCCTGCCACACCCCCCCCCCCCCCCGTGTTTGCCTTAGGCTGGCTTCACATCATGGTTTTTGCCTGTCCATTTAGCTCCTGTTTTTTGCCGGAGCACCCCGACAGAAACGGACAGGACAGGATGTGTGGAAAGTAGTGTTATATATGGTCCTTGATCCTGTTTTTTACAAGATTTGTTTTTGCACAGAAATGCAGAGAGCGCGAGAGAATTTTTGCACAGATTTCTGCTTTCAGGACCATGGAAAGCATTCTGAGCAGGCGCAATGCAAAAAAACGGATCCGGGAAACGATTCTGTTTTTCCCCAGATCCGGCGCCCATAGACTTCCCATGTTAAGTGCAACAAACCGCACTGGATTCATTTCTGTCCAGTTTTGTCCAGATGTTTTACCGGAGCCAAAAAACGTTGCAGTCTCTCATTTTGGGGATGATGAAAAACCGGACAAAAATCTGGCACAGAATGCACCAAACCAGATGGCCAAATAGGACCAATCTGGCACCATAAAGATACATGAGAAACAAAACCGGATCCTGTTCTGTCCTGTTAAAACCCGACACAACAGGATTCCAAAAACTGTGGTGTGAAGCCAGCCTTATGATGTCTGAAACATCACAAGTGCGTCAGATTGTAATGCATTCAATATGACCTGTGCCATCTTTTTAATGAAGAGAATATAATGTACAAGATTATTTTATCAAGCCGGTGACTGGGAGTGCTACATTTTCCCTGGAAAAGGTTTTTCTTTATCTTTGATCTAACTAGGGCTCTATTACTCTTCATAATATATATTGTGCAGCTGGAACTTTACATACATATATGCAAACATATCCTTTGCCCTTCATGATGGATCGATCACCTGTGATGCCACTGCTGCTGCTGGTCATGGAATCGTATAATATCTACATTCCTGGATACTTAGACATGCAGGATCTTCTTATCAACAATGAACTCTTTTAACGAAAATGTAAAGATTGTCATTGTTGCTTCAGTGACATGGGATGCTTTGATCTATAGAGCAAATTTGTCCTCTGTATATGTTACCTACAGCGATCATGTACGCTTACGACCTCTGCGTCCTTTGGCGTCTTTATCAATTGTGTACACGCCTGGGAGCCATTGTGATAAGTCCCTACTCCCGGTCATGTGAACTCACCCAACTCAGCACGCACTCACCCCCACTCAGCTCACACTCACCTCCGCTCTCACCTAGCACAAACCCTTCACTCACCCTGCACTCACACTGTTCAGCCTGTAGTCACCCCATTCAGCCCGCACTCACCCCGCCTTCAGCTTGCACTCACTCCTTTCAGCTCACACTCACCGCTTTCAGCCGGCATTCAGCCCCTTCAGCCTACACTCACCCCCTTCAGCCCACACTCGCCCTACTCAGCACACATTAATCCCCGCTCATCCCGCAATCATGTACTCACCCCCATGTGATGATGTCTGAGGGATTTTCATTTGGCCGGAGGTTCTAGATCTGCCTGAGCGCCACATATGTGACATGCTTAAGACGGGATTTAGCTCCATATCTTAACAAAATGAGGAAACAGTGATCTACACCTCCCCTTGATGAAATGATCTGCAAATAAGATTGTGATACGTGTGTTGGGGTCCTTAAGCTTGCGGGTATATCCCGTCTTGCTGGTAGGCTTGGCTCATCCTTGCATCTATTGTGGGTACTGTACAGTGATACCTCGGTTTTCATCAATAATCTGTCTGAAAACCATCGGAAAGAACCAAAATCGATGAAAACCGAGGCAACAATTTCCATAGGAATCAATGTAAAATGAATTAATTGGTTCGAGACACTGAAAAAGACCTACAAAAATATCATTTCATAGTGAATATTAATTATTGATAGAATCACTCAGAAGTGATTGCAAAAAGAATATGAAACACTAATTTAAAGAAAATAATGAACATTTATTGTTATGTTATCTAATATATAAAAGCCAAAGGCCACTTCCGGAATACCCGAAGGGTACTTCCGTGATGGCCTTCGGACCCATGCTGGTGACGTCACCAGTGCAGGGTAGCCGGCCGGCGCCCGGCTACAGGGAGCGGCAGAGGAACGTTCCGCTCTCGGACGTTCCGTCTGCCCTCCAGCCTCTCCCCTCCAGCCTCTGCCCTCCAGCCACTAGCAAAGGCAGGGGGGGCCCATTGCCCGCCACCTGGGGGGGCCCCGCACCCCCTGGGGGGACCCGTGCTACCAGCAGCGGCCGCCGCGCGGCCGGAGAGGGGGGAGGACGGGACCTGCTGCTCTGCCCGCCCCTCCTCTCCTCCTACAGCAGACACGCTGTAGAAACGCCCGTGGTGAGTGTGCACCCCCCGCCCATCTACCCCACTGCCTCCAGCCTCTCCTCCTCCAGCCTCTCCTCCTCCAGCCTCTCCCCCTCCAGCCTCTGCCCCTCCAGCCATTCCCCCTCCAGCCTCTTCCCCTCCAGCCTCTGCCTCTCCAGCCTCTCCTCCTCCAGCCTCTGCCCCTCCAGCCTCTCCAGCTTCCCCTCTGCCCCTCCAGCCACTGCCCCTCCAGCTCGCCCTCCAGCCTCTCCATGCCTTCCCCTCTGCCTCTCCAGCCTCTGCCTCTCCAGCTTCCCCTCCGCCTCTGCCCTCCAGCTCCCTCCCCTCCAGCTCTGCCCTCCAGCCTCCGCTCTCCCCTCCAGCCTCACCCCTCCAGCCTCCGCTCTCCCCTCCAGCCTCCGCTCCCCTCCAGCCCCCCGCCTCTCCTCCCCTGCCAGCCTCCGCTCATCTCCCCTGCCAGCCTCTGCCCTCCAGCCTCCGCTCTCCCCTCCAGCCTCCGCTCACCCTCCAGCCTCCGCTCTCCCCTCCAGCCTCCACTCTCACCTCCAGCCTCTGCTCTCCCCTCCAGCTTCCCCTCTGCCCCTCCAGCCTCTGCCCCTCCAGCCTCCCAGCTTCCCCTCTGCCCCTACAGCCTTCCTCCCCTCTCCACCTACAGCCTCTTGCCTCTCCAGCTTCCCCTCTGCCCCTCCAGCCTCTGCCCCTCCAGCCTCTGCCCCTCCAGCCTCTGCCCTCCAGTCCCTCCGCTCTGCCTCCTCCAGCCTCCGCTCTCTCCCTCCAGCCTCTGCTCTGCCTTCCCAGCCTCCCTCGCCTCCCCCTCCAGCCTCCGCTCTCTCAGCCTCGCTAGCCGCTCTCCCCTCAGCCTCTCCCCTCCAGCCTCTCCCCTCCAGCCTCTGCCCTCCAGCCTCTCCCTCCAGCCTCCGCTCGCTGCCCTCCAGCCTCTGCCCTCCAGCCTCCGCTCTCCCCTCCAGCCTCTCCCCTCTAGCCTCTCCCCTCCAGCCTCTGCCCTCCAGCCTCCACTCTCCCCTCCAGCCTCTGCCCTCCAGCCTCCGCTCTGCCCTCCAGCCTCTCCTCCTCCAGCCTCTGCCCCTCCAGCCAACAGGGTAATAAAGGGGTTAATGCCAGCTTTTTATTGGCAGCTGGCACTAAACCTGAGATTCTTAATGTCAGGCCAATGTTAGACCCAGCCATTAGGAATTTCTAGTAAATAGTCAAAAAAATACACCACACAGAGAAAAATCTTTTTATTAAAAAAAAAACAAACAAAATTCGGACTCCATCTTTATTATAAAGATCCGACGTAGTCCACAATGAAGGTCCCATGACACTCGATCACCTCTGACGTAGTCCACAACAAAGGTCCCACAACACTCGATCACCTCTGCTCCATCCAGAGACTGCAGTGCACAATGACTATGATCACAGAGACTACAACAAGAGGACACTTGATCCCTTGTTGCACCCATCCATCCATCCACCCATGCACTCATCATCCACGCATGCACACACACACATCTATCCATGCACACATCCATCCATGCATGCATCTAGACACGCATCCACACATCCACACACGCACACATCCATGCATGCATACATCCATCCATGCACACATCCATCCATGCACACATCCATCCATGAATGCACACATCCACATCCATGCATGCACACATCCATCCATGCACACATCCATCAATGCATCATCCATCCAAGCATGCATGCATCCACACATCCACGCACGCACACATTCATGCATACACACACATCTATCCATGCACACATCCATCCATGCACACACACACATCCACGCATGCACGCATCCACACATCCACGCACGCATCCACACACGCACACATCCATGCATGAAAACATCCCTCCATGCACGCACACATCCATCCATGCACCCATCCACGCATGCCCACATGCACGCATGCACACACACATCTATCCATGCACACATCCATCCATGGGCTCATCCATCCATGCACGCACACGTCCACACATCCATGCACACACGCATCCACACATCCACACATGCAACCATGCACACATCCATGGATGCAACATCCATCCATGCACACATGCATGCACACATCCACGCATGCACACATCCATCCATGCATGCACACATCCATGCACACACACATCCATCCACCCATGCATCCATCCACCCATGCATGCACCCACTCACCAATCCATTTACCCATGCATGCACCCATTCTCCCATCCATCCACCCATGCACCCACTCACCCATCCATCCACCCATGCATGCACTCACTCACCTATCCATCCACCCAAATGCACCCATGCATGCATGCATGCACCCACTCACCCATCCATCCACACATGCATGCATGCACCCACTCACCCATCCATCCATCCATGCACCTATGCATGCACCAACCCATCCATCCATTCATTCACACATACTTACCTCATTCAGGAAGAGGAGCCCAGGAGAGGAGGAGGGGCCCACATCAGAGATGGCCATAGGATGCACCAGCAGGAGGTGAGGGATGGATGGGAAAGGGGCATAGAGCGGGGGCTGTCAGCTTCTCGGCCCCCTCCGTGATCGCACCAGGAGGGGGCTATGGAAGCTGACCGGCGGGTGCACCCCGCCGGTGGTAACAGTCATTTACCGCCAGCGGGCATACAGCCGGCGGTTGACTGTTACCGCCAGGTGGGGGGTAGAAAGGGATTGGGGGGACCCTGGGGTGGGAAGGGGCTGGGGAGAGGGCACCTTCAATCAGATCTGGAGGGGGTTACTCGTTCTGATTTGCAGTCTCAATTTCAACTGCCAATCAGAGCGAGTTTAGTCATGCGGGGGCTAAGCCACCCCCCAGGCTATAGTATATGTGCTTGCGCTCCTACAGCTCCGGTGACTTGTCACTGACACTGTCACCTGAGCTGCAGGATCGCATACAACCCATGACGTTATAGAGATGTCATGGGTCTGGAACGCACTGACTTCCATGATGTCTCTATAATGTCATAGGTCGGGAAGGGGTTAACTTCTCTATTCACAAAAATTTGCCTCATCACTCATCTGAAGGCAATTGTCTATACTGTGAAGATACAAGATGTGCAGCATCTGAAACAACAGATACTGGAAGCCTGTGCTAGCATTTCTTCTGTGGTGTTGTTATCAGTGTGTCAAGAGTGGGAGAAGAAGGTTGCATTGACAATCCAACACAATGGGCAACACTTTGAACACATTATATAAGTGGTCATAAACTTGTACAGAACTTATGAAAAAATAAAGTTACGTTAAAACCAAGCACACCATTGTTTTTCTTATGAAATTGTCAATAAGTTTGAAGTGTCACATAACCCTCTTCCCATTGAAAAAAATAAAGTTGGATCCAAAATGGCCGACTTCAGAATGGCCGCCATGGTCACCACCCTTCTATAAAAGGTTTTCCCCTCCCATATCATATACTAATGTGCCACAAGCAGGAAGTTGATATCACCAACCTTTCCCATTTTATTTAGGTGCATCCATATAATGGCCCACCTTGTGTATATATAGCAAAGCAAAGTTTGAAGGAAAAAATTATTATTTCTAACCTTGTCAATGGCTGGACTATATTTTCTATTCATTTTGCAACTCAGTTGATAAATAAAAGCATGAGTTTTCATGGAAAACACAAAATTGTCCGGGTGACCCCAAACTTTTGAACGATAGTATATATATGATATAGCCTCATTATACTCACCTTCCTTGTCTTGTGTACCGAAATTGATTGTCTTGTGCACTTTCTGCCTCCATTTCTACTTACATAATTACGAGTTTTTCGTTTCCGGCCACTGTGCCGCTATTCCAGCATCCTTTGCGGCGCTGCAAGCGATGGCGCGCATGCGCCATCGCGAGCCGTTGCTTGCCTCCCACTTGCGGCGTCCTAGCAACCGCAGCACATGCGCACACTTGCTGCGTCCTAGCAACCGCTGCGCATACGCCGTGGCCACTGCACCGCGCGAGCGATGGCGCCGCATTTTGCCTCACACTCCTCCATGCACGGCCGCTTCACCCACTCTGCCGGTGACGTCACACGCCTCACCACAGCTGGTCAGCCTCTACCCGCCTACGGACCGCCCCGCCGGTGACGTTCTCCTCTGCAGCCTGTCGCCGCCTACACACCGCCCCTCCGGTGATGTATATGTATGTGACAGATTTCCTCTCCAGCCTGTCGCCGCCTACACACTGCCACTACGCTGACGTATATGTTTTCTCCTCATTTCAGCTGCCTCACAAGAACTGTGACCCGCCCCACCTACCTCAGTTTCCCGCCCACAGTCTCAGAAAGCCGCCCAGCTGTTTCTTTGCCGTCCTCCCACAGCTGCCACTGCGTCCTATCTTCCTCCAGCCAACTACTTCTCCTAGGGGACCGCAGTGAACCTGTCAACAACTCACTAAGTCGCCCAGTGAATCAGTCTAAAACTGTCTAAGTCCCCCTGGCCTCTGCCATTAACTCTCTCTGCCTCATAAGTGACTGCTGCCAGCCTATTTCACCAGTCTAACACTCTCTCAGTTGCCCACAGAACCAGTCAAAAACTGTCTACGTTGCTCTGGGCTCTGCCATTAACTCTCTCTGCCTCATAAGTGACTGCTGCCTGCTTATTTTACCTGTCAAATACTCTCTAAGCCGCGCACTCAACCAGTCCTAAACTCTCTAAGTCACAGTATAATGCTTTGCCATTATTTTGGACATCTTAATAAAAAGTATTCTTTTACTTCTTTACTGTTTTTTTCAAATCACATAAAACAGGTTTTTTCCTCACCACAAAGAGTGTCAGACATCTCTACTGCTCCGGTTTCCACCACTAAACATACACAATACTCATTTCACCGCACTCGCGATGCGAAAGCATCAGGCCTTTTTACTAGTACTGTAATAAATGTCACTTTTTGCGTAAATTTGCTCCATTCTCTCCTGTTGTTTCTAAATTCTTTGTAGTTGTTTTGTGTCTGGAAACTATCTTGCTATCCAGCCTCATTAGTATCTTTGTATGGATTTTTTAATATATCTTTGAGCAAAAAAGTGTTAATATCAGTCTTATTTTTCACCTGGAAATGAGGGATGCTGTTCAATCCTCTCACAACTCAGGTCGGCACTAAGCGTACATCACAAAAGTTTTCCTGTCTCCTCTCCTCCCCCATAAAGGGTGAATTTGATCTTTGCAGCTGTCGCAAGATGTTTTTGGGTCTAAATTTAATCATGGTTTGTGTGTGAGGAATGCCACTCCACAGCCATAGGCGCTAAGGCAAGACCATCTGTTGTCACTTCTAAATCTTCCTTTCTCCAGAGTTTTCATAACGTGTCTTGTCTATAGAATGTACTGAATCCTGATGGGATTTAATTTATCTTAAGAAAGTTTTCTGCATTAAGAAGAACAGGGAGAAGCGTCTTCCAAGAGAACAAGGTAACTGCTGGCCTTTATTGTGTGCCCATTTGAATACAAATTAATGAGCTTTTTTCTGGGATAGCTACAAAATTCTATGCTATTTGAACACAGCATCTTACAAGTACTTTGTGATTATTAGATATCCATTACATCGTATACATGTAAAACTTTCTAGAAATAAACATTTTTGCCAAATGTACAGTAAATTTAAAGTAATTCAGCTATCTAAGAAGAGATACTCAAGCTGTTCAGAGTGACCTATTTTATTCAATTTGTGGTTTTCAGCATGTATTCTGCAGAGAGCACAGGACAGTTCCTTTCTACTGAAGCTGTTCTTGAACTAAATATATTATAGTTCCCTCAACCTACGGTATATTCCTCTCTGGCAGGTCTGTAGAGAATAAATAGAGCTAAGGTGTACATGCTCAACTTTTGCTCCATGCAACACATCAGTGTTCTTGGGCTCGGTGGAGTCCCAATGATTGACTGTGTCATTTTTATGAATGCTGCAGTTAGGGCCACGTCACACACACAGATATTTGTGCAGAGATTGGTCACAGATCTCTGGTTGCAGTGAAATCATGGACACATTGTTCCATTTTGTGGCTGTGTACAAATATAACAATGTGTCCATGATTTCACTGCAACCAGAGATCTGTGAACAATATCTGCACAATTATCTGTGTGTATGATGTGGCCCTTTGAGATACTTAATAAACAATGTAGATGTGCTGAGACTTCTAACCCAAAGAATCTGAGGATCACACCTCATTAAGGTTAAGAAATTCAAGGAAAAGGAATTGGCACTCCCATAAGAGATATAAAACAGGATTTTATTTATTGATTTCTTTGTTAAAAAAATCACGTGCAGTACCATGGCAATCCTATGACACATTTCTGATGTAACCCACTCACTTAGTCATATAGACACTACACCTTAACCCCTTCCCAACCATTGGATGTACCAGTACATATTATTTTGCAGTGCAATCTCACAAATGGATGTAAATTGCGACAAAATTCCAAATGGATGGCAATTGTGGTGGCATAGGAGCTGTTCCCACATGATTGTCCATGGGAGCTCAAGCTTAACCGATAACCAAACTCTGACTTTCCCAGCCAGGGCCAGTAGCAGCACCGACCTAGGCTCTTTAAATGTCAATAGTGATTGCAGCATTTTGGAGGCTGAGAGAGGGAGGAGGCTCCCTCTCCCACCTGATCAGGACCCCCATGCTGTGATGACAGGAACCTGATCATTGCCATGGTGAACAAAGGTCAAATGATAACCTCCCGGTTACCTTGCTATGGTGGCCTATCAGATCATGCCAGCAGCATGGTCTAAAAAGTATTCTAAAGGATTTTTCCTGGAGCTACTACTCAATTTTCAGTTGTTTTTATTGGTGTAAAAGAATTAGACACCATTGGTGTCTCGGTCCCCTGCGTGGGACAATGATGATTTTAATTATTTTACACCAATAAAAGCAACCGAAAACTGAGAAGTGGCTCCAGGAAAAATCCTTTATACTCACTTGGGTGAAAACCAATTCACCACACTCTGGATGCCTGGGAGTCCGGTGAGTCATTGGTGGTTGTAGCCTACCCTTCCCCCCTTTCCCTCTCATCTAAAAGGCATTCTGTCAATATTTCGCTGACATGTATGCAATGTCATGAACTTACAAATGCATCTGTGGGTTACAATGTATATGTATTGAGGATACTAATTCTATGTTTAATTGTTTATAACAATGCTGTGTGAAACAGGTGTTTTCTAAGTCAATTATGCACATTATTTCATTGTTACCATGTGACTGGTTCTCATTGGTTTTAAGTGAAGACACAGTTTAATTTGTGTTATCTCTATGACTGAGGGAATGTGATTTGTGGGAAACACATCCAAGATTTAACATGGTACTGCACATGGGATTTTTTTTAATGAAGAAATCAACAAAGAAAATTCAGTTTTTATATCTATAGTCATGGCCAAAAGTTTTGAGAATGATACCAAAATGATATTTTCACATGATCTGCTGCCCTCTGGTTTTTACTTGTGTTTGTCTGATGTTTATATCACATACAGAAATATAATTGCAATCATATTATGAGTACCAAAAGGTTATATTGACAGTTAGAATGAGTTAATGCAGTAAGTCAATATTTGCAGTGTTGACCCTTCTTCTTCAGGACCTCTGCAATTCTCCCTGGCATGCTCTCAATCAACTTCTGGACCAAATCCTGACTGATAGCAGTCCATTCTTGCATAATCAATGCTTGCATTTTGGCAGAATTTGTTGGTTTTTGTTTGTCCACCTGTCTCTTGATGATTGACCACAAGTTCTCAATGGGATTAAGATCTGGGAGTTTCCAGGCCATGGACCCAAAATCTCTATGTTTTGATCCCTGAACCATTTAGTTATCAACTTTGCTTTATGGCAAGGTGCTCCATCATGCTGGAAAAGGCATTGTTGGGTGCCAAACTGCTCTTGGACAGTTGGGAGAAGTTGCTCTTGGAGGACATTCTGGTACCATTCTTTATTCATGGCTGTGTTTTTAGGCAAGACTGTGAGTGAGCCGATTCCCTTGGCTGAGAAGCAACCCCACACATGAATGGTTTCAGGATGCTTTACAGTTGGCATGAGAAAAGACTGGTGGTAGCGCTCACCTCTTCTCCGAATAAGCTGTTTTCCAGATGTCCCAAACAATCGAAAAGGGGATTCATCAGAGAAAATGACTTTACCCCAGTCCTCAGAAGTCCACTCCCTGTACCTTTTGCAGAATATCAGTCGGTCTCTGATGTTTTTTCTGAAGAGAAGTGGCTTCTTTGCTGCCCTCCTTGAAACCAGGCCTTGCTCAAAGAGTCTCCGCCTCACAGTGCGTGCAGAAAACACTCACACCAGTCTGCAGCCATCCTGAGCAAGCTCGGCACTGCTGGTAGTCCGATCCCGCAGCTGAAACAGTTTTAAGATACGGTCCTGGCGCTTGCTGGTCTTTCTTGGGCGCTCTGGAACCTTTTTGACAACAATGGAAGCTCTCTCCTTGAAGTTCTTGATGATGCGATAGATTGCTGAATGAGGTGCAATCTTTCTAGCTGCGATACTTTTCCCTGTTAGGCCATTTTTGTGCAGTGCAATGATGGCTGCACGTGTTTCTTTAGAGATAACCATGGTTAACTGAAAAGAAACAATGATACCAAGCACCAGCCTCCTTTTAAAGTGTCCAGTGGTGTCATTCTTACTTAATCATGACTGATTGATCGCCAGCCCTGTCCTCATCAACACCCACACCTGTGTTAATGGAACAATCACTAAAACAATGTTAGCTGCTCCTTTTAAGGCAGGACTGCAATGATGTTGAAATGTGTTTTGGGGGTTAAAGTTCATTTTCTAGGCAAATATTGACTTTGCAAGTAATTGCTGTTAAGCTGATCACTCTTTATGACATTCTGGAGTATATGCAAATTGCCATTAGAAAAACTGAAGCAGTAGACTTTGTAAAAATTATTATTTGTATTATTCTCGAAAAGTTTGGCCATGACTGTATTCTGGGAGTGCCTATTCATTTTCCTTGAATTTCCTTATCTCTACTGCATGCCAGCAGTGATGTGGCTCCATACAATGCCCAGATGGTGAACAAGTTTTCATATGAGGTGAATCCAGTAATTTTTAATTTTTTTTGGTATAATATCAAGGTTACACCATCTACAAAATAGGCTATTGTTAACCCAAATGTTACCTACTGTGCAGACCTAGTTGCTTTAAAACAGTGGTCCCCAACCTTTCTGACATTGAGATTGTTATGATAATATTTGATAGTTAGCTTCATTATTATTTAGAAACAATTTTATATTTTCCATATGTCTTAATATTTGCTTAAAAACTGTCATAGAGTATGTCTGACTAGTGATGAGCGAGCATACTTGTTACAATTCGCTATTCGCAGGGATAGTGATATACAGTATTCGGGATACTTGTCACTTGGTGAGTTTTTTGGATTTTTCTTGTGATATTCGAGAGAGCTGAAAAGCATGCTTGCTGACTAATTTTCAGCCAATAAACATACTGGGATTGCATACCAGTCATAGCAATGCCATATTAATTTTTGATAATGGCATTACAGGGATTGGCAGGTACAGTATAACCAAGGAAACGAAAAAAAAACCTCAAACCGGATGGCTATGAGGTCTGGGGGGAACTGTAAAAAGGTAGAGATGGTTGAGATCATGCTCAAACTGGATAAGAACAGTATACAGACATGATGTAGATGGCCTGCATACTGTTCTGCAATTCAGCTGTGACAGAACCTAGTGAAAATAGATAGAACAGGTAGATCAGGCTTAGCAGACTCTTGCTGCTGCTCCCAGGCCACTCTGTCTCCAGCTGAATCACTTCCGGTCAGCTCAGTCTCCTGCTGAATCACTTACTAAGCTACTTGAATATTCACTGGACAAACAGCCAATAACAGATGCTTACACTCTTACCTCTGTGATTGAGGAAATGTACTCTGACTGCAACAGCTACTCTGGATGGTGAAAATGCTTGGTCACCATACACATTAGAGTATGGCAACCAACCTGCCATCATAGGGTGTTAAATAAATAAATAAATAAATAATGCGTGGGGATTTGCAGTATATTTAAGTCTAGCCCAGTGAAAGCAGACAGCTGCGAGATGCCACCCTCAGCTGCATAATTTTATCTTGGCTGTCAAAAAAAAGAGTCGGCTTGGCCCTATTTTTAATTGCCATCCAAGCTAAAACTAGGCAGCTGAGGGCTGGTATTCTCAGCAGAGTAATGGCCCTTTTTTTAGGCCTCCCCCTACGCTAAAGAATAGTAGCCTGCAGCCGCCCCTGAAAATACCACATTCATCGTAGCACCATTTCCAGGTGCTTTATCAGGCTCTTCCAGTTTCCTACAGTGCAGTGTTGAAAAAAAACTTGTTTTTACTTCATATGTTATACACCTGGCAACATAATGGTTTTAGATCAGTACAATTACACTGACATAAATTTTGTAAAATCTTTTATGAAGTGGTGAAAAAAATCTCGAATTTGGAAATTATAGCAACATTTTCTTTATGTAAACATTTTTTGAGACTCGTAATATTATTTTTTCATCGATGAAGCTATGTGAGGGCATCTTTTTGGCTTTTTTTTGTGGAATGAGCTCAGTTTTTCTTGGTATCATTTTGGATTACAAATGACATCTTGATCACTTTGCATTTTTTGGTTGAGTTGCAAAGATCAAATAATGCAGAATTTAGAGTTCCAATTTTTCATCTCTTCATGACTTCTGCAATAGGGGATAATTGATTTTATATTTTCATTAGTCTTTTAATTCAAATAATTTTTATTAAAATTCTAATTGGTACCTGTAATGTTGCTGAACATTGCATATTATACAAATCATCCCATGAATGTACATATAGATAAATAAGATGAAGAAATAAATAAACATAATCAGTTATGTATAGCTTATTCAGTAGATTCCATTATGGAAATTAAGAACAAACATATACCTGAATGTCTACAGAAAAAAAGAAGGAAATTCAACAATCTGATAATGCTGATATCCTGTCAACAACAACCTCTTCAGGCCAAACCTCTAAAAATGGGCTAGATTCCGATTATCATATCAGGTTATGGTCTCAACTCAGGATGAAGAGGGCCAATAGGCATTTCAATGCTCCCATTTCGTGATGAATTTATGGTATAAGTTATTTCGAAAAGAAAAGGAATATTCGCAGGAATTATGGCCTGCAATTTTAGCAATGATCTCTTGGGCCAAAGGAGGAGAAGAGTCCCTCCAATGTGAGGCTACGGTGTTATTTGAGGCAAATAGAATATGTATGATTAAGTGCCTATGTTGCCTAGAAAGGTCCTCTATTCCCACAAGAAGAAGGGCCATTTGCAAATTAAGACAAATGCTGACCCCTGTGACATCATGGATGAGCTTTTGTATTAGATTCCAAAAATGTCTAAGAGCCATGCATCCCCATGCATTCCCAGAAGATATGGGATAAGGCTCCCACACTTCCACAGGAGCCTGATGGGGGTGAAATACCACCTGGTGTAAAGCAGGGGTCTCAAACTCAGTTGGGTTGGTGGGCCGCACCTAGAAAAAAATTGATATCGGGGGGCCGCATTGCTTGTAGGACTAAGGGTACCGTTACACGTCGCAACATTGCATGCAATTTCACAGACAATTTGCTGGTTGCAGTGAAATCATGGACACATTATTACATTTGTACACAGCAAGAAAATGGAACAATGTGTCCAAGATTTCACTGCAACCAGCAAATTGCCAGTGAAATTGCATGCAATGTTGCGACGTGTAATGGTACCCTAAGTGACATTTTAGCAATACCAGAATGTTTTGCTCAATCTAGTAAAGTACAAATTATGATCTTCTTGTAGGAATGTCCCCACCCTCATCCCCTTTATGTAGTAATGTCCCCATACTGGTCCCCATTGTATATTAATGTCCCACATACTGGCACTAATGTCCCCTTCCTGGTCCCCTTCTTGAAGTAATGTCCCTCCCTGATCCGTATGTGTATCAATGCCCCATCCTGGTCCCCATCCTATAATAATGACTCCCATCCTGGTCCTCCTCTTGTAGTAATGCCCCCGTCCTGGTCTCCATCTTGTAGTAATGTCCCATCCTGGTCCTCCTCTTGTAGTAATGTCCCCACTCTGGTCCCCTTCTTGTAGCAATGTCCCCATCCTGGCCCTCCTCTTGTAGTAATGTCCCACCTGGTCTCCTTCTTGTAGTAATGTCCCCATCCTGGTCCACCTCTTGTAGTAATGTCCCGCCCTGGTCTCCATCTTGTAATAATGTCCCCATCCTGGTCCTCTTCTTGTAGTAATGTCCCCGCCCTGGTCCCCATCTTGTAGTAATGTCCCCATCCTGGTCCCCATTGTATATTAATGTCTCCCATCCTGGTCCTCATTTGGTAGTAATGTCCCAATCTTTTAGTAATGTTCCCTCCCTTGTCATCTTGTAGTAATGTCCTGGTCTCTGTGCTTTTTGTTCTCTCACTCACACACTCACATAGGGCTTGTCCACACACCTGCGCTCTCAGTATTTAGCGCTTCTGCTTGCAGCGTTTCCGCTCTGGATAAGCGCACACTATGCAGGCTGCTGTATGAACTGGTTACCACGATACACATCGGGTAACCAGGGACAGCGTCTGCTGAAAGCGGCCGCATACACGCACCTCTGCTTCTCTGTCAAAGCCTCAGTATTTAGTGCAGAAGCGCTAAATACTGAGAGCGCAGGTGTGTGAACAAGCCCATATATACACACTGGCACATTCACACACACTCACATACATCCTCAGACATATTCACACAAACACACACACACTCACACATTGACACACTTACATAGGGCCATATTTGGAGTTCCTGCCGCCCTAGGCACTTTCAGCGGTCACGTTCCCCTCCCCCCCAGGCTGCTATCTTCGGCTGTAACAGCGCCTTACCTGACTCCACTCTTCTCATTCCGGCAGCTTCTTCCCCTGTGGCTCCCAGTCTCCAGCTTGCCAGAAGCAGCCGGCACCAGCTAGCACCCGGCAGCCGGCACCAGTCTGCACCAGCCGCCGGCAATGTGCCGCTCAGGCGGCGCGGGAATACACTCACACATATATACACACTCACATACAAATATACACATACACACATATACACACTCACATACAAATATACACGCACACACACATATACACACTCACACATATACACACATATACACACTCAGAAATATTCACACACACATACACTCGCACATATAAACATACACACTCACTCACATATACACACAAATACACTCATACATATACACATACACACTCACTCACATATACACACAAATACACTCATACATATACACATACTCACATATACACACAAACACATATACACACAAATACACTCACTATTGTACACACACACTCACTATTATACACACAAATACACTCACTATTATACACACACTCACTATTGTACACACAAATACACTCACTATTATACACACACTCACTATTATACACACAAATACACTCACTATTATACACACACTCACTATTATACACACAAATACACTCACTATTATACACATACACACTCACTCACATATACAGACAAATACACTCACTATTATACACACACTCACATATACACACAAATAAACTCACTATTATACACACACTCACTATTATACACACAAATACACTCACACACACACTCACATATACACACAAATACACTCACTATTATACACATACCTACTCACTCACACATACTCACACTCTCTCTCTAACACTCACTCATACACACCTGATGCCCCGGGCTCATTTTAAACGGAGCCGCCGCGGTACCTCTTTACTGTGACTGTGACAGGTACCGCCGGCTCAGCTCAAACAAGCGCCTTCGCGTCTGTACATTCATGAAAGCAGGCGGCTGGCGGACCAATTAGATGCCTCCTGTAACGTCACAGGAAGTTTCTGATTGGTCGACCGGCCGCCTGCTTGCGTGAATGTACAGGCGCGAAGGCGCTTGTTTGAGCTGAGCCGGCGGTACCTGTCACAGTCACAGTAAAGAGGTACCGCGGCGGCTCCATGTATAATGAGCCCGGGGCATGCTTTTTTCTTTCATGGTGCCCCGGGCCGCACTGGGGAGCGTGGCGGGCCGCGAGTTTGAGACCCCTGGTGTAAAGTGTGTAATAAGTCTCATTTAGAGAGACACAGAGAACACTTTTATAAATATATTCTAGAATTTTTTTAAACTGTTCAGTAGGCAAGTCAGTCCTAAGTAATTTTACCCAGGTATCCAAATGAGGTGTCATGACAAATGTATTATTTAGATTAATATGTTGGTAAATATATCCTGTTTTCCAGAATATTAAACTTTTAGTATACTGGAGCATTAGTACAATATTTTTGGGTGGGAAGGAATTTAGTTTGTGTTTCTCCATCAAATCCTGTATATAACACCATGTTTTTAAATCAGAATTTTTAAGATTATACTTACTGTTGAAAGATAAACAAAAAGATTCCGCATCAGAAAATACTTATAAGGATATTTTGCACCTAAGAGTGGAGCTGAAGTCATTATTGATTTCAGAATTTGATAAAATAGTTTGGATATCCAAGGCTAACTTTTACACCTGTGTTGACAAGCTGTCTAAACTATTTCCAAATAGGATCAAAATTCTGAGATCAAAAACCAAAATCCTTCAGATGAAGAATTGTGACAACTTGGTCTGTAAAAATCCAAAAGAAATCTCTGACATTTTTGCTGATTACGCTATATGAAATTATATAATTTGAATGACAGTCCAATTGAGGTACAACCTTCTCCATACGAAATAGCTTCCTTTTTAGATTCAATTTGACTGCCCTCTATATCTACAGAAGATTTGGATTTTATCTACAGAAGATTTGGATTATCTGAACTCCCCCTTTACAGAAAATGAAGTTAAATACACAATTGACCAACTAAAGAAATGTAAGTCCCCGAGCCCCAATGGCCTACCTAATGAATATTATCAAAACTTTAGGGATTCCCTGTCATCTTATCTTACAGCACTAATTAATTCAACAACTATTACTGGTTTTTCGCTTCCTGCAGAGATGCAGGAGGCAGTAATTACAGTAATATCAAAGGAAAAAAAAGAAACAGATGTTGTTGGTAATTACAGACCGATTTCTTTATTCGATTTTGATCTGAAAATCATTGCCAAAAGTTTAGCTTCCCGTTTGCAAAAGATCTCCCCCCAACTATTACATGTGGACAAAACAGGGTTCGTACTAGGCAGAGGGACGTCAAACGCATCCAGACAGGCTATTAACAACTTGTCCCACATTGAGAGTGCTGAATGCCTGCCCTAGTGATCTCTCTCGACACCTAAAAGGAGTTTGATAGGGTTCACTGGGTTTCCTTTTTGAAACGTAAAGTAGATTTGAATTTAAGAGGGGAATCCTAAACTCTGTAAAGTCCCTATATACTTCACCGTCGGCGAGAGTCCTGACAACAACACACCCTCTCTATCAAATTCCATCTGACGAATGGGACATGCCAAGGATGCCCTTTCTCACCCACGCTTTTTGATTTTTTCATTGAGCCTCTGGCTGAGATGATACACGGGCTAATACTTCGATAGATGGTGTGACATTATATGACAAACAATATAAAATCTCATTATTTGCAGACAATGTTCTGCTTTAACAGATTGGTCTTTTATGAACATGAAGATACGAAAACTATTTCTTTTATTAAGTTTTAATGGAGGAAAAGTAATATTTATATAAAAATTTTTGTTAGTGACCTTTTGTAAGTTGCTTTCCTTTTCCCTTTCCTCTTGATATCATTATCTAGGAGGTTACATTATACTTATATATTACTAGCTGGGTGCCCGATGCAGATGCATCGGGATTCTAGCAGAGCGAGTCTCTGACTCGCAATGGCCGCTTCGCGGCCAATGCTTCGCGCTGCTAAGGCGACTCGCCATGCCCACTGCGCGGGCATAGCGAGTCGCCTTAGAACTGCTCGCAATGGCCGCTGCGCGGCCAATGCTTCGGACGTATCCACATGACGACATTGACTCGCAGCGTGAGCGGACTCAAAAGGGGCAAAAATCCCATTCGTGATTATATAACACAGGTCAACAAAAAAAATTTTTTTTTCTGGTGCCCAAAATATTTTAATGAATTTGGGGTATTTTTGGGGTGCTGATTCTGAATATGCTATCAGTTTTGCCAGATTGGCTCAAGTTTTTTGAGATTTTTGGTATCTTATTTATAGCACTTGTTTGTAAATGCGACGCATCATCTCATTAATTTCTTTGGATTAGTACTTGAACTGAGCAGTTCTCAATATAGTTTTGTGTTAATTAGTGTTCTAAAAGTTTGTTCATAGCTTGATTTTTTGCACTAACTTTATGTTGTTTTCTGTTGTCCAGTGAAAAGCATGAACTCATCAAGAAGAAGTTGTCTTAACGATCCAGACTCATTCTGTTACATTTGTGGTGAATATACACTGACAAAACATAGAAGAAACATAACAGACTTCGTTAAAAAAGTAGCAAAAAACGTCTTTTTTGTTACACATTTTACGAAAAATCTCAAAAACTTGAGCCAATCTGGCAAAACTGATGACATATTCAGAATCAGCACCCCAAAGTTACCCTAAATTCAATGAAATATCTTTGGCACCAAAAATGCTGTTGACCAGTGTAATAGATTGATAACACATTATCTTTTCATTAACAAGGATTTTCTATATTTTTCCGGGGGTAACATCTGCACGTATGCCATTGTTACATATTTGTTTCTGGGACTTTTTATAGTCATCTCTTTGTTGGGATTTATTTCTGCAGTCCCTCAAGTATTTCTTCAGGCATTATTGCTTTATCTTTCTACTTAGGGTGAGTAGCAAAATCTATTACCTGGTACATTGTCTCCTATGTATGGTATTCTGCTTTGCTTTGCTCAGAAGTAGCCTTGCTCACTAGTCTTAAATGGGACCTGTCACTCCCCCCCTGGGCCTATTAAAGTAAAAGAGCCACTAAGCACTAAGGCTGCATTCTGTGAAGGTGGCACTTATGTCTATTATCCCCAGGGACTCTGAAATAAAGACATGTATAAATTTCCCGCCATACCGCTATTGAGTCCGGTACATTCTCTCCCCAGGACTTAACTGCCTCGTTGCTGTTCATCATTCCCCTCTGTTACCAGGGCGCTGCTTCCTCTCTGTTTTCGCACGTCATCAGCTGTTCACTCATTTCTTGGGCATGCGCCGTGCATGCTGCCCGAAAATTTAGGTCCCATGATCTCTGGAGATCATGCCTGCATGTTGCGGAGGCCCCAAGTTCCACCCTGCAGTGTGTTATGATCTATTCCCACTGCAGAGTGGAGAGGAAAGAGGAGGAGGGAGGTGAGGACAGGCGCAGTGATACTCACTTCACAGGCACCTGATTTCCAGCCCCACAGTGTGAATAAATCATAACACACTGCAGGGCGGGATCTGGGGCCTCTGCAACACGCAGGCGTGATCTCCAGACATCATGTGACCTAAGTAGTCAGGCAGTGCACACAGCGCATGTCTGAGAAATAACTGAATAGCGCAGGCACGTGCGGAGGCAGAGAGGAGGCGGCACCCGGGAGATAGAGGGGGATGGTGGACAGCAGCGAGGCAGTTAAAGGGGAACTCCAGTGAGAGAAAACTTTTTAGTACAGTTCCTTCCCTGCTACATGATGGAGCAGAGCCATACACTGCAGTTGTATGATCTATAGATCACTTATAATTCCATAAAATCATACCTGCTCCTTTGCTCTAGCCCCACCTCAGGGAACCGAAATCTCAGCCTGTCAGCCTCATCTAAAAGGAAAGAAGAGGAGGTGTATCGGGGGCATGGATGCTGTGAGTTGCAGGATCAGCCTACAGTCACACCCCCTCACATTTCTGGCAAGGAAGGGGAGTGACTGCCAGCCCCATGTTCACACACATACAATCCAGCCCTTGATATACCATCCTATGTGACAGGGGGTCCAGGCTTCATGTCACCAAGCAGATACAGATACATGCTATGATCGATAGATAGTTGGATAGATAAATAGATACAACTCAAATAGATAGATATAATTAACATAGATAGAATGAATACAGAGGAAAGATAGTTAGATACATATTATATATATATATATATATATATATATATATATATATATATATATATATATATATATATTATATATATATATATATATATATATATATATAGATAGATAGATTTATAGGTGGATGGATGAATGCATAACATATATGATAGACAGATTTATAAATATTAGATAAATAGACATGAGATAGATAATGGAAAGATATTTTTAAGCCCATATGTGTTTGGTGCACAGTATAAGGAACAGATAAAGGAATAATGTAACTTTGGGGTTTATACCATGTCTAACAGATGCTGCAGACTTTGGATGTCTTGCTGTGACACTGAGGAGTGATGATGATGATGATGATGATCCATGTAAAGCTGCAAGGACAGGAATCTACCATGATACCTATCGGATAGGGGAGACCATGCAGAGCTGAATCAATCAATGTAATGATTTTCCTCTGCTCGTATCCTCACATTAACAGTACACATTATGCATCATCATACAGAAGAGGATCACAGCATGTATCTGTATCTGCTTGGTGACATGATTGCTATTTGAAGCCTGGACCCCCTGTCACATAGAATGGTATATCAGGGGCTGGATTGTATGTGTGTGAACATGGGGCCGGCAGTCATGCCCCCTGCCATGCCCTCTTCCCATACAGAATTGTGAGGGGGCGTGAGTGTAGGCTGATCCTGCAGCTCACAGCATCCATGCTCCAGACACACCTCCTCTTCTTTGCTTCTAGATGAAGCTGACATGCAGACATCTAGGGTTCCATGAGGTGGGGGCCAGAGCAGGGGAGCAGGTATGATTTTATTGATTTAAAAGAGATCTATAGATCCTAGAAGTGCAGTGTACGGCTCTGCTTCATCATGTAGGAGGGCAGGAACTGTACTAAAATGTTTTCTCTCACTGAAGTTTAAGTCCTGGGGAGAGAACATACCTTCCAGACTCAATAGAGGTATGGCGGGAAATTTATAAAAGTCTTTATTTCAGTGTCCCTGCGGATAATAGACATAAGAGTCACCTTCACAGAATGCAGCCTTACTGCTGCTGAAGGTAGCTCCTTTACTTTAATAGGCCTTGGGGGGTCACAGGTTCCCTTTAATACCTGTGCCCTGTGGTGTACTGGTTGGGTACAAGTCTCTGATCTATTTAATTGTGCTGTATGTTGAATCTGGGCTGCCTTCACTCTCAGTATGTGTTTTTATTTGATCTCATCTCAGCAGACTCAGCAGAATTACAGATCCTTCTTGGGTTCCTGCTGATATGTTCTCACAATGTCCCTGGCAGAACTAAGTCCTGAAAGTATAGGTATATATCTATGTATACTAAAGGGATAACTGAATAAGTACAATCTACTCAACTAGATACTTCTCATGTTGGGCAGTGTTAATTGATTAAAGCCTTGGTTATGTCATAACATCCTTTCTACATCTAGGGGTCCCCAGGTGTTACACTGAAAGTGGTCTACTGTTTCTGTTAATGTCAGCTGTAATGGTCCAACTGGCAATGCAATACAAAGAAACAGTGCAATTGTAAGAATATAATAAAAACTACCTTTCTTATAACATGGGTCCTGGTATTGCTGGTCCTGCTTACTTGGTCCCTTGTGAGAACGCCAGCACATCTGTGCCTTGGCTAGGAATGGTCACGAGTACCGGCCGGTGCTACTTTTTATGCTGCTGGCCGGTCATGTGACCGGAAATGATGTCCGGGTGCGCGCACAGGCGCAGATGGGTTGCTCTGCGATGACACTCCCAGACCGGAAATGACGTATAGACATTGTTTACTGGTTTCTATGGATGATAGTGTGTACCGCCTACTCTCAAACGTCATCTGTTATGGGCGGGGAGCTGACCTGTAGATGATTATATCTGTGGCGCCCCACTACGTAGGTGCCACAAAAGGGTGCTGCACCCAGAAATGCGGTGTAGTACTCCACTGCAATTTGGACAATGGTCACTAGTCGGAACCCTAGAGCTGACACCCACACACTAGAACAGTAGGTGGGAGGAAATCCTGGGAGGAGATATAGTGGCCTCTAGGGGGAACTAGTCAGTCTGCGGAGGAGAGTGAGCAGAGTCGGAGGAGGGAGTGTGGAAGGAACCAATCAGCCAGCCTGAAGGAACTAAGAGGGCCATCTCAGCTGAGAGGCCCAAGAGAGCAAAGATCCCAAATAAAGAGAAAGAAAGAGAGGGAAAGAAACTCAGAAGCAGAGTTCACTCTAAGAAGGGGATTGAGTAACAGTAAGGTTTGCCCCGAAAGGAAGGAAACTGGGTACCGGAGCCCGCACCTGTGAGTTCTCAGAGGCTCACAGAAAATCCGCTAAACAGGGACATTGTAAATATGGCCCTGACTCCCAAAGATCCCACGAGAGGGAAGCCAGAACCGCAGTAGGCGACTGCGGCATTCAAAGGGAAGGTTGACCCGACGGGTACAAGGGAGGAGAAGAGAATCAGAAGTAGAAGGAGGCCAGGTTATCTACAGGAGATCAGGCTTCATAACACTGGGAACAGAAAAGAAGGAAAAGAAAGGAACATAAAAGATGGTTCCATCTTCAGCCAGATATCCTAATTGCAGCCTGGAGCATTTGCAGATATACCATCTGACTAACTGTTGAACTGTAAAGCTGAAAGAAAGTGTTCAAGTAAAGTTACCCGGTGAAGTGAAGTTCAGACTCTGCTGCATCCTTTTTATATCACTGCTTTCTTACAGCATCACTGCCCCGGTGGTCCAGTCCTGCCTGCGGGGACAAATCCATCTGAGCCGAAATACCACCGACCACTGGAGAACTATGGCGGCGCGGGTGAACCTCACCAGACTCAGCAGGTGGCGTCACGAAAACAACTTGTAAATAATCCCTTGTAAATATAATTTCCCTCTTATTTTTTAGTTGACCACCAGGCACTCAGCCTCGGGCAAGCCACCCGGGACATTCCAGACCCGAAACCGCCTGAGAGCCGAGTACCCGAGCCCTGGGGCGCGTCAGCTTCTGGCGTCAACAAACATGATAACAAGCCCGGTACCACGGGGTACTGTGTACTTTTGAACTTGGACTTAAAATTGACTTTTTCTGCCTTGCACGGTGCCAAGATGGGTTCCCGCCATTATAGTACGAGGACCCAAGATGGCACCGACGCCACGAAGTAAACAACATGTGCAGGCCCAAGTAAGTCACTTGATTTGGTGCAGGGCGGCCACAGGCCTCAGAGGGCTAGATTACCAGTTGCTGGTAGAGCCCGTGTATTCAGATAGTAGGCCCACTGTCCTGACAGCCAGACTTGTAGTTGATGTCCGCAAGGAGAGGGTACCTGTACACATTCTAAATTGTTGGGTGGAGGAGGCCAAACTGCCATGGTATGCTACCATTGCCAAACTGTTCATGGTCAGATCACAGCTGTGGAGCCCTTGGACTCGCCAGACCAGGCTGAGGACAATGACCGAGAAGGGAAGCTGGAGGATTGGTGCCAGAAGCTACATGTAGGCACGAGCTCTACCCCCTTACACCAGAAGCGTGTAGTATGCCGGGTAGTCAGAGAATACGAATAGGTCTTCAGCAAACACCCATTACACTTTGAGCAGGCAAAACAATTGCAGTCCTGTATACCCACAGGGGACCATCCACCCATCAGGAAAGGTACAGGCCTGTACCACCAGCCCACTACCAATGTGCAAAGGAGATGTTACAGGAGATGAAGGAGGCTGGGGTGATCAGGGTTAGTTGTAGCCCCTGGGCAGCTTCACTAGTCCTGGTAAAAAAGAAAGACGGTACCATGAGGATGTGTGTTGACTATAGACAGATAAAATATTACACACAAAGATGCTTATCCATTGCCCAGGATAGAGAAGTCATTAGCTGCATGGAGAACTGCTAACTATTTCTCCACTCTAGATCTCAACAGTGGGTACTGGCAGGTCCCCGTGGCAGAGGCAGACAGAGAGAAGACCTCCTTCACCACTCCGAAGGGCCTCTACGAGTTTAACTGTATGCCATTTGGGCTCTGCAAAGCACCTGAGACATTCCGGGGGCTGATAAAGTGTTGTCTGGGGCATAGAAACTTCGAGACTGTGCTGCTATACCTTGATGATGTCATAGTGTACTCAAAGACGTATGAGGACCACGTGAAGCATCTGGTAGAAGTCTTTGAGGCGCTATCCAAGTTTGGCATGAAGATAAAGCCATCCAAGAGCCACCTCTTCAAACCAAAGGTGCAGTACCTAGGCCATGTGGTGAGCACAGATTTCCTTAGACGAAGAGCCTCTCTGTCCGCGCTGATGCTCCAGGACTGAAGGAACCAAGACACAGGGATGTCTGGATCGACTTATGCTTTTATTGTTCTATGTTGTGACCACGATTATCTGTGGGAGTGCGATCCCTGCAGCAGCTGCTTTATCGCTTTTTAACCAGTTGTGGGTCTCACAACTGGACAAGGTGAGCAACTCCACATCGCAAGCTGACAGTGTTTAATTAAGATAAGACCCTATTTGCGCATTCTTATTTTACAGATGTGGTGAGCACGGAAGGCGTGGCCCCAGACCCTGACAAGGTCACCGCCATCCAGACCTGGCCCCAAAGAAGTGTGGCAGGCAGTTCCTGGGACTGGTAGGTTACTACAGGAGGTTCATCAAGGGTTTTACCAAGATGGCCACGCCCCTGCAAGACCTCCTGGTAGGCCAGGCCCAGAAGGCCAGAAGCCTGAGCCCCACAGTGAAATGGGAGGCCAGAGAAGAAGATTCTTTCCTGCAGCTGAAGAGAGCCTTGACAGAGGAGGAGATCCTGGCCTACCCTGATTACAGCCAGCCATTCGTATTGTACACTGATGCTAGCAATGTGGGAGTGGGCCGTGAAGTGTGTCAAGTGCAGAGAGGCAACGAAAGAGTGATTGCCTATGCCAGTAGTAAGTTCAGGCCTACGGAGAGAAACCCCCGACAACTACAGCTCTTTTAAGCTTGAGTTCCTAGCTATAGTGTGGGCTGTGACAGAACGATTCAAGTACTATCTGGCAGCTGAAAAATTCACCATCTACACAGATAACAACCCCCTGACCCACCTGGAGACCACCAAGTTGGGTGCGCTGGAGCAGCGCTGGATGGTCCGGCTCTCTAACTACAACTTTACCATCAAGTACCAGGCAGGGCACAAGAATGCCAATGCTGACACCCTGTCCAGGATGCTCCATCTGCCATATGGGGGGGAAAGGAAGATCCAGTAGAGGAAGTGGAGTTACCAGCTTTCCACCATGAAAATGTGTCACAGTGTTCCCATGAAGTGAAAGACAAGCGAACAGGGGGACAAGAAGTCATTGTAGACCCGTTGCCCCACCACAACTGGGCAGAGACACGGGACACTGACCCTGCTATCAGTTTGGTCAAAGAGCTACTGTAGAAAACTGACGGAAGCACAGCAACTGTGGAAGGAGAGAGGCAGACTGTTCATTTATGCTGGTAAACTATGTAGGCGGTACACTAACCCTTGGACCCACAAGCTAGTGTGGCAGATAGTGGTCCCGAAGAGAGACGCCTATATGGTCCTGGAAGACTACCATGATGGAGCCGAACACTTTGGGTGGAAGAAACTGGAAGTATTGCTAGTGGGAGGTCCTGCTTAGCCTGGGCCTTTTTTTCAGATCGCAAAGGATTACCCAACTCATGTTATCTGCAAACTTTGTAAACAAAATCTGAGTAGAGGCCAAAAAATCAATAGTTTGAATACTTCATGCATGAACCATCGCATGAACATGAAGTATAAGTTAAAGTGGGAAGCTCACTGTGCTATAATGCAACCTAGTGGGCCTGGCCAGCCACCGTAAGTCCATTAAGTGCATCTGCAGCTTCTTTTGACAGGTCATCAGCTGTTTAGTAAGTGGAAATACTTGCTGGTGTTTAGCGTTTGCAGACATCAAGAGCACCACCTTTTTATGAAGGTAACATAATATGTCCACCTGCATGTCCCTCACAGTCCAGCAGTTTGTTTGGGACACCGACATCTGAGTTCTTCTCCACGTTTTATTCTCCAACATTTCCTGAGTATGCACTAGCTGGCATATGAAGCGTGCATTAGTGTTTTCCAATTAACCAATTACCTTTGTACTTTCCCTATATAAATGTCACTTCCTTGTCCATACACTTTGTACAACCTGATGAAGATAGTGCTGTACTATTGAAACACGTTGTGGAGTAGCAAAGGATGAATAAAGCTTTGTTAAACGTACACTGCCTTGATCATTTCCCTTCTTCCAGCGCTCTGTAGACCATTATGCTACAAATATTTTTGATAATGGGGGAAGGAAAAAGGACCTGGTTGAGGAATGGATGGGCCAGCCTTCTGTTTATCGAGAGTAGACTGAGTGGTAGTGAAAGATTTGGTGCTGCTTGAGAAATGCTTAGAGGCTTTGTCTGCCATCCAAGACAGAATCTGCTTTTGCTCCTCTGGATTCAAGACACATTTACGTTCCAGACCGGGAAATTTTGCCAGGAACACAGTGGATGCATCAAGCTTCTTTTGACGTGTGACAGACTCAGTGCAGTGCCTTGTTGCACACAATTGACAACATGAAGACCACGTCCATCTCCCTGTCCCTTAACAACAGGCTTTATTTGCATTTTGGATTTTGGTGACATATTTGCAGATGTTGACGGAAAAGCCAAGCTGTGACCTCAAAAATATTGGGGAAACAGGACCAGTGCATGCTTTTTACCAGGCAGCACAAAATGCTAATTGTCATGCCCTCAGTCACGGGGCCTGTCTCTCATGGACAGAGAGACCAGAGCCCATGCATCTCACCCGCTCTTTCCCAGCTGCAAGGCTGGTCTCAGCTAAGCAGGGAGATCCGTGCCCATCACGCAGCTCCCCTGGTATTGCTCAGTCTGCCAGTAACTACTTTTGGTAAGCGGCTTCCTTCTCTGCTAGAAATCTGTGCTCTTGGCAGGTCTCCTGGGAATGCTCTTAGGATGCGTGCCCCACTTCCTGCACCTGCTTAATGGCACAGTGAACCTGTTCTCTATTAGAGTTTTCTTTGCTGCAATGCTCTGTGCATAAAAGCCATCCTCCTCCAAAGGAGGCGCCTGGGCAACAAGATTATTCTACAGATTGTTGCCTCTATCCAGGCAACACTCTGTCTCCACAGAATCATTGGGCTGGCCAGGTCTCTCCTGATGTGCACAGAACCGTCTGGATTCCTGTACTGGCTAAATCTGTCTCTCTGGGATTGTACAGAGTTCACAGGATTCATCTCAGCATTAGAGCCAGTTTTTCTCAGTATCTCCATCTCTACTGTCTGGTTTGTACGTTTCACCCCTCTGGTCCAGAATTTGCGGCATTTAGAGCTCCTGGTGTTGTAATGGGTGAATCCCTGTATAGGGGTTACCTCTGCAGGTGATCCCCTATGAGAGTTCGGTGTCATGATCCAGAGGGTCCTCCCCTTTTTCCTCAATAAATATCCTTGGTTTTACTATAGTCACTCTCCTGTCTCTTGAGTATCAGGTATTAAGCTACCACTGCACCACTAGTGGTCTAGTGAGTAGAGATGAGCGATGTTCGATTCGAAATGTTCGCCAATCTCAAATTCAAGCTGTTTTGGGCGGTGTTTCGAATCATTCGACGAATTCGAGCAATTTGCTTCAAATTCGTCAGTTCGAGGTTATGTTCGATAACCCTTCGATCACCAGAAGTTTAACCCTAACGCTAATACTGTTAATGAATGTTAATATACAGTTTCAGTGTATGGTGTGCTGGGGATGGGGGGGTCAGATCAGTGCTGCTGGAATAATGCCGATCTCCATTTTTTTTTCCTTACTGCATTTACAATGGGGCGGTGCAGTCTTTAGGTTATCAGCACACACAGCAAAGGGCATTTTTTGCACACGAGCAAGGGCATGTGTCATTGGCTCTTTATGTCACATGTCCTTGCCCTATAAGACCAAGCCATTTTCCCCATCGCCACCATTTCCACAGTGCTGCAGTTGTGTGTCAGTCAGGCACCGCTAATGCTGCAGTGGGCGCTATATAGTACTAGTTAGAGATAGATAGCGAGTGAATCTCAAGTTAGATAGACAGATAGGTTTAGGGAGTAGGGACTAGTTAGAATCTCTGCCCTTTTGAGGGCTACTTCAGACAAGTAGGGAGTAGGGATTAGTTGTAAATATCAGCCCTTTTGAGGCTACTTCATAGAAGTAGGGACTAGTTATAATATCAGCCCTTTTGAGGGCTAGGTTACAGCAGTTCCTATTAGTTTTTTTTGATGCAATAAATTTTTATTGAATTATAACACAAACAGAAAACAAATGGGACAACGCAACAATTGCGTCCCAAAAAAAAATATTATACAAAAGACATACATGGCAAGTGGGGGGGGGGGAAGGAGAGTCAGAGGGAGAGAGCAAGGTGGGAAAGAGGGGAAGGGGAAGGAGGGAAAGGAAGGTGGGCTCCACTGCAGAATAGTGAGAGTAGGTAGGCACTAGGGAACGGACACCTCCGGCAGGTGTAGGCTTAGAATACCAAAGGGACCGCAGATGGGTGCCTCATCCAGGCTGCCCAGTCATTTTTAGCTCGAGTTCTTGCAGAAAGATCCAGGGCCAGGCAATATTCATGATGGAAAATACTATTCAGGTGGGCATAAACGTCCGTCAGTTTGAGGGGGTCAGGAGCTCTCCAGTTGGCCGCCATGGAGAGTCTGGCCGCCGTAAGTACATTAGAGACTAGTGCATGAGAGTCTTTTGGGAACAGTTGAATTCCAACATGAAGCAGCGCCAATTGAGGTGAGAGTCGGCAACTCAAGCCAGTTAGGACCCTCAGGAGTGCCGCAACAACAGACCAGAAAGGAGTTATTTTAGGGCATAGCACCACATATGAGCCAGAGAACCTTGTAGGCCGCATCCCCGCCAACAAAGAGGGGAGCGATCAGGAGAGAAAAGAGACAGTTTCATCGGAGTATAGTACCAGCGCATATGAATTTTTTTAAGAATCTCTAAGTGGTTGACACATCGAGATGCCTTTTGAAGTGCTCTAAGACCTGCACACTAGTCCTCCACTGAGGCCTGGAAATCCAGGTCCTCCTCCCAACGCCTCATATAGCTAGGCTTGAGCGGGAAAAGCTCTGCATTCATTTGACGATAGAATCCCGAGAGCCCCTGCGGCCCGCCGCCAGAAAGAATGAATCTCTGGAAGACAGAGGCCTCTAGGGGGGACCGGGGGGGGCTGGACCAAGTGATGTTGCGCATAAAGTGGGCAATTTGTGTGTATTGGTAAAAGGAGGCAGCAATCCCAGGGAAACGCCCGGAGAGGGCAGGAAAGGGAAGGAGTCTACCCCCCTCCATGACATCTGCACACGAGCGGATCCCCGCTCTGACCCAGGGAGAGAGGTTAAGAAAATCAATATGGAGAGCTAAAGATTCAATGGAGATCTGCCCAGGGGACAGGCGGATCCATCCTCCCACCGCCTCCCTCCAGCACCTCACCAGCGAATCCATTGTTGGGAAAGGCATTGCCAGCGTCGTGGGAGCCAGGCACTCCGCCTCAAGTAGGAGACGCGGGGAGCCCCCACCCAAAGCTGCAGTCTCCATCCCCAGCCAGACCGGGGGGTCATCTGAGGACCACCAAAACTTAGCATACTGCAGCAGCGAGGCCCTATGATATGCAGCTATGTTAGGGACACCCATACCTCCGCTGCTATAGGGTAAGAACATGATTTTCCCCGAGACCCTAGCACGTCCACCCGCCCAGATATATCGATGAACCACCCTCTGGATACGGGCCAATAGATTTTTGGGGATGAGCAAGGGGAGGTTCCTAAAAACATACAGAATCTTAGGGAGGAGAAACATTTTGAAAGCATGGATGTGGGCCACCCAGGAAAGGCCCCCTGAGGATGAGTTGCAATATCCTTCGCCAAGGTGGACAATAACTTATCCACATTGACTGATACCAATTTAGCAGATGAGGTGAGGGTAATCCCCAAATACGGGATCCCTCCTCCCTCCACACAAAGGGGAAACGGGTCTTTAGTGTTTCCGCCATCCTCTGGGGAATGCCAATCGGGAAGATAAGCGACTTCCCCGCATTCAGCTTGTATAGGGAGAGGGCAGAGAACCTACTCAGTAGCGCCATCACCGCCCCAAGAGAAGACTCCACCTTGGTGCATGCTATAATTATATCGTCAGCATAGAGGCCTATTTTATGAACAGAGCCTCCAATCACATAACTAAAGATGCCAGGATCTGCCCTGACCGCCTCAGCCAACGGTTCAATAATCAGAGAAAAAATAATAGGGGAGAGGGGGCAGCCCTGCCTAGTCCCATTGGACAGGCCGAAGTTGGAAGAGAGAAAGCCAGAGGAGAGCACCCTAGCGTTGGGGTTCGAGTAAAGAGCCATTATGGCGGAGAGAATAGGGCCAGCAAAGCCAAATTTCTCCAAAACGGCAGCCAGGTATCCCCAGTGTACCCTGTCGAACGCCTTTTCCGCATCCAGGGACAGAAGTACCCCAGGGACCCCGGCACTTTCCGCTGCCTTAATAAGGTTAATGATACGCCTGGTGCCATCCCTTGTCTGCCTCCCCCCAACAAACCCCACCTGGTCTCCATGGACCAGTGAGGGCGTGACCAGTCCAAGGCGGTAGGCCAGGAGCTTAGCATAAATTTTGATATCACAATTTAGCAATGAGATGGGGCGATAGCTCCCCGGGTCTGTAGGGGGCTTGCCAGGCTTCGGAATGGTCACAATGGTGGCCTCAAGGAGCCTAGGGGACAAAGCCCCCTCCCCCTGCCAAAAGGTGCTGGCTCTAGTCAAATAAGGAGCTAGGAGTGAGGAGAAAGAGCGGTAATAGTCACTTGGAAGGCCATCAGGACCTGGGGCTGAATATCTCTTAGTAGAAGAGATAACTTTCATTACCTCCTCGGGAGTAAAGGGGGCATTGAGCGCCAGTAGTTGAGACTGAGACAGCCTGGGCAGAGCGAGGCTATGCAGAAATTTAGCAATGTCCACAGGGGACGGGGGGGGGAAGTGTAAACAGCGTCTTTCAGGTTGTACAAACGGGAATAGAAATGAGCAAAGGCCTCTGCGATGTCGAGGGGGCTAACCCGAAGCTTGCCCGAATCATCCCTCAGGTGGTGATTTGAGACAAGGCCTCCCTTTTCTTTATACGCCTAGCTAGGACCGCCCCTGCACGTTCACCCATAGCGTAGAATGACAGCTTGGATTTACGCAGGTATTTCTCATGCTGGGAGAGGAGGAAAGAGCGAAGTTGCATTCTAGCAGAGAAAAGCTGCGATAAGACCGCAGGGGTCTGCACGTTCTTGTTCCTCCTCTCCAAGCTATGTACTCTAGCCAGGAGCTCCACCCGAAGTCTGTCCCTGTCCCGTTTGCGGCGAGCTGCCTTTTGGATGAAGCAGCCCCTGACAAACGCCTTATGAGCCTCCCATAGAGTCGAGTCATTGACCTTTGAGTTGTCATTCAGACTGAAGAATTCCCTCAGGCCCCCACGGATCTCCAAGACCACTGTTGATCGAGAGGAGGTCAAGGTTAAGCCTCCAAGAACCTTTGGGGGAAGGTCCACTACGCAGGGAGATGATTAGAGTGACTGGGGCATGGTCCGACCACGTAATAAGGCCTATGTCTGCAGCTGCGCAAGACGGAAGAGTCCCACTATCAACTAAAAAATAATCCAGATGGGAATATGAGCGATGCCTGTTAGAAAAAAAAGTATAGTCCCTTTCTTCAGCGTGTAAGCAGCGCCACACATCATGGAGGTGGAGGGTCCTAGAGAGTGTCCCCAACTCTCCTCTAGTCTGCGAGGTGGTCTTAGAGCAGTCCAACTGACGTGACACCACTATATTAAAATCACCTCCAATCACTAGGCGGCCCTGAGTATGTTTCTGGATCACCTTCATTGCTTCTCTAACAAATTTAAGTTGGGCAACGTTTGGACCATACACATTGACAAACGTAAAAACAGAGTCATACAGTTTGCATACAATCAAGAGAAAGCGACCGAGCGGGTCCGCCACTTCCTCAAGGAGCTGAAAAGGAAGAGAGGATTTCACAAATATACAGACTCCTGCTTTTTTCACAGTGCAATTAGCAAAATATGCTCTTGAAAACAGTCTGTGACGCACCCTGAAATTGTCCTCCGCAAGGAGGTGTGACTCCTGGGCAAAAACTATGTCCGCCTTAGACCTATTCACCTCAGACCAAAAGAGAGAGCGCTTAATAGCCAAGTTTAGGCCGTTTACATTTAAGGACAGCAGTTTAATACTCATAACATCAACCAACTAATTGCGCATAGTTTTGTGAAGTCACCAAAAGGGGGAGAGGGTTGGGGGGGGTAGGGAAGGCGGGGGGAAGGGAAATGCAGTGGACGGGGGAAGAGGGTACAAACAAATATGTAAACATCTTAGGCAGGTAACAGCTTGCAAAGTGGGGGGGTGAGGGAAGACCCGGTCACTGTCCTCCAGGTCTCCTTCTAACGGTACATCACGTCCGGCCTCAGCAAACTGCAGAGCCGAACCATACCGGCCAGGCTGTACATGACTGTCAATCACAGCCACAGATCAGATATCAAAACGAAAACAGACCACCGCTCAGCGATGCGATCCAATCAGATCAAGCCGTACAGGGCGAGCGATCAGATATCCCTTCCAGCAATCCGGAGGGACGGAGACCCCATTTAGGCCTTGTCCAGCGGAGAGAGTCATGGTGGACGCCTTTATAAGTAAAGCGGACCTTAACCGGGGTCCCCCAGCTGTATAAGATTCTCTCTCCTCTAAGGATTTTGCACATAGGCGCAAACTCACGCCTCTTTGCCAGTGTTCCCACAGATAAGTCCGGATAGACTTCCAAGGAGGAGAAACGATCCGGGATCTCCCCTCCACGCCTGAGGGCCTTCATAAACTTCTCCTCCAACCTGAGGTCCTGCATGGAGACCAACACATCCCGCGGAAAAGCTGGGTTAAGGCGAGGGGGCCGGGGAAGGCGGTGGATCCTCTCACATATCAGAGACTCTGGGGTGCAATCTGGCAGCATAGCCAGTATAAAGGATGAAACATATTCAGACAGGGCAGAGTCAGGAAGGTCCTCAGAGATGCCCCTAATCTTTACATTCCTCTCCCTGCTTTTATCCTCCAGTACCCAGAGTTTACTTTGCTGCTCCTCCATCTGCCTTTCAATAGTGTCCACATGATCAGCAAAGGTGTTATGTGCCTTAGCAAATTCCCCCATCTTCCTCTCCACACGGTCTGTTCTGTCTCCCAGATTGTTTACATCCCTTCTAAGCTGTTCCACCATACCTTGCATATCAGCGTGGATTGCAGCCTGGAGGGAAGCTAGGAGCTTCTTCATTCTTCTCTCTGTCAGTGGAGTGTCCTCTGCAGCCCTCTGAATCTGCTCGTTCTCACAGTCTGCAGAGGAGGGGGCGGAGGGAGAGCAGGATCCTGCAGTCGGAGCCATCTTGGAGGGAGCAGGGGCCGACTCTTTCTGGAAGAAGTCCGACTTGGACGGTCCCCGCGGCATCTCTGGTGTCCAGGCAAGTAGAGGAGGCAGCAGCAGGTGCTTAAGACAAGGAGCGGAGGTCGCAGAGAGCCGCTGTAGATCTGTGGCTGAGAGCCTCAGGCTTATGTGACCGTCACCATGAGCTCTCAGGTCACGCCCCCAGTTCCTATTAGTTTTTGCCAGGCAGTTGTGTGCCAGTGCTGTGCAAGTGTTTTTCACAGCATCTGGCCAAATCTAGCTCAGGCAATCCTTTAGGGCAGGTAGTGTAGCACTGCTATGAAGAAAGTTACACTGTGGCGCCCCGCAACGAGTGCGTCACAAGGGAGTATTGCAGCCGCAATATTCTCTTGACAAAGCAGTGCAATAGTTAACTCTGAGATCCAACCCAACATACAACACCTAGAACAGAGGACCAATCCTAGGTCCTGGTGGGTGGAGTGTTAGGGTAGTGAAGAGAACACAGTAATCTAGAACACAGAGAATAGTCTAGAACTTGAAGAGAGCAGACTAGAACTTGGAGAGGAGCGGGGGCTCCGCACCCCGTGCGGGCCCCTGGGCCGTCACCGGTCGGGTGTCAGCACCTGAGGCCTTAACTACCGGGAATGGGCATTTCTACACGGGTTCCCAAAAGACTCCCGTGCCCACAACTTACAGCCGGTTCACTGGTACCGAAGCTGGCAGCAGTTCACCTCTGCCACGCGAACCAGCCCCGTGGAGGAGCAGCTTTATAGGAGCACCCCACCACCAGCCAGTTTCCAGTCGTCTAACCAGCGGTGTACCCACTGAGGGACCCAAGGCTCCCCAAAGAATCCAGAACGTACATCATGGATAGGGCATTGAAGCAGCCTCCCCGTACCCGACCTGGTATTCCTGGGCGACGCTGGCAAGAGAAGCTAAGGAGGTAGAAAGGAGGTACACTGCGGATCTCTGAGGAACACTATCACTGCTAAGTCCACCCGGTCTTCTACTCAACCACTGTAAGCCATGTACTGCCTGCTGGTTACAGTAAAGAACCGTTGCAGAGACTATATGTGTCCGTGTCTCCTTATGAACTGTCCGTCATGAACTAAAGGTAACCGCAGCTGCCGCACAACATCTTGAGCAGCTCCAGCCCCCGGGAATCACCGCTCAGCCTGTGGGGAGCGTAACATCTTGCTGCTGTCCATCACCCCGGGAGGTTCCGCAGCGTCGGTAGCCCTTACCGAATCTACTCATAGGTGGCGTCACGAAGAAAACAAATTAAAAACCCCTTTTAATCTGTTCCCGTAAGACGTCCTAAATTTTGATCTGCACTACACCGGGCCCCACTACCGGCAGGCGCGGTCCACCCGTGACAAGGAAGGAGAAGAATCGCCTGTATCAACCGGAGTCCGCCGGCCGTGGTGAGTCAACACCACCTGTCTTTAGTATCCAATTTTTACTGCAGCTAGTCCAGGCAACATTTTGGGGCTGGTAGCAGTGTCTGGTAGTCAGCGGTGTAGCCCAGCTGTAAAATAAGCTACACCGCCTGTCTATCCAGTAGCCAATTGTTTACTGCAGCTAGTCCAGACAATTTTTTTGGGCTAGTAGCAGTGTCTGGTAGACAGTGGTATAGTCCACTTGTGAACCAAGCTACACTGCCTGTCTAGTTCAGACTAATTTTTAACTGCACCTAGCCCTGGTAATAGTTTGGGCCTAATAACAGTGTCATTTAGACAGTGGTGTGTACCCCACTTGTGAAACACACTAAACCAGCTGTCTAGTTCAGACTAAATTTTAACTGCACCTAGCCCAGGTAATAGTTTGGGCCTAGTAGCATTGTCATTTAGACAGTGGTGAGTAGCCCAGTTGTGAAACACACTACACCGCCTGTCTAGTTCAGACTAATTTTTAACTGCACCTAGCCCAGGTAATAGTTTGGGCCTAGTACCACTGTTTGGCCACTTAGCTCTGCTCGATTTCCATCCTAATTTTTTTTCCTAACAATTGCAGAGTTGCTAATTTGGTCACATACAAAATGAATGGCAAAAGGCCTGCTGCTGGTGGAAAGGGGAATCGGCGTGGTGGAAAGGGCAAAAAAGTTTGTGTCTGTGGGGTAGGTGGTAAAGCAACAGTAACATCTGCTAAAGAAAGATCATCTTCCAGCCAAAGTAAGATGTCTACTTATTTCCGTGGACAATCTGATATGATCCCCGTCTTAAGGACATGACCATCAATACCTATTGTAGATGAGGCACAAAAACAGCAGGTGCTTGAATGGATCTCAAGTGCTCCATCAAGTGGCCTCTCCTCCACCTCAACTTTAACATCCCAAACCTTCTAGTCCTCTGAGGTGTCACCCCAATCGCACTTGCTTCCTCCCAGCTCCCAAGTCTCCAGTCGCCCTACTGAGTATGGGGTAACAGAGAAGATTGAGTCTGCAGAGTTGTTCAGTCACACTATAGCCTGGGAATCAGAGGTCTTCTCCAAAGCTGCAGTGAGTCCAAACAAGGAAATGATCTGGACTGATGCCCAGAAGCTTTGTGAGTCGGATCCAGGCCCAGATGAAGAAGGTAACTATGGTGAGAGCTGGAAAAGGGTCTGCTTTACAAGTCTTGCCATCCCCATGAGTTGTACCTCAATCCTCTGTACGTAGCAGTTCCTCATCTGCTTCTGCCTCCTCAACCTCGTCTCGGTCCTCCACATGTGCCCAAAGCCTGTCTGGTAATGCCACCCGCGCTGTAACTGTGCACAAGGAATACAGCACACCTCCTTACTATGCTGGCAACAGGGCTCAACGCCATCAGGCGGTGTTTACCTTGAAATGTCTGGGAAATGTGAGTCACACAGCTGAGGAGTTGTGGTCAGCTCTGGAGACCGAGTTTCAGCAATGGTTGTCTTCACTCAACCTGCAGCCGGGGAAGGCCATGTGCGACAATGCTGCAAACCAGGGTGCGGCCCTTCGCTGGGGCAATATGAAGCACATGCCTTGTATGGCTCACATGTTGAACCTGGTTGTCCAGCAATTTTTAACACACTATCCCGGCCTAGATGGACTTCTGCAAGGGACACGGTCACTGTGTGCTCACTTCTGGCGTTCGCACTCCGCAGCTCAATGACTTGCATTGCTCCAGAAGTCTTTCGGCCTGCTGGTTCACCGTCTGAAATGCGATGTGCTGACACGCTGGAATTCCACTCTGCACATGTTGCAGCGACTGTGTGGCAGCACTGCCGAGCCCTGGTGCAATACGTTACAACGTATAGCCTAGGCCAACGAGATCCAGAGGTGGGGCAGATCACGCTGCTTGAGTGGTCTCAGAACAAGGACCTATGCACCATTCTACAGTTTCGAAATGGCTACGAAGATGTTTAGCGCTGACGATGCCATTATCAGCATGACTATTCCAGTCATCTACATGCTGGAGCACACTCTAAATAGTATTCGGAGTCAGGTGGTGGGACAAGAGGAGGTGGAAGAAGTCCTATGCGGAAACGATAATAAGATCACCAAGGTCCTCATGGTCAGCAGCACCAAGACGGCAGACATAGGAGAGTGGGGGAGACTGATTAACGAGGGCACATGGTAGCAGCCAAACTGTTGAGGAAGGTGCAGGAGCCCAGGAAGAAATGGAGGACGAACTGGCGATGGGCATGGAAGACTCAGCAGATGAGGGAGACCTTGATGACATTTCTATTGTGTGAGGTTGGGGGGAGAGGGCAGAGGAAGGAAGCATGATCCTCACCTTGCCGCCACCAACACAACAAGGACTTGGTCCTCCTGGGTGCGCAAGACACATGAGCACATTCTTGCTGCACTACCTGCAACATGACTCTCGGATTGTCCGAATTAGAAGTAATGCCGACTACTGGGATGCCACACTCTTAGATGCCCCGGTCCAAGACAAAATTTGGCGAAATAATTCCTGCCATAGAAAGGGACGCACACATGCAGCAGTATCAGCAGAAGCTGTTTCACAATCTTAGATCGGCTTTTCCACAAAACACAAGTGGTACACAAAGTGAATCTCACAGGAGTATCTCCAAGTGAACATAGATGCCATGACTGTGGAACTGGACCCTTGCTCATTTTGGGCTTCCAATCTGGAAAAATGGCCTGAGCTCGCCACTCATGCCTTGGATATCCTGTCATGCCCCGCAGCCAGCGTTCTCTCTGAACATGTCTTCAGCACTGCTGGTTGTGTGCTGACAGATAAGCGCACGCGTCTGTCCAGCCAGACTAACGTTCATCAAGATGAACAAATTATGGATCCGCAAGGACTTTTCTACCCCTGTGTCATCCTGGGGAGACTAAAGGCTTGTGGATTTTTGAACGTGCTGCATGACAGTCACCAACAATTTAAAGTGTGCAACTGTGGGGTAATTGATGTCACTTAAGTGGTGTCTGTGCCCCAATTTTTGGAAAAAATTGAGACTCTTGTTAAAGTCACCTTGCTGTGTTTTACATGATTTTAGAAGGACATGACATGCCTATATCTGTGTCTCCTCCTCCTTTTACTTGTCCACCTCTTTTCCTTTTGCGTTTTTATATGTACTTGTCACTTTTCCATGTGTTTTTTGTGTCTTCTGAGTAGTTTGCTAAGTGGGAGAATAGAGGCGCACTGCCTGGTTTTTGGAGTATAGAAGGGTGCTGCAACACAGAATCGAGGGAACTGTGAAAAGGAGAAGAAAGAGCTTCTGTATAGAATTGCGCACAGCCAGTTTGCAAGTGAAAAACTTTTACATTTATTAGTAGATGAAAAACAGAAAACCTTGTTTCACATTAAAAACAATTAAAAATATTCACCATCTGCCTCACAGGACATGTACAAATACCCAAGGCCCCATGAGTTATTGTGGAGGAGGGGGGAAGGTACCGTGTAGGTTGGAAACAAGTTATTTAGAGCAATGTATATCAATCAAAATAAATGGCTAGCCCAGTGAATAGAATTGAAAAAAAAATTTTTTGTACACGTCAACCTAATATAAATGCTTGAAACACGTCAAACTCCTATATGTAATCAATAACAATAATACAGTAAATATGGAGTAATAGTGTTTACAATAAAACTGGTAACAAAGCTTGTGCAATCCTCAAGTATCTGTAGTGAGACATAGGTACTGGTTCATTACTTCACACAAAGCTAGCAGGATGGGAAATCCTACAAGCAGTTTTTAGGTTTCAACCACAGTACACCCCAGTGTCAGAGGACCCCTGGCAACAACTGTCCATATACAATCAAGGAAAACCCCAAATTCAAAAGGGGCACCCACAGCACTAAACAAAGTGACAAGGCTCACTTGTAAACTTAAGTCTAGTCAGGCTAGGATGTCCAAAGTGACCATGTATCAATGGGCCTGGGGAGGGGGGCTAGAAGCCCCCAAACCCAATCAATCCCCAATGTGCGAGCAAGCAAGGGCTAGGACCGTTTGGTGAAGGTCAGTGGGGCGACTAACAAACCCGGACATTATGGTCCAAAAACTAACCCAGCCCATTGAGTGCTAGACTAATCTGCTATACAGGAGGCGGTATGTATCAGAGGCCCAGCAGCGATATTATGGACCCTGATACAGGGTGCGACAGCTGATGTCGTGATGCCATAAGAAAGTAGGTATGTAATGAGATGTCTGGCCAGCCTAATCATCTGGCACCACTCCACCAAGTTGTGTCACCATTTGGTCCCTAGATAAAGTATAGCCACCCATCAATAACCAATATCGATCAGTAGTACACGCCATTGCACAAGTCGGAAGATATAAGGCCAAATGTACATATTGATCATTTTAAAAGAACGGGAACGTTTAATACGTAAATTGAATACCTAACCATAGGTATAGATATAGAAATGCAGTCCAGTGGAGGAGATCCCATTGGATTGTAGATCACCAAATCTGTGAGTAAGTCCATTATCAATCATCATTGATCATATTGCCTATAGAATTAATATATAAGCTATGGAATCATCAGTAGTCCTTCCGAAATTTAGTGGTGTAAGTCGCCGATCCATCGCGGAGCTCGAGCAAAGATGTCCAGCTCCCGAATCTTTAAAGTCTTGTGTTTAGCCCATCAGTCCAGTACCTACGTAGTCCATCTGGCCAAGCTACTGTTCATGAAGGCATAGTCATATAGGGTCCACGATGTAAGCCCTGGGGCACCATCTAGGAAGGGTTGGTCGTCAGTGGGATAATTATGGCCTGGTCACTCTTAAGAGACAGAAGTGGTCCAATAGGGTCCGATGGCCATCAACCTGAGAGGAGTATCCACCACAGGGGGGAGGAGTGCTAGGGGAGAGAGGGAGAAAACAGTGTAAGTAACAGGCATCGGTCACATCAGGAGGGTAGTCTTATCATCGTTCATTCGCCCAGGAATCCTGTGAAAAGGAGTTCTTCATTAATCCTGTTGGGATTTACAGTATCGAGTTCATAAATCCATCTTGACTCCACCTGTAATGGTACCTTTACACGCCGCTACAGTAGGTTAGAAACAACCGGGTGTCTCACGTGCACGAGCACGTTCCAACGGTTACTAACGATACCTGATACCACCTTTACACGCCGCTACAAGGTGCTCTACAGAATGTTTTTTCTATCCCTGGAGGCACCGATGGGTGCCGCAGGTTACCTTCTGTAGAGCACGTTCCATCATTTACACGCCGCTACAGAAGGGAATATGGGAGGACCTGGGGCAGCAGGACAACACATAGGCGTGCCAGAGTTGTGGATTACGAGACGCTCGTACGGTGATTGGACAAAGCAATAGCATCATGATTGACTGCCAGCGCAGGAAGCACTGCTCAAAAACAGGTGTCGACAGTGACCGGTGGCAACAGCCTGATTTACACGCCGCTACCTCGCGGTGTTTTGATAGTGCAAGATACAATTGTCTCCGACACCCGGTTGTTTCTAACCTTCTGTAGCGGCGTGTAAAGGTACCATAAGAGTTGTTTACGTAAAAATTCAGTCCGTCCCTAGCCCTTTATCTTCTGTACTCCCACAACCCCCAGACAGTTACTCCTACCTCCATGATGGTCGAGGAAGTGATTGGCAATAGGTGTGAGTGTATGTCCCTTCTCCCGATCTTTCGCTGCTGTGTTGATGGTGGAAACGTCTATTTGGATCCTCCATCTCAGTTCCTGTGAGATTTGGCCAATGTATAGTTTAGAGCATGGACAAGAGATCACGTAAATTATGTTCTGGGATTTACAATTGATATAGTTCATCAGCCTGAATGATTTTCTGTTTGTGGGATGTGAGAAAAAATCTCGAGTTGGTACAATAAGAGGGCAGATGTTGCAGTCCCTGCAGGGAAAGCAACCCTTCAGTTTAATCCCCTTATTAAGACTCATGGTAGGTGGCTTCTGGTTAAAATATCACCTAGGTTGGGTGCCCTTCTTGCAGTAATGGTACCTTTACACGCCGCTACTGGATGGTGGCAACAACCGGGTACATGAGAGAAATGTATCTTGCACCGCCAATTCAACCCGTGGTAGCGGCGTGTGAAGACGGTTGTAGCCACCCGCCAGTAGCGGCACCTGTTTCCGAGCACTGCCGTAAAACAGGTGGTTACCCAGCCGATGGTAGCGACCTGTATCGGCGTGTAAAGAAGGAACAGAAGGGTTGTTTCTACACCATCCTATGTACCTGGTATGTAGCTGGGGCGTGACTCAGCCTACGGGTTACCGCGCCCCATCAGCGATCATTGGTGGAAGCTCCTGCGTTACGATTGGTAGTCGCTGCATAGGGAGGCATATTTAAGGAGCTGACCATTCACACTACACAATTGCTCGAGTGTCATGTATTAGTCAGCTTCCTGTGCTGGCTGCCCAATCATGATGTTATTGCTTTGTCCTATCAGCGTATGGAATTCTCGTAATCCACAATTGTGGCACGCCTATGTGTTGTCCCTGCTGCACCAGGTCCGCCCATATTAGCTTGTTGTAGCGGTGTGTAAATGAGGTAAGGTGCTCTGCAGAAGGTAACTTGAGACACCCGGCGGTGTATCCAGAGATAGATGTAACCTACTGTAGCGCACCTTGTTGCGGCGTGTAAAGGTGGTGCGATTACCGTTTGCAACCGTTTGTGCGTGCTCGTGCACGTGAAGTACCCGGTTGTTGCCACCATCCAGTAGCGGCGTGTAAAGGTACCATAAGGGTTGGTTGTGTACCTATGTGTTGTGTCAATTGGGGGTCGGTGACCAGGACATCCTACTGTGTACATAGAATATTTCTCACCTTGTCCCATTGTTTACAAAAGTCTGCCATGAAGCGTACATGGTCCTCCGTTGGTCGGGTCCTTGTTTGTAGTAGTTGTTCTTGTGTCTGTCGGTTTGCCCGCTGGTAGGCCTTGGAGATAACCGGTGACGATGCAACGATATTGTTACCGATATCGTTGTGTGTGACAGGCCCTTTAGAGTTATACATTGGGAAGAATAGGACTGTGTGTGATTTCACAAAGTTGGATTTCAATAGTGTCTGCAGAGATATTCCTAAGATAAACCAGAAGGTACCAGCTATGCCCATCTGTTGATTGTCTCTAATGACCCGTTTACACACACAGATAAATTGTGCAGAGATTTTTCACAGCTCTGGTTGCAGTGAAATCGTGGATACAAAAAAGTGAAAAATGTGTCCATGCTTTCACTGCAACCAGAGATCTGCGAACAATCTCTGCACAATTTATCTGTGTGTGTAAACGGGCCTTAAGACTTTACTTTCCCACTAACACTACCATGCTTACTTGTGCCCTAACAGTAAATGCTCCACTAATCCTTTCCCTCTATCACTACCCACAAATTCCATCACTCCCAGCACATATATTTATCTCCCCATCCCTCTTTTCTCCCCACCTGAGCTCCTCTGCTGACCTGCTTCTCAATCTCACACACAAAACAAGCCGGCCGCTCTCATTCTCCCATCTGCTTGCTCTCTCTTTGCTGCTGCTACCCGCTGGCAACATATCTTCCAATCTAGGACCTCCACAGCCAACATTCCCCACTATTCCTCCCTCCTATCACCCCACACCTGCAAGAAACATCTGCAATCTCCTAAATATAATACCCATTCTCCCGACCCCCCTCTCCACGCCCCTTCTCTCTGGAGCGCTCTGTAATGCCATTTCCATCTACAATAAACTCCACTACATTCACAACCTCTTTATCTCTCGCAGACTCCCCTTCCTGGGCATCACAGAAACATGGCTGACACTCTCCGACACGGCCTCCCCTGCTGCGCTGTGTTATGGTGGACTTAATTTCTCCCACACACCTCGCACTGGCAACAAACACAGTGGAGGGGTGGGTTTGCACATCTCTAGCAACTGCACCTTCAACCCAATTCCTCCACCTCCCTCCCTTATCCTCTCATCCTTTGAAATGCATTCTGTCCACATCTACTCTCCTTCCAACCTACAAGTGACCATCATTTATCAACCCCCGGGCCCGGCCACTGCTTTCTTTGACCAATTCTCCATCTGGCATATATACTTTCTCGCTACCAACATTTCCACCATCATAATGGGTGACTTCAACATCTCTATTGACACCCACCAGTCAACAGCCTCCAAACTCCTGTCACTTGCCTCATCCTTTGGCCTCTCTCATTGGTCCTTCACAGCCACCCACACAAACTGACACCCACTAGACCTCCTCTTCACCTGCCTCTGCTCCCTAACTAAACCCACAACCTCCTCTCTCTCCCCTCTATGACCACCATCTACTTACTTTCTCATCCTTGTTCTCCTCACCTGCCACCCATGTCCACCAACTCGCACACTCTTGAATAAACCTCACACATCTTGACGATCACACACTCTCCAATGCCATTTTACTGCTTTCATCCTTATCCTCACTCCACGACAGAGATAATGACACAGCTTAATACAACTCTACACTCACATCAGCTATTGATGCAGTTGCCCCTCTCATTTATGGCAGAACGAGACAAACTAAAAGAATACACTGGCACACAGACTCCACTAAAAATCTGCAACAAGCGTCTAGGGTTGCAGAGCGGCGCAGGAAGAAAACACACTCGCATGAAGACTACACAGCATTCAAACAAACACTTCTCAAATTCAAGTCAGCACTCACCACCACTAAATAGAATTACTTCATTATCCTCATATCTTCTCTGTGCCACAACCCCAGGCAGTTATTCAACACATTTAACTCCCTCCTCTGCCCCCCACTGCCCCCTCCCACTTCTTGTATCTCTGCAGAAGACTTTGCAACATACTTCACCAACAAGATTGATCAGATCAGACAAGTCTTTGCTACCCAACCACCACAACCCCCATGTATACCAGACCACTCTCCTCCCCCACTAACCCTCCTCCCCTCCATCATTGAAGGAGAACTTGCACACCTCCTCTCCAGATCGCACCTCACCACTTTTGCACTGGACTCCATCCCATCCTACTTCCTCCCCAATTTCACCTCAACACTTATCCCAGCCCTAATCCACCTGTTCAATCTATCACTAAGTTCTGGTACATTTCCTTCTGCTCTAAAACATGCAACAATTACACCTATCTTAAAGAATCCATCCCTTAACCCCACTCTACATCCAGCTACCGGCCCATATCCCTGCTCCTGTATGCTTCCAAAGTTTTTGAAAAGCATGTCCACATTGTATTCTCATCGCACCTCTCATCCACCTTTCTCTTTGACAGCCTTCAATCTGGCTTCTGCCCCCACCACTCCAATGAAACGGCCCTGACCAAAATTACTAAAGACTTACTCACGGCCAAAGCCAACAGACAGTTCTCCATCCTCCTCCTTCTTGACCTGTCCTCTGCATTCGACACAGTCGACCACTGCCTCCTATTACAGATCCTCTCTTCCATTGGTATCACTGACCTTGCCCTCTCCTGGATCTCCTCCTACCTTTCCAACCGCACATTTAGTGTCTCCCACTCCCACACAACCTCCTTGCCCCATCGCCTCTCTGTTGGGGGTCCCTCAAGGCTCTGTCCTTAGGTCCCTCCTTTTTTCAAACTTTACCCTTGGTCTGGGACAACTCATAAAGTCACATGGCTTCCAGTATCACCTGTACGCTGATGACACTCAGATCTACCTATCTGGCCCAGATGTCACCTCTCTCCTATTCAGAATCCCAGAGTGTCTATCAGCCATATCTTCCTTCTCCTCTTGCTTCCTAAAATTCCCTGTAAACAAAACCGAACTCATCATCTTTCGTCCTTCTCACATACCTTCCTTACCAGACCTATCTATCACAAAATATTACATCACACTTTTCCCTGTACCTGAAGTCCGCTGCCTCGGAGTAACCTTTGTCTCTGCCTTGTCCTTCAAACCGCACATCCAAGCCCTTGCCACCTCCTGCCACCTCCAACTCACAAATATTTCCAGAATCCGTCCCTTCCTCCACCCTCAATCTACTAAACTACTAATGCATGCCCTCATCATCTCGCGTCTCGACTACTGCAATCTCCTCCTCTGTGGCCTCCCTGCTAACTCTCTTGCACCCCTCCAATATGTCCTTACCTCTGCTTCCCAAATAATCCACCTCTCTCCTCGTTATTCCTCCACTTCTCCACTCTGCAAATCCCTCCACTGGCTCCCAATTCCCCAGCGTATCTAATTCAAACTCCTAACATTGACTTACAAAGCCGTCCACAATCTGTCTCCCCAGGGGCTGGCTGGCAGATATCAGCCTGGGTGGCAAGCACAGTTCAGAGGCCCATTGTGACGGGCCACCAGACCCTCTGCCGCCTGAGGCGAAGTGAGGAGCGGGGGGGGATTTTGCTACTGCGGGCAAGGAGCAGGAGGTGTTGGATGCTACCAGCACCGACACATATGTTCAACAGCGGTATACCTTCTAACGACCCATTTAACAAAAATGTTTGAGGAGCTATAGATGCTTATCGATGTAAAAAAGGCTCTGTTAGTAGTGTTTAACGATATGAACCATACTTTATTAGTACAAAATCTTAAATTATGAAGATAACTATACAGCAACAATGATATGTATCAATATCACAATGAAATCACTCATATCAAATAAACTATAAATGCGCTTATGCTCTTAAGGCAAAATATTTATTTAAACATACACAAACAGTTTTTTTTGTCAGCTATGGAGTAGCACTTTAAATGTAAGCCCCCTGTCTCCTGTCTTATTCTCACCCTGTAGTGGCTCCATTCTTTTTCAGCAGTGCGCCACTCCATGGCGCCATTGTGTGTCCAAAAGTTCTGACTGGCAAGAAGTCAGAAGTTACATCACAAGCTCCCAATGTATCTCCGAGAGTCAGTAGTGAGGCTGTCAGAAATGTTTTGAGTTGTGACCTCTCTGATACACTCCATGAAACACTGGAGCTGACAGAAGGTCACAAAGAAGCCCAATGGGAACAACACTGGAAATAGATTAAGATGGTGGAGGGGAAGTATAAAGCAGGGGCAGGAGACTTAGATTTGAAGAACCACTCCAGCACTGAAGAAAAACAAATTGCTAGAGTGGTGCTTTAAACACTGAGAATTATCATGCAGTAAGTAAAGATCTCATCAGAGGTGAACTTTCACAAACAATTTCCAGTACATCTTGAAATTGAACTAGTTTCAAAAGATCTCGCTCCACGGACATAATCATAAAGGCTTCCAGCAGGTCTTGTCCCATTGTAACCCGCAGTCTTGTCTTTATGAGTTTGAGCTTGCTGAATGCTCGTTCACATGCAACTTGTGTGAAAGATAGAGTCAGTAAGTACTCATATGCCACAGACAGATTCTCATAGGCAGCTGAATAGAGATTGTACTTCAAGAGTAATCGGTGACAGCAGAGGAAGCAATTTTTACATGACTTGCATTTACTTTTGACCACGTCTGCATCTGCAGATACACCCCATTCATCTCTATCTCCTCCATCTTCTTCAGTAGCTGCAGTTGTGTTTTCTGGCTCATCCAAGTGTACCATCAACTTAGGAAAGAGGTTTGCAAAACTTCTCAGTTCACTAATAAGAGCTTCTTCATTAACTTTTGATAGTTCTGAGATTCTTGTTAGGGTGCCATTCTTGAGTTGGTTGGGGTCATTTCGAATATTTTCAAAAAATTTAGGATGCAAAAATTGTGTATCAATTATCAGCTGTTATTTTCTGAAAATCTTTCAGTGAGGCTTGTCAAAATTTAATCAAAAATTGGCCTGTAAACTTCCACACGATAACGTTGTGTTTCATCAGCTGGACGTTCATCAACTGAGCTTTCACCTGCCATTCTTTTCTTTCTGCCAGTCCTCTTCACTTGAATCTCTGTTTCAATCTCCAAGAAGGAAATATTATCATGACTCGATATTAGATCATTCATTTTTAATGCAAACTGTGTAGCAGTTTCTTTAATATGTTCAAATGTTATCTTTTTAAGCTGGTCAATTGCATTTTCGATCATTGTCCATGCTACCATAAAGTCAAGGCCACTTGTCTGCAAATATTTTGAAACAGGGCCAATAACATCAAAAATAGGAAGAAACACGTTTGCTGTTAAAATGGTCTTGAACTCGCACAGCTTTTCATACAGAGATGTAGCCTCAGATGCAGTTCTTTAATCACAGTTGTGCATTTGTGAGATTAAAAATAAAACCTCAATGGCATCCAGATAAAGAGATTGCTTCTCCCCAAATAGCCAATTAAGAGCCTTCTCCTTTGCCCACCATCTTGTTTCTCCAATTTTCTGCAATCTTAAAAGTTTTTCATGACCATGGCGTTTTTCCAGTTGTTCTCCCCAAATGTTCATTCGCTTGTGGGAATCTCCAATAAAGGATGCAATGCGATTTAACAGCCCAAAAAGGTTTTTTGCCTCAAGGACCTCACAACAATCAGAGATACATGGATCAAGGATGTGATTGTAGCACCAGATGTAGACAGAGTTGGGCACTTCTTTAGCAATCTGTGCACGTAAGCCTACATATGAACTTCGCATGTTTGCTGCACCATCAAATGATTCTCCAGCAATCTTATGGTACTCAAGACCAAGTACTTTGAAATTAGCCATTAACAGTTCATGAAATCCTCGACCAGATGCATCCTTAACAGGAAGAACAGAAATGAGTCGTTCCTGAATCTCTTCATCTTTTACATACCTAATAACAACTGTTGCTTGATCTACAATCCCTGCATCTTGAGTGGAATCAACTTGGATGCTAAATCTCTTCTCACCAATTCCAGAAACTATGCCTTTCTTTACACAATGAACCACTGCCATAACTACTTTATTAACGGTCTTGTATGATAAAAAAGTCACTAAACTTCCACGGCCACCTGACATTTTCCCAGTTTTTCCTCTTTTTTCTAAACGTGTTTTTCTTTTTTCACTCTCTTGAATACATTTTTCCAGGTGAATTTGTAATGGCATATCATAATGGGATAAAAGTAAGATCATTTCCAAAAAATTGCCATGGTTAATTTCACTGTTGTTAAGGTTGTAAAGTGACTCGTTGGTCCCATGGGCACGAAATGGCAAGCCTTGCTTCCCTAATAGTTTTACCACATCAAAAATACGTTTCATGACTTCGATGTTCTGAAGTACTTCCTTCTTTAGTTTAGAAGCTTGTTCTGTGTTTATTAATATGTCGATGGATTTGCTTTTCTTTGCAATGAGATATGCATTAGCAGCATCACAATGAGTGTTTGACAGTTCATGTTTTGCAGCAGCTTGGTAGCAATGTCTAAAATTTGTAAAGCCATCAATAAAGGGTGAAACTGCTTTTGAAAAGGCAATGCATATGCTACAGAAAAATGCTTCGATTTTTCGATTTATCACGTTCACGGTTAGCCAAGAGCGCACAACATGATCTCCATTTTGTTTCCTCCGATAATATAAATCTGCCTCCTTAAATGGGATGTGGTCGCAATCTAAGGTAGTAGGTTGATAAGGATGTTGATCAACAAATGCAATTTTTTTCTGCGAGAGAACTTATTGAAGATAGCACAAATGAAAGGCTGGTAGATTTGACTACATCCAAGTCATGGCTTTCTGAGATCATGGTGACCTCTTGCTCTGAAAGGTTCATTTGTTCTTCCATATCACTAACAGTAGCGTCCAAATCTCCTTCCTCCATAGGTAACATTTTTGGAGAGCTTGAAAGTTCACTTGGATCAGTCAAAATCTCCTCAGTATTACTTTTTTGGGTTTCGTCAGTTCCCTAAAATAAGATTCATGTTATTGAAACCAAAGGTCTTTAGTTTCTAATGCTTTAATACCGCATTACCACCTAAACCAATACAGGACTGGCCTGTTAGTAGCCTTGGGATCTGACAAGTGCATTGTTTTTTTCTATGAGTTGTACTATTAAAAATTCAAAAAGTGTACATTTTTAACGCAATATGGACATGGTGACATTAGATTGGTCCTCATATTGCCAAAAGCTCAACCATTTTTAGTGGTTAATGAGAATGATCATACATTCAGGTGTTAGTGCAGCTTAAAGATATTCGTGCACAAACCAAATGAAGGTCACATGCTCAAGAAAATCCATGCAATCACACTCAAACACCATGCAAACATCGGGTGCTGTACGTTCACTCTTACAATCACTAGCATTATATTTGTAATTTCTTTAACATTGCAATTATGTTAAAGCATGCTATATCATATTTCTCTTAAGGCGCATTCAGAGGGCCCTTTAAGTCGCACTGAAATTTGCCCACAATGTTACCATTGCCCGCAGCTTTCTTGAGCCAAGCACAACAGCTGCATATGTATCTGCCAGGCTCTGCTTGGGAAAATTGCAGGCTAATCTGTATATTGTGGTCAGATTTCAATCCAATTTATACGGCACTGTGACAGCACACTTATGGTTACTGTAGAAGACTCTAAAATGTATGTCATCCCAGCGAGGTATATTGTCCAATAAGACTTACTATTGGGGACATACTATGCTCTATGCACTTGGCTCTTCCAGGACCTCAGCATGATTAGTCTTTTGACTAATCGGTGAATGTCTCAGCACCTGTACCCCAATGACTGGAAGCACAAAAGCCTGTATAATATTTAAAAAATGTTTGTATATTATTGTTAGTGTTACCTTTTAAACCTTTTCAGCCACAATTTCAAGAAACACAAAGTAAACAAGTATTTATTTTATAACTAAGTAAGAGTGAATGCATACAGTCCCATGATGACCTGCTGCCATTTTTGAAGCTGGCATTACGCAACCATCTTTAGTGTTACGAATTGGCATGTAACTGGCACTTGTTTTAGAACCAATTTTTTCCATTGTCACGGTTTTTCATTTTTGCGTGATAGAATTTTATAATAATCAATTTACATGCTGTTCGAAATGTTAACAAAGATGATGTAACTTGCCATTTTTCACTTGCTGTTTAAATGCCACTCTCACAAAAGGACAGTAGATACATGTCATAGAACCAGCTGAAACGAAATCAGGGTTGCCAATTTTATTTAGTTATTATCTATTTGTACAATATAAGGTCACAGCCAGACTTTTTTTTGGGCACACAAATTGAAAAGCGTAATGAATAAAGACTGTAAGTTATTTGGCTGGCTTCACACTGGCGTTTGTGTCTGCATGCGCAGGCCATGCAGACACAAACGCAGTGCAAATGCAGTCCATACTGATGTGAATACAGCGGAGAATCTCCGCATGCGTTCACATTAGCATGCAGCCCGCCAGCCAATCAGCTGTCTCAGGGGGCGGCCGGGAGGAGGAGATCAGCGGCAGAGATCTCCTCCTCCCAGCACAGCTGATCTCCCGCCGGTGTCAACGGGGAGATACAGCTAATCTGACAGCTGTTTAAATCTCCCGCGCTGACACCGGATAGGGTATTATCAGCGTGGGAGATAAGAAACAGCTGATCGCTGCTTCAAATCTCCTGCACCGACATCACCCTATCCGGTGTCAGAGCGGGAGATTTAAACAGCTGTCAGATCAGCTGTATCTCCCCGCAGACACCAACGGGAGATCAGTGGAGGCTGAAGCTGATCTCCCGGTGGCCGCCGCTGATCACCAGAGGCCACCGGGAGAGATTTCAATGAGATCCGCAGCGTTCTCCTGCGCTGTCATGCGGAGAACACTGCGGATCCATTGACTTCAATCTATGGTTTGTGCGCTTGCAGGCGCTTGCAGATAAAACAAGCGCCCGTGAATGCACAAAAAATGCAACATGCTGCGTTCGGAGTGCGCTCGGAGGGTGCACAAATTATGGGCATCCGAACGCAAATGCAAACGAACGCAGCCAAACGCAGGCACATGCGTTCCCATGTTAAACATAAGAACGCATGTGCGCAAGCGTTTGGCTGCGTTCGGTGCGCTGCACTCACAAATGCCAGTGTGAAGCCAGCCTTTCTTTGTACAGCTTTTATATTATTGAAGACATTAGCAACATTTACTGTAATTTGTTAAATCACAATAACCTACGAAAGCTCATCAAGCTTCAAATGACAGGACACACAAGAGGGGCGCTGTTTTTATGGACTGTCTAAGAATTTATATAAAGTTGGCAACCCTGATCTGATCAATTAACTTTTTACATACCACAGTAAAAGCCAGTCTCATTTGTTTTGGATCCTTTCCAGCTAAATCAAGCTCTTTCATCCTTTTCTCACAAACTTTCTGAGCACCTCCTTTTCCTTAGGAAATTGACTTAAATAAATATATAATAATAATAATAATAATAATAATAATAAATTAAATAAAATTTCAGTCATCACTCTGTGTATAGGGAGCGCCGGTTGCAGTATATACCAGATGCAGTGTACAAAAGTACTATATACAGGGTGCAGTGTATACAGGGAGCAGTATACACAAGTCCTATATACATGGTGAAGTTTATATTGGGTGCAATATACACAGGTACTATACACTGTGTATACATACTACACCATGTATATACTGCACCACACCCTGTATAGTACCTGTGTATAATACACAGGCACTATATACAGGATGGTGTAGAAACAGGGTGCAGTATACCCAGGTACCATATACAGGGTGCAGTATATTTAAAGGGTACAGTATACGCAAGTATTACATGCAGGGTGCAGTATATACAGGGTGCAGTATACACAGGTACTAGATACAGGGTGCAGTATATACACGGGTGGGTGCAGTAAGCACTATACGCATTTCTCATGATGATGTGATATATTGATCGACTAACAATTGGTCAATATGAGAGAATATATGATGATGAATAATAATACATCATGCAGTGCAGGATCAGATGGCCACTAAGGCTGCCTTCACATTTGCGTTCCCCTCCGCAGCGTTCTGCAGAGGGGAACCACCATCTGTGCGCAGGCACCGCAAGTGCCTATACTTATAATGGATGCGCACTGTGCTGCGCTTGACTAATCTTGTCTGCGCGCACCCATTTACTGCCATATGTGATTTGTATGCGCGCACATGCCTGCGTACAAATCACACACTCTCGTCTGCACCAGAGACTCAACATGTTGCATTTCTGGTGCGGACAGAGTGTGTGATTTGTACGCCGGCATACGCGAGCATACAAATCACATATGGCAGTAAATGGGTGCGCGCAGACAAGATTAGCTGTTCATTTGAAGTAGCCGCGGTGCTGTCCGTGAAAGGTTCATGTGAGTTTTTGCAGCATGAACTCACAAGAACTTTCCCACACCCAGGTGCTGAACAGCTTTGCTACATCTCTGACTTATCGGACTGAAGAAATTTTTTTTAATACGGAAGTAGACTAAATATTTTCTTATTTTTTTCAAATTAAGACATTTTTCTATGTGTTGTTTTTTTTTTTTTTTTTTAAAACTTTAATAGAAATTCATGGCAGATTGGGCGGTCATGTGTAATATTGGCGTGACCCCATGAATTTAGGGATTAGGGCCAGCTGATAACACAAAGCTGGCACTAACCCCTTTATTACCCAGTGAGCCACCGCACCAGGCCCTGGATGAGCTGGGTTCAGCGCCAGAAGATGGCTCTTCAATGAACATGCCATTTTCTGGGTGGCTGCAGACTGCAATTTACAGCGGGGGGTCAAAGCTTGGGCCTCCCTGCGCTGCAGATTCCAGCCCCCAGCTGCCTACTTGTACCTGGCTGGTCTGGACATAGGAATAGCGCGAAGCCCAACGTTTTTTTTTTTATTAATTCATGAAATTCATGAATTAAAAAAAAAAAGGGGGGCTTCCTTCTATTTCTGTTTCCAAGCAGGTACAAATAAGCACCTGGGGGTTGGAGGCAGCCCGTTCCTGCCTGCTGTACCTGGCTGCACACAAAAAGACGGCGAAGCCCACATCCAATTTTTTTGGGGAAATTTCATTAAAAAAATACATTTAGGGACTGCATCTTTATTAACCCCTCGAGGCCATGGTGCAGCGGCATTGCAAGGGGGTAAACTCAGGTCACCTGAGGACTGTTCAGGTACCATGACCTGAGCTGTCCTCGGGTGACCTGAGTTAACCCCCATTACAATGCCGCAGCACTCCGGCCTCGAGAGGTTAATAAAGATGCAGTCCCTAAATGTATTTTTTTTTATGAATTTTTCCTAAAAAAATTTGACGTGGGCTTCGCCGTATTTTTGTGTCTAGCCAGGTACAGCAGGCAGGAACGGGCTGCCTCCAACCCCCAGGTGCTTATTTGTACCTGCCTGGAAACAGAAATAGAAGGAAGCTCTTTTTCTTTTTCATTATTTCATGAATTTCATGAAATTAGAAAAAAAAAAAAATACATGGGGCTTCGCGCTATTACAATGTCCAGCCAGGTACAGCTAAGCAGCTGGGGGCTGGAATCCGCAGCGCAGGGAGGCCCAAGCTTTCTGGGCACCCCCCGCTGCAAATTGCAGCCCGCAGCCTCCCCAGAAGATGGTGCGTTCAGAGAAGAGCCATCTCCTGGCACTGTATCCAGCTCATCCAGGGCCCTGGTGCGGTGGCTCACTGGGTAATAAAGGGGTTAGGGCCAGCTTTGTGTTATCAGCTGGCCCTAATCCCTAAATTCATGGGGTCACGCCATTATTACACATGACCGCCCAATCTGCCATGAATTTCTATTAATTCTATTATTGAGAAAGTTTTTGGATACTACACAAAAATACAAGATTTCCTATTGGTTTAAATTACAAGAATGATTTAGTGTGTTTTAATTGATGCTTAGTAACTTATAAGCAGTGCTCTGGTTATTCTCCCGATTGCTGAGCAACCAGTCCCCATGGTCTTTCCATATGCATATTTTACATCCTTGGTTGAGGAATTAATTTGTCTGCATTATCTATCACTCATATTTCGATTCACTATGATTTGTACATGAATTTTATACTAATCTAATTTTCATGATCTGTATGACTGTCAACTTGCTTTAGTTATATAAAAATCTCTATAGCATTTCATCACTTGTATGAGTGGTCAACTTGCTTTGGCAATTGTTAACTTCCCTTTGCTTTGCTCCCTGCATTCCATTTGCACTTGCACATGAAACTATCTAGAAATTTAAGCCATTCATGTATAATGAAGGTCTCACATGTGTTGTCTATTTTGTTATCAATAGACTAGCTGTGAGCCCGATTCTGAAGAATCGGGAGTCTAGAATCTGGAGAGAGAGAGAGAGAGAGAGAGAGAGAGAGGGAGAGGGAGAGAGGGAGAGAGAGGGAGAGAGAGAGAGATAGATAAATAGATAGAGATAAATAGATAGAGATAGATAAATAGATAGACATAGATAGATAAATAGATAGAGATAGATAGATAGATAGATAAAAAATAGAAAAAAGAAATCAGCACAAACTTCCACTCAAAGATGGGTGCAATATATCCTGTGAACTTGCAATGTCCAATGCAGTGTATTATACTTCCCAGAAAAAACAGGCAGCACTCCAGCGTCTTATCAACAACCGACGCACCACTTGGGGCTACATTAAACCTGTCGGTTGTTGATAAGACGCTGGAGTGCTGCCTGTTTTTTCTGGGATAGATAGATAGATAAATAAAAAAATAGAGATAGATAGATAAATAGATAGCGATAGATAGATAAATAGATAGAGATAGATAGATAGATAGATAGATAGATAGAGATAGATAGATAGATAGATAGATAGATAGATAGAGATAGATAGATAGATAGATAGATAAATAGATAGAGATAGATAGATAGATAGATAGATAGATAAATAGATAGAGAGATAGATAGATAGATAGAGATAGATAGATAGATAGATAGATAGATAGATAGATAGATAGATAAATAGATAGAGATAGATAAATAGATAGATGGATGAAGATAGATAGATAGATAAAGATAGATAGATAGATAAAGAGATAGATAGATAAATAGATACAGATAGATAGATAAATAGATAGATAGATAGATAGATAGATAGAGATAGATAGATAGATAAATAGATATATAGATAGAGATTGATAGATAGATAGATAGATAGATAGATAGATAGATAGATAGATAGATAGATAGATAGGTGAGTCTTTGCAGCCACGGTAAGTCCGGCGACAGCCGAGCGCCGTGGCCGAAAAGGGAACCAAGGGCCCGGCCATGCATTGTTGGAAACACCGCTATGTATCTCTATGGGAAGTGAGGCGCTATTCTGATTGGTCGCTGTGTGCTGCCGGCGACCAATCAGAATAGCGCCTCACTTTGAGCGGTAAATTTGAAACTCAAAGTTGTCCATTATATGTCTATGGGAAGTGAGGCGCTATTCTGATTGGTCGCCGGCAGCACACAGTGACCAATCAGAATAGCGCCTCACTTCCCATAGAGATATAATGGACGAAAAGTCGTCCATTATATGTCTATGGGAAGTGAGGCGCTATTCTGATTGGTCGCCGGCAGCAGACAGCGACCACTCAGAATAGCGCCTCACTTCCCATAGAGATATAATGGACGAAAAGTCGTCCATTATATGTCTATAGGAAGTGAGGCGCTATTCTGATTGGTCGCCGGCAGCACACAGCGACCAATCAGAATAGCGCCTCACTTTCCATAGAGATATAATGGACGAAAAGTCGTCCATTATATGTCTATGGGAAGTGAGGCGCTATTCTGATTGGTCGCCGGCAGCACACAGCGACCAATCAGAATAGCGCCTCACTTCCCATAGAGATATAATGGACGAAAAGTCGTCCATTATATGTCTATGGGAAGTGAGGCGCTATTCTGATTGGTCGCTGTGTGCTGCCGGCGACCAATCAGAATAGCGCCTCACTTTGAGCGGTAAATTTGAAACTCAAAGTCGTCCATTATATGTCTATGGGAAGTGAGGCGCTATTCTGATTGGTCGCCGGCAGCACACAGCGACCAATCAGAATAGCGCCTCACTTCCCATAGAGATATAATGGACGAAAAGTCGTCCATTATATGTCTATGGGAAGTGAGGCGCTATTCTGATTGGTCGGCGGCAGCACACAGCGACCAATCAGAATAGCGCCTCACTTCCCATAGAGATATAATGGACGAAAAGTCGTCCATTATATCTCTATGGGAAGTGAGGCGCTATTCTGATTGGTCGCTGTGTGCTGGCGGCGACCAATCAGAATAGCGCCTCACTTCCCATAGAGATAGAATGGACGACTTTGAGTTTTAAATTTACCGCTGAAAGTGAGGCGCTATTCTGATTGGTCGCCGGCAGCACAGAGCGACCAATCAGAATCGCGCCTCACTTCCCATAGAGATAGAATGGACGACTTTGAGTTTCAAATTTCCCGCTTAAGTGAGGCGCTATGCTGATTGGTCGCTGTGTGCTGCGCCGACCAATCAGCATAGCGCCTCACTTCCCATAGAAATACATAGCGGTATTTCGCCGAATTTATGGCCGGGCCCCTGGTTCTATTTTCGGCCACAGGGCTCGGCGCTTGTCGGTCGTCGCCTGGGCGGGAGACTCGCCTCTGCAACGGCTGACAATGGCCGCTTCGATAGATAGATAGATAAATAGATAGAGATAGATAGATAGATAAATAGATAGATAGATAAATAGATAAATAGATAGAGATAGATAGATAGAGAAATAGATAGATAGAGAGATAGAGATAGATAGATAGGTGAGTCTTTGCAGCCGCGGTAAGTCCGGCGACAGCCGAGCGCCGTGGCTGAAAATCGAACCAAGGGCCCGGCCATGCATTGTTGGAAACACCGCTATGTATCTCTATGGGAAGTGAGGCACTATTCTGATTGGTCGCTGTGTGCTGCCGGCGACCAATCAGAATAGCGCCACACTTTGAGCGGTAAATTTGAAAGTCAAAGTCGTCCATTCTATCTCTATGGGAAGTGAGGCGCTATTCTGATTGGTTGCCGCCAGCACACAGCGACCAATCAGAATAGAGCCTCACTTCCCATAGAGATAGAATGGACGAAAAGTCGTCCATTCTATCTCTATGGGAAGTGAGGCGCTATTCTGATTGGTCGCTGTGTGCTGCCGGCAACCAATCAGAATAGCGCCTCACTGCCCATAGACATATAATGGACGACTTTGACTTTCAAATTTACCGCTGAAAGTGAGGCGCTATTCTGATTGGTCGCCGGCAGCACACAGCGACCAATCGGAATAGCTTCTCACTTCCCATAGAGATATAATGGACGAAAATTTGTCCATTATATCTCTATGGGAAGTGAGGCGCTATTCTGATTGGTCGCTGTGTGCTGCCGGCGACCAATCAGAATAGCGCCTCACTTCCCATAGACATATAATGGACGACTTTTCATCCATTAAATCTCTATGGGAAGTGAGGCGCTATTCTGATTGGTCTCTGTGTGCTGCCGGCGACCAACCAGAATAGCGCCTCACTTCCCATAGAGATATAATGGACGAATTTTCGTCCATTATATCTCTATGGGAAGTGAGGCGCTATTCTGATTGGTCCCCGGCAGCACACAGCGACCAATCAGAATAGCGCCTCACTTCCCATAGAGATATAATGGACGAATTTTTGTCCATTATATCTCTATGGGAAGTGAGGCGCTATTCTGATTGGTCCCCGGCAGCACACAGCGACCAATTAGAATAGCGCCTCACTTCCCATAGAGATACATAGCGGTGTTTCGAACAATGCATGGCCGGCCCCTTGGTTCGATTTTCGGCCACGGCGCTCGGCTGTCGCCGGCCCAAGAAAATCGCAATGGACCTACGGCGGCTGCAACGACTCACCTATCAATCTATCTCTATATCTATCTATCGATCTATCTATGTATCTATTTCTATTTATCTATCTATTTCTATCTATCTATTTCTATCTATCTATGTATCTATATCTATCTATCTATGTATGTATCTATTTCTATCTATGTATCTATTTCTATCTATCTATCTATGTATCTATTTCTATCTATCTATCTATCTATCTATCTATCTATGTATCTATTTCTATCTATCTATCTATGTATCTATCTATCTATTTCTATCTATCTCTATCTATCTATCTATCTATCTATTTATTTCTATCTATCTATCTATGTATCTATCTATCTATGTATCTATTTCTATCTATCTATCTATATATCTATTTCTATCTATCTATGTATTTCTATCTATCTATCTATTTCTATCTATCTATCTATGTATCTATTTATTTCTATCTATCTATCTATCTATTTCTATCTATCTATCTATCTATCAATTTCTATCTATCTATGTATTTCTATCTATCTATGTATCTATTTCTATCTATCTATCTATTTCTATCTATTTATCTATCTATCTATTTCTATCTATTTATCTATCTAACTATCTACCGATCTATCTATCTATCTATATCTATCTATCTGTGTATCTATTTCTATCTATCTCTCTATCTATTTCTATCTATCTATCTATGTATCTATTTCTATCTATCTATCTATCTATCTATCTATGTATCTATTTCTATCTATCTATCTATCTATTTCTATCTATCTATCTATTTCTATCTATCTATCTATGTATCTATTTATTTCTATCTATCTATCTATCTATCTATCTATGTATCTATTTGTATTTATCTATCTATCTATCTTTGTATCTATTTCTATCTATCTATTTCTATCTATCTATCTTTGTATCTATTTCTTTCTATCTATCTATCTATCTATGTATCTATTTCTTTCTATCTATCAATCAATCTATTAGATAGATAGATAGATAGATAGATAGAAATTGATACATAGATAGATAGAAAGATACATAGATAGATAGATAGATAGACAGATAGATAAATAGATAGATAGAAATAGATAGATAGATAGAAATAGATAGATAGATAGATAGATAGATAGATAGATAGATAGATAGATAGAAATAGATAGATAGAAATTGATACATAGATAGATAGATAGTTAGATAGAAATAGATAGATAGATAGATAGATAGATATAAATAGATAGATATAGATAGATAGATATAGATAGATAGAAATAGATAGATAGATAGATTGAAATAGATACATAGATAGATAGAAAGAAATAGATACATAGATAGATAGATAGATAGATAGAAATAGATAGATAGAAATAGATTGATAGATAGATAGATAGAAATAGATACATAGATAGATAGATAGAAATAGATAGATAGATAGAAATAGATAGATAGATAGATAGATATAGATAGAAATAGATAGATAGATCAATAGTCGTTGCAGCCGCGGTGACTCCGGCACGTAGGTCCATTGCGAGTTTCATGAGCCGGCGAGGACCGACGACAGCCGAGCGGCGTGGCCGAAAATAGAACCAAGGGGCGGCCATGTTTCGGTGGAAACACCGCTATGTATTTCTATGGGAAGTGAGGCGCTATGCTGATTGGTCGGCGCAGCACACAGCGACCAATTAGCATAGCGCCTCACTTTCAGCGGTAAATTTAAAACACAAAGTCGTCCATTCTATCTCTATGGGAAGTGAGGCGCGATTCTCATTGGTCGCTGTGTGCTGGTGGCAACCAATCAGCATAGCGCCTCACTTCCCATAGACATATAATGGACGACTTTTCGTCCATTCTATCTCTATGGGAAGTGAGGCGCTATTCTGATTGGTCGCTGTGTGCTGCCGGCGACCAATCAGAATAGCGCCTCACTTTCAGCGGTAAATTTGAAAGTCAAAGTCGTCCATTATATGTCTATGGGAAGTGAGGCGCTAGTCTGATTGGTTGCCGGCAGCACACAGCGACCAATCAGAATAGCGCCTCACTTCCCATAGAGATACATAGCGGTGTTTCGGCGAATTTATGGCCGGGCCCCTGGTTCTATTTTCGGCTACGGGGCTCGGCTCTGGTCGGTCGTTCCACGGGGCCGGAGACTCGCAATGGCCGCTTCGCGGCCATTGCTCGCGCGTCACCAACGGCTCGCAATGATTGCGAGCCGTTGCTGAGGCGCGAGCAATGGCCGCGAAGCGAGTGTCCGGCCCAGTGGAACGACCGACCAGAGCCGAGCCCCGTAGCCGAAAATAGAACCAGGGGCCCGGCCATAAATTCGCCGAAACACCGCTATGTATCTCTATGGGAAGTGAGGCGCTATTCTGATTGGTCGCCGGCAGGACACAGCGACCAATCAGAATAGCGCCTCACTTCCCATAGAGAATAATAGCGGTGTTTCAAGCAAAGTATAGCCGGGCCCCTGGTTCTATTTTCAGCCACGGGGCTCGGCTGTGGTCGGTCGTTGGACGGGGCCGGAGACTAGCAATGGCCGCTTCGCAGCCATTGCTTGCGCCGGCCAATGCTTCGTGGATCGCGTTGCTGCGAGGCAGCCTTGTCCACGACGACGGAAGTAGCGCCGAATATGACGGAAGTGCGCTACGGCAATTATATATTAGATTTGTATATATTGTCTGCTTAATTTTAATTCTGTGTCATTGATAAAGGTTTCTTTTAACCGAAACGCATCTGACCTGACCTGTGTGCCTGATTAAGATGCATATTTTAACTTACTTGTGAGCACTAAATAAAGAAGATTACGTGTGGAACTGGGTGTGCCGACTTTCCCTTTATACTTGTCTATTGGACTTGATGGATGCCAGCCATTGTTGAGCACCCGAGGCGGATCACCTGATGTGATGGTGATTTCTCCCTTGTTCCCCATCCGACACTACTTGCTCTTTTGAACAGTTTACCCAGTTCTCACTATGAGAAAACCACGACCCCTCGGTGCCTGTGTTGGTGCTACATATCTATCTTCCTCTGTGTTACTGAGCATTGTGTATTGGCTATGCGTGCCAATGGTCCAGATTGGATTAGTGGACTCATCTTCCATCTCATCCTCTTCCCAGTTTACATTGTAGGCTGACCTGATGGCAACTGCGTCTCATCATCATCAGCGTTTACCTCTGGAGATAGTAAATGATATTGCTCCAAGTGGCTTACCACTATGCATTTCAACAGCGGTTCAATGTCTTCCTCAGGTGAATTTACAGGGGGTGGAAGTACTGACACATTAAATAGTGGAGATAGCCAATGAAAAAATGATCAATCAATGATGTAATTTTTAACCCTCCGCTGTATGGACAATAATGATAAAAAACATAAGATACAAGTAATGAACAATGATACCATATCAATATTAAAAACAATTATGGATGCCAAAGCTAAACAAAATACTGTATGGCACCTAAATTGTGACATTAAAATCATCATAAAAGAGACCTAAAATTTGGTGATGGTGGATATTGTGGCTTATGTTGTACTGCATTTTAGAGGTGTTTTGTTCTTGCTATATTGTGTATTCCGCCCTTCCCCACTTCCTGTGTGCAAATTACACTCCTGCGTTGATAATTGAATTACTGTGGACATGTCCTTATTTGGTCATTTAAGACCTTTGTCTATAAAGGTACCACCCTCCTAGAGTCTCCACAGAACTGGTTTTGGATGGATAGATATTGATTACTTCATATTCATCTTATAATATTATTATTTCCCACATAAAGCACCGTTAGTTTGTCACATTGTCTATGGTCAGATTTAATCACTCCGGATTCAGTGTACCGGGTTTGAAGATCCAATAACTCTCCTTGTTTATTAGGCTGCTAAATCTATTTGTCATGGTTACCGGTATTTGTTCAATTACTATTAGTTTTAGGGATTTAGGATCCTTTTGATGCGTTATATGAAAGTGTTTTGAAACACTAAGTAGTAGAAACCCCTTGCGTATATTGGAACGGTGTTTGTTTAACTGTGCCTGCATTTTTTGTACTGTGTGGTCTACGTATTGAAGGCCGCACGTACATTGTAAGAGTTATATCACGTAACTGGAGTGGCATTTAACACTGCAATTGATGGCAAAACTTTCCCCTGTAGTTTGGTAATGAATTGAGGTGGCTCCATCACCAATGGCTACACAACACAAGCATCCCTGGGGATTTATTTACAAGGGAGATGTCACGGGTGACGCCACCCACTTGGTGCGGACAGTGATGGGGCCGCCGCTGCTGCAGAACCTCCGGGGGTGATGGAATGGCAGCGGGGATGGTATAGTTCCAGTGGGGAGAACTGTATCCCCCGGGGCAGCAAGGGTTAAAGTCTATTGTGTGTGTAGTTTGAGCACACTTACTTTGCAGGCTGCAGGGATCGCTCCTCCAGGCTGGAGCTGACAGGCTGGATCTGTAGGGAGGAATGGTCTGCAGCTAGAGACTGACAAGAGAGGCGATGCAGGGTTTTCCAAAGCTTTACTCAAGTTCTTTCAGTCAGCTTACAAGTTATTTGCAGTTGTTACACAGTTCAAGTACACGGGTTCTCTCTGCTCCTGCAGCCAGGCCTCTCCCTCCTGTGACCCTCACACAGTCTGTGTATGTCCCTTTCCGGGCTATTGCTTCTCTTTCTCTGTGTTGTGCGACACTGGACAGTATGGCGGTGACTCGGGCTTCTGTGAGTCCTAGTACGTCACTTAGCTGCCTGTCCTTTAGGGTTAGGGATCTCAGTCTGGAACTCAGACCCATCGTCGTGTTATCTGGGGATGCCGGGTGAACTACGGTCCCCTTTAGAGCCGACACTCTACTTTAGCCCAGCCTCCAACAGTCCTCTAGCATGAGGCTCTGCCAGGCTCCTTCTCTGTGTTCCTTCCAATATTCTAGGAGGGCTTCTCCACCTGCAACAGGTTGCTTCAGCTGCTGTCTAGGGCCCCGGATTACACCGTCCCTCTCGGCTCTCTCACACTCCTGGTGGTTTCGGCGTCGGACGGGCTTTCCCCCCCATCTGGCTCGCACTGGCTCAGTACGGGTCTGCACTCCTCGGCTTAAGCTCTTCCAGGCAGTGTGTGTCTTTCTGTCTTTACATCTCAGCTACTTCAGCCTACTGTCTTCCTTTTCTACTCCCCCTCTCTATATACTGTCAGTCACCTGACCTCAGGTGTGCCCAACCCACTCCTCTCATCCACCACCCCTCTGGTCTCATATAGTGTCTAACCTCAGGGCTGGATGTAACCTCTCTGACACGTGGGTTGGGTGGGCTGTGAGGGTGTTAGTGTTTAAAAATTGTCCTACCTGTCTGGCTGCAGTTCCCTTTTGTGGCCTCCTGGACGCAGGGGCGCCACACTGCCCTATTTACACGCCGCCATTTCGTAGCAATTTCATGGCAACAGGCACAATTATCCCCAGTGCCCGGCAGTTGCTGCCTTCCTGTGATGGCGTGTAAAGGTACCATCCTCTTCCATCTCTGTGTCCGTTACAGGGGGTATATCTTGAGGTGGCTAAGATGAACTTTTGGGCCCCCCTTGTTTGCGGAGGTATTTGTTCATTCCTGTGCTAGTAGAGAAATTGTCTGACGCTTGCGTTCATCCAATTTTGACCATGTCGTCTTCAAGTAGCTAATAATGTTGAGCTAAAACTTACCCCGCGGCGAGTCTGAAGTGTTTCATTTCTTCATTTGGTATCACTCTCCTTTGGAGTCAGTAGAGGCCTTCACTAAAAGGTCATGTGTGACAGTCTGTGTCTCCTTATTTGCTCTGTGTTTGTACATGCACAAACGCAGCACAAATGCAGCTGCAAAAGTGATACCTGTGGGCTGCTTTTTTTAAAACCTGATAAGGTTTTCATGCAGAATTTTCCTGAGCATGGATCACTTTTTTTTGTGTGGGCACATAGCCTAAAATGGTGAAGCTGCAAGAAGGTGAGTATAAAAATGGGAGCAGGGATTAGATTTAAAGCACCACTCTAACGGTGCTATAAAAATATAGCTGGAGTTGTGCTTTAAAGAGTATGTCTTTTGTGAGATACAGATCAGAGTAATGTAGCATCTGTTTGCTTCACTAATAATAGAAGTGATGACATTGTACGCAATGAAAATTAGCCTAGATATAGCATGCTACCACATGCTAAAGGGATCCAACTTGTTAATTAACAAGTTGCAATTTCCTAATTTAGAAGACTATTTTTAAATGAGCCATTTCTAGAGACCTGTCAGAGAAATAAGACAACATTTCTATGCAAAATCAAGTGCCAAATAGCCATGTGGATTTATCAATTAAATGTCAGATTCAGTCAGTGGGAAAATAAACATACATTTGCACTGCCCTATTGAATAACATTAGGTTGAGTGCCATTTGTTTTTTTTTTTTCAAGGACAGCACTGTGCCAGAAAATACAGTTTGGTGAATCCCTAGCAATGACAGTCAAATAATATAAAACGCTACCACAATGCCATCTTTTGTACATCCTACTGCATAAACAGCAGAATAAAAAGCGATTGAAAAGACAAAAACTCATATGTCCATCAAACTATCACTTCAGGTAAGTATTATGGTACCTTTACACACCGCCACAGGAAGGATGAAACCGACGGACATCGGGGACAATTGTGCCTGTTGCCATGAAATCACTATGAAATGGCGGCGTGTAAATCGGGAAATGCCTTCCTGTGTCCTGCAATTCCTTCGGATACCTGTTGCTGAGCCGTGCTCAAAAACAGGAAGGAACAATACCTATGGTGGTGGTGTGTAATCTGGCACAGGAAGGTATTTGGGTAGCCTAGCGAATTCCCAGGGGCGTGCCACGGCGTCATGGATACCACGCCCCATCAGCGATCATTGGTGGAGGCTCCTGCGTTACGATTGGTTGTCCCTTCACAGGGCGCCATATTTAAAGAGCTATCCATTCACAGTCCACAATTGCAATGGTGTCATGTATTAGCCAGCCTTCCTGCGTAGGCTGGCCAATCATGATGCTATTGCGTTGTCCAATCACCGTACGAGCGGCACGTAATACACAACTCTGTCACGCCTATGTACTTATGGCGCTAAATATGTACACCCATATTCCTTTGTGGTAGAGGCATGTAAACCAGGGAAGGTATTCAACAGGCAGTAAGCCGCAGGAGCTGTCGGCACTTCCGGGGAACGCAAATACCTTCAGTGGAGCACGTTGTGGCGGCGTGTATATGCGGCATCAGGGATCAGTATCCACCGTTAAAAATGCGCTCGAGAACGTGCGATGGCTACCTGTTGCTACCCGCTGTGGCGGCGTGTAAAGGTACCATTACAGATATTACGAGATAACAAACCGTATGCCAAACTGGAAGAATACATATTCGCAATAAAGTAGGTTTGATTTTTGGCTTTCCTGGTGTCGTCTGTAATTTTCTGGATGGACCCAGATAAGGTCCATGCAGTACTAGCGTGAGAGCCTCTGGAAAATCTTAAAGCATTACAACGCTTTCTGGAGTTCATGCATGCACCGGTTTTGGAGTCGGCAGACAAATCCCCACTTCTGCAGGATACATCCGGCGAGCTGGCAGCCGGATAGCAGCTAATTACCACCCGGCGCGATCCAGCTCCGTGCAGCCCGACAGGATTCTATGCAGAAAAACTCCGCTCCAGGCTGTCACTCCTGACAGCCCCGGACCGGACGCTGCCGCAGTCTGAAGGCAGCCTTACGTGTGACCCTAGCCTAAGGCCCCATTCACACACTGCTTTGTTTGCTGCCTATTTTTAAGCACAAGCTCATCACAAACCAGGAGTGAGTGATTAAACATATAAGTGGAGCACTTGTTTCTATTAGGGCTCGGACACACTCATCAGCGTTTGACTGATGAGACTCTGAAAGGGCTGGAGCAGTGACCCTGAACGGCTTCTCCCTATCTGGACGGGACTGTCAGTTGATTGTGTTTTTGTGCAGCTCCAGACTCACCGTCCAGAGAGGGAGAGGCTGTTCAGGGTCACTGCTCCAGCCCTTTCAGAGTCTCATCAGTCAAATTCGGATGTAACTAGGAAAGTTTGTCCAAGCCCTTAAGGCCACTTTACACACACAGATATCTGTGTCCAACTTCTGAACAGATCTCTGGTTGCAGTGAAATCATGGACACATTGCTCCATTTTGTGGCTGTGTACAAATGGAACAATGTGTCCATGATTTTACTGCAACCAGAGATCTGTTCAGAAGTCGGACACAGATATCTGTGTGTGTAAAGTGGCCTTTAGACCTTTCCTCCGAGTATGCCACTCCCGGTTTTGATTGTTCCACTCCTGGCTTTTTTTTTTTTAAATATGCTGCAAAAAAAGCAGTGTGTGAATGTGGTCCAAGACGACAGACAACTAAAAATGATTTAGGGCTTGGACACACTTTCCTAGTTACATCAGAGTTTGACTGAGGAGACTCTGAAAGGGCTGGAGTAATGACCCTAAACGGCCTCTCTCTCTCTGGATGGGGAGTCTAGAGCTGCACAAAAACACAATCAGCTGACAGCCCCGTCCAGATAAGGAGAAGCTGTTCAGGGTCACTGCTCCAGCCCTTTCAGAGTCTCATCAGTCAAACTCTGATGAGTGTGTCCGAGCCCTTATAAGAATTGTTGTTCATTAAGGGTTGTTTATAAAAATCAATAAAAATTTTTAAACTTGTATAAAATAAATAAAGAGGTGGATAGATGTATAGAGGGGAAGGGTTTGTGGGGTGTGATATGGCAGCCAGCCATGGTCTGAATGGCGGCACTATACATGGCTAGTAAGTTTCACACAGGCAGAAGCCTGCTGCGATGTTCTTATGAATGTCTTGCTATGGAAGCCACAGTCTGCTTAACAGTATGGCAAGAGTTAAGCTTGCAACTTGCTGGAGATGTGGGCATGTCTCAGGTTGTCTTAATGGAGTCTGTGTTTGACATGGGAGAGACAGACAGAGACTGAGCATGGAGAGCTCAGGTCCTGGAGGCCTGTGTGGACTGACTACAGGCCGTATGTGAGGTAAAGACAGACTATACTGGGCAATATGTTCTGTGAGCTGCAGAAAGGCTCCTGTGTATATGCTGGAGGGTGGTTTATGCTGAGACAATAAATCAACATGAACTTATTTAAGTGGAGAGACTGTTGCTGTTTCTGAATATCGCTGCCAACCCCAACCCGATCTGTGATCGATACGTCACAGGGGTTAAAGATTGATTGAACTCTGTCACTTCTGTGAAGCCAGTGGGTCTTCCTTGGTTCTGATTGGTTTGTGAGGATATTGTCCTGGAGAGGCAAATATAGCACCCAGTTAGTGTTTTTGGATAAACACCTTTTAGTACAGGCAAAAAATGTTATAATGGGTTTCTTTATGGCTCACCTCTCTTTGTTCATGGAGGTTCTATTATTCCTGTACATCTCCTGATAGTTCATGTGTGTACCTATTTTAATATAAGACAGATTGTTGCTGGTGTCCCTTTTATGAAGATTTTTTATAATACATTGTTGTATTTTTGTACCTTCCTATACCTCTTTTTGTGTATGATGTCTATAACAAGGCTTTTCCTTGGAAGGATTCCTTCTTTGTGCTCTCATACACTAAAAAATAATGGTTTTGAGTGTTAATTAGAGATGAGCGATGTTCGATTAGATTTGTTCGCCAATCTCAAATTCGAGCTGTTTTGGGCGGTGTTCGAGGCATTCGTCGAATTAGAACAATTAACTTGAAATTCGGCAGTTCGCGGTTATGTTCGATAACGCTTCGATCACCAAAAGTTAAACCCTAACCGTGTTAATGACTGTGAACATCCAGTTTCTGGGTATAATGTGCGGGGGGTTGTACCAGTGCTGCAGAAATTATCGCGATCTCCATTTTTTTTTCTCCAAACTGCAGATACAGTGGGGCGGTGCAGGCTGTCATCCAATCACACACACACACAGCAAAGTGCATTTTTTTGCCCACAAGCAAGGTCAGGCATCATTGGCTGTGTAAGTCACATGTCCTAGCACTATAAGACCCAGCCATTTTCTCCATCGCCACCATTTGCTCATTGCTGTAGCTCTGTGTCAGACGGTACTGCTGCTGCTGTGGGTGATATAGAGCGAAATCAAGCAATTGTGCTCTGATCCAGCTAGTGAGGTAGATAGGTTTAGGGAGTAGGGACTGGAGGTAGGGTGCGAATTTTAGGAGTATCAGCCTTTTTGAGGGCTGCTTCATAGGAGTAGCAATTAGGGACTAGTAGTCTAGCAGCCCTTTTTCAGGTGTACTTCATAGAAGCAGGGACTAGTTTTAATTTCAGCCCTTTTTAGGGCTAGGTTAGAGCAGTCCCTATTAGTTTTTGCCAGGCAGAAGTGTGCCAGTGCTGTGCAAGCGTTTTTCACAGCATCTGGCCACATCTAGCTCTGGGAGTCCTTTAGGGCAGGTAGTGTAGCACTGCTGTGAAGAAAGCTACACCACCTGCCTTAGTAGGCATTTTTTGGCTGCAGCTAGTCCAGGCAATTTGTTTGGGCTAGTACTGTAGCATTGTCACTTACACAGTGGTGTAGCCCACTTGTGAAAGAAGCTACACCGCCTGTGTAGTTGGTACTAATTTTTACCTGCACTTTGCCCAGGTCTCACTTTGGGTCAAGTAACAGTGCCACTAAAAAAGAGGCAGTGTAGGCCACTTCTAATACAAACAACTACACTGCCTGTGTAGCCACATACTTCTAATTTTTAACTGTACCTTGCCCAGGTCTCACTTTGGGTCAAGTAGCAGTGTTGGTTCAGTCACCTCTGCTTGACTTACATCCAGCTTTTTGTTGTCCAACAACTGTACAGTTGCAAATTTTGTCCCATACAAAATGAGTGGCAAAAGGCCTGCTGCTGGTGGGAATGGGAGTAGGCGTGGTAGAAAAGTTTGTGTCCGTGGGGTAGATGCTAAATCTACATTAACATCTACTGAAGAAAGACAATCTTCCAGCCAAAGTAAGATGTCTACTTCTTTCCGTGGAGATTCTGATATGATCCCTTTCGTACAGACACGACTCAGACGACGATCGATACCAATTCTCTATGAGGCACAAAAAGAGCAGGCGCTTGAATGGATAGCAAGTGCTTCAGCAAGTGGGCTCTCCTCCACCTCAACTTCTACTTCACAAATACACCAGTCTTCAGAGGTGTCACCCCAATCCCACTTGCTTCCACACAGCTCTCATGTGACGACCATCCCCTGTGAGGTCAAGCTGCTGGTAGGCAGCACCCCGAGAAACCCCGAGACCCTTAACCCCTATACAGGGATCTGGAATTACAGCGGAGCCCAGGGGGTAGCTGCCTATATGAGCAACAGAGCCGGGGAGGTCGCCAGGGGAAAATCAAGACCCGAAAAACGAAGTCAGAAGTCCGAGTCAAAACCGAGAGGGCAGCGAAGGTACAAAATCGTCAGGCAGTAGCAGAGTCAAAAATCCAGGCAAAGGTCAAGGGCAAAAACCAAGAGGGCAGCTGAGGTACAAAATCAATAGGCAGAGGCAGAGTCAGAAATCCAGGCAAGGTCAGACACGAAACTAAACACACACTATCACTGGGGAACCAAAACTATATCTGGCGGCCTGCAAGACAGGCTCCAATGTATTTGAAGGGCGCGGTTACCTCCCATAGGCTGGAGCTCACAGCCTGATGACCTCATCCGGACCGCCCCTAGATCCAGGCCAGATGGAGATGCACGACTGGCTCCACCCACGCCACCTCTGACAGAAGAACGCAGGCTGCGCCTAACGGACACCTCTGCAGGGCCCGCTCCTCTGCGACCAACACCACCCAGAGGGGAAACACAACGGCGCTCAGCGACAGAGGCAGACGTCGCGGGAGCAGTTCCACATGAGGACAAGGCCCTCCTATCACCGCGCCACCAGCCGAAGGAATCCGGCTCCTCCCAGCGGCCGAGGCAGGAACACCAGCCACCGAGTCCAATGGCGATGTGACATCTCAAGTCTCCAGCCATCCATCTGAGTATGGGATAAGACAGATGGTTGAGCATGCATCACTCTTCTCTCATACTATAGCCTGGGAATCAGAGGTCTGCTCCAAAGCTTTTGTGAGTCAAGACAAGGTAATGATCTGCACTGATGCCCAGAAGCTTTTGGAGTCAGATTCAGGCCCAGATAAAGAAGGGTCTGAGCAAGCATAATGTAGACCCTCATTCATAAACTGTGTACTGCACCTTGGAGATCTTGTGAGCCCCTCCGCATACGACTCCTCCTGTATTTCCTCCCCCTCCTCTAGTGCCACCTCCTGACTCTGAATACTGTTTAAAGTGAGCTCCAGCATGTAAATGACGGGAATAGTCATGCTGATAATGGCATAATCATCACTAAACATCTTCGTCAACATTTCAATGCTGTACAGAATGGTGCATAGGTCATTCATTTCAGACCACTCCAACTGTGTGATTTGCCCCACCTCTGGATCTCGTAGGTCCAGATTATACGTCATGACTTATCACACCAGGGCTCATCGGTGCTGAAACAGTGGCTGCAACATGTGAAGAGTTGGATTCCATCGTGTCGACACATCGCATTTCAGCCAGTGAACTGGCAGACCGAATGACTTCTGTAGAGATGCAAGGCATTGAGCTTTGGGATGCGAACGGCGGAAGTGAGCACACAGTGACCGTGCCCTCTGTTTAAGACCATCCAAGCCCGGATAGTGTGCAAACATTGGTTGGACAACCAGGTTTAAGACGTGAGCTATGCAAGGCACGTGTGTCACATTGCCCCGGCGGAGGGCTGCACACAGCATTGCAGCATTGGTGCACACGGCCTTCCCTGGCTGCAGGTTCAGTGGAAACAAACATTGATGAAACTCTGTCTCCACAGCAGACCACAACTCCTCAGCTGTGACACTCACATTTCCCATAGATTTCAAGGTAAAGACTGCCTGATGCCCTGCTGCCTTCATAGTAAGGAGGTGTGCAGGATTCCTTGTGCACAGTTAGAACGCAGGTGGCATTACCAGACAGGCTTTGGGTGCAGGTGGAGGATCGAGACGAGGTTGAGGAGGCAGAAGGAGTGGAGGAACTTATACATACAGAGGATTGATGCACAACTCGTGGGGATGGCAAGACTTGGCCAGCAGCCCCTTCTCCTGCTGTCTTCATAGTTACCCAGTGCAGTCACCGCCATTTAACGCCCCTGTGTATGCTTACTGGTCCAAGTGTCTGTGGTGAACAGCACCCTATCACACACAGTTTCTTAAGGAAGTGGTGATTTTGTGTGCGACATGCTGGTGTAGCGCAGGCACACCTTTCTTGAGAAGTAGTGGCAACTGTGCATCTGGCACTGGGGCACTGCGACGGACAGAAGGTCTCAAAAATCCTGTGTGTACAACAGGTGGAGAGGGAGCATTTCTGTAGCCAACAGCTTGCAGATGGTGAAATTCAACCTATTAGCTTTGTCATGGCTAGGAGGAAATGGTCTTTTACTTGTCCACATCTGAGGGACCGAGGGCTGGCTGCTGTGCTGAGACACGGTTGAGTAGGGTGTCCCCGGCAAACTGTTGCTCTGTGAGGAAGGTGCAGGTGGACATATTATGTTGCCTTCATCCAAAGGTGGTGCTCTTGATGTCTGACAGCGCTCAACACCAGCAGGTGTTTCCACTTCCAAAAGAACTGACGACCTTCTAATCATACTGGCTGTTGCGGGTAAAGGTGGAAGGTCTGCGTCCAAAAGCATGTGTGACTGCTGTCCCCACAGTCACAGAGGATGAAGAGGCATCGGATGCACTTGATGGGCCAGTCGGTGGTTGGCCCGGCCTGCTAGGCTGCATTGTAGCACAGTGAGCTTCCCACTGCAGCTTTTGCTTCATATCCATGTGACGGTTCATGCATGAACTACTCAAAGTATTGATTTTTTTTTTGGCCTCTACTTAGATTTTGGTTACAAATCTTACAGATCTTACAGATAACATGGGGAGACTAAAGGCTTGTGGATTTTGGAATGTGCTGCATGAAAATCACCTTACCAACCATTTTAAGCTTGCAAATGCGGGGCAATTGATGCCACTGAAGCGGTGTCTGTGCCCAATTTTTTGGAAAAAATGGAGACTCTTGTTGTAGTCCCTAAATGTGACACAATGCTCATCGTGTGCACAAGGCCTTACAGATACTGAAGTAAAACTCACCCAAATACTCATCGTGTCATGATGCCTTACAAATACTAGAGTAAAAACGGATTTTAGAGGGGCATGACATGCCTATATCTGTGTCTCCTCCTTTTACTCATCCATCTCTTTTCTTTTCTTATTTTTATATGCACTTGTCACTTTTCCATGTGTTTGTTGTGTGTTTTGAGTAGTTTGCCACCTTTTGGACACCTTAGAAGGTGTTTTCTATGTGTTTGTATGTGTTTGTGTTTGCCTGGCATTGTTTTCAATGGGGTTCGACGTTGTTTCGACGAACATTCGACGAACACACATCAAATTCGACGAATCGAATCGAATTCGAACATCGGGGTGGTGGCTCATGTCTAGTGTTAATACACACCTAGTTTTTCTTAAGACTTGTGATTGTGATGCTGCTTAGTGCTTGAAACAAAGCTTGTAGTGTGTGGTTTATCCCCTGTCCTTTTAGAAATAAGTAAGGTTTTTAGTCCTTTATATACACTACATGTTTTGCTATTGTTGTCAGTACCTCCTGATACCCTTAGGCATTTGCACTTAAACCGGGATTGACCCTTTCAGTATGTGCTGTCTATATGTGTGGGTTTGCCCCCAGTTAGTAGTCCTAGTGATGAAAAACCCCTCTGCTATCGGTAGAACCTGCTGGTCTGTGCTTATACCCTATTTTATTAACCAAGTATGGGGTTGTAAAGAAACTTCTTTACCCACTGGACCGTTGGTATAAGTGGGTCCTCCCAGTCTTTTTGCACTCCTCCAGGTCTCCCTTTGGTCCCTCTGCTGTGTGGTGTCTTCTCTGGGACAGACTTGCAGCTACCGTGGCCAGCGGTGTTGCGCCCGACTTCCGGGTTACCGACGTCAGCGTCAGCTGATTCCTCACCGGGCGGGGAGTCTTTTCCGAGTGTAGCTTACGGTTATCTCTGTGATGGATGTGAGCAGGATGGGCTGACCAGGAGGAGCGCACAAAGACTGCGAGGACCCACTTACACCAACAGTCCAGTGAGTAAAGAAGTTTCTTTACAACCCCATACTTGGTTAATGATATAGGCTATAGGCACAGACCAGTTCAAACTGATAGGTGAGGGTTTTTCATCACTAGGACTACGAACTGAGGCAAACCCACCCATAGTATACAGCACATACTAGAAGGTTCAATCCTGGTTTGAGTGCAAATACTTAGGGGTATCAGGAGGTACTGAATAGCAAAACATATAGTCTATATAAAGAACTAAAACCCTTACTTATTTCTAAAAGGACAGGGGATAAACCACACACTACAAGCTTTGTTTCAAGTGTTAAGCAGCATCACAATCACAAGTCTTCAGAAAAACTAGGTGTGTATTAACACCCAAAACCATTATTTTTTAGTGTATGAGAGCACAAAGAAGGAATACTTCCAAGGAAAAGCCTTGTTACAGACATCATACACAAAAAGAGGTATAGGAAGGTACAAAAATACAACTGAATGTATTATAAAAAATTGACATAAAGGGACACCAGTAACAATCTGTCTTAGTTCTTGGGTGTACCTATTTTAATATATCAGGAGATGTACAGGAATAATAGAACCTCCATGAACAGAGAGAGGTGAGCCATAAAAAAACTATTATAACATTTTTTGCCTGTATTAAAAGGTGTGTATCCAAAAACACTAAGGGTGCCTTCACATTTGCGTATGTGAACGCAGCTTATGCTGCGTTCCCATACGCAAACGCATGCGCACTGCGTTCCTATGTTTAACATAGGAACGCATAGTGCTTGCGTTTGCTGCGTTCGGGTGGGGATGTGGACGATATCTGCTCCTTCCGGGTCCAGCGTCCGCACCCGGGACCAGCCAGTTGCATTTTTTTGTGCGCTCGGGGACCTTGGAAGATCAGCAAGCGTCCCCAAGCGCACAAAACATGCATTGTCTTCAATGGGTCCGCAGTGTTCTGCCTTGACAGTGCAGGAGAACGCTGCGGACCCATTGAAATCTCTCCCGGTGGCCGCCGGTGATGTCACAGGAGCTCACCGACGGCCACCGGGAGATCAGCTCAGCCTCTGCTGATCTATTCTTCCCCGCCGCCGGTGATCTGCTAGCAATGTCGGCGGGGAGAAAACAGCTGATTTGATCAGCTGTTTGAATCTCCCGCCCGACATTCCCGGTGTCGGCGCGGGAGATTCGAAGCTGTCAATCAGCTGTTTCTCTCCGCCGACATGTCCGGAGCTGTACCGCGGCCAGGAGCAGATCTCCGCCCCCGGACACGCTGAATGGCTGCTTTGGACTGCACAGTTATGTGTCCGCAGGCGGACATTCTCGCATGCAGACACAAACGCAAATGTGAAGACAGCCTTAGCCTGAAGACATAGTATAGCGAGTCTTAAAGCCTTTTTTAGGGCATTCACATAAGAAACCCAACCATTAAGGTGAAAGATCCAGTGCAAACTCTCTATCATTTCATAGCATCACTGAAAGTACCTGAGAAAAACATACTCATGGAATCTTCTCTAAGATCTTCAGCAGCAACTTACTAGGGTACATAAAAGTAGTAGATCATATATACTACTATTAGGCACCCCCATAGCTTGGCTCTGGTGCACAAGCATACTTATTGTTTACTAATTTTGAATTTGCCTGAAGGACGAGTAAGACCCCCCCACTAGTCTGTCTGGGCCTCTCCTACTACTAGCTATACCTGACAGACCATGGACTCACTTATAAATGGATTTTATTACTGAACTTCTTTCGTCCACTGTAAAGACTGTTATTTTACTGATGGTGGATAGGTTTAGTAAGACCGGCTTCACACGTTTTTTTCGGTCCGGGGCTGTCCGGTGTGAACCTGACAGCCCTGGACCCAATTTTGGAATAATGCATGCCTGTGGGGCTGGATGGGGCCGGATGGCAGTGATTTGTTATCTGGTTTTGTCCCTGTCCCCAGCCTCAGGCTGCATTAGATTTTTGTTCTGGACACAATCGCAGCTTGCAGTGTTTGTGTCCGGGGCTAAAATCTGGCAAAATCGGATCTGGTGCGATCCGGCGTCCTCTAACATGGGAGGCTATGGGTGCTAGATCGCACTGGATCCAACAGAAAATCGGATACAACTGCTGGACGCTGGATGCTGAAGTTCAGCAGGATCAGCGCTGTACTTCAGCATCTGGAGAGCTCCCGCCTGAAATTTCAGAACCGCGGCCAGCTCCCTGCTAGACCCGATTTTGAAATTTCAGGACCTGGACAGCGGCATCAGCCAGTTCTGTTTTCTCTGGAGCTGTCAGGCTGTTTCGGTGCATCCAGCAAAACACCAAACACAGCCTGACAGCAAATGAACAAGGTGTGAAGCCGGCCTAAGGTTTTTGGGATCCAGGGCTGTCTGGTGTAAACCGGACAGCCCCGAATCCTATTTTGGCCCTATAGTATTCCTATGGGGCCGGATGGCAGTAATTTTACATCCGGTTCTCTGCTGTCAGGGAGGATCTGGTAGAATTCATTTTTTTTCCCAGTACACAATCGCAGCTTGCAGCGTTTTTGTGTTCGGGGCAAAATTCTGACGAAATCGGATCCTGCTGGATTCCCCCCGGATCTGGTGCGATCCGGCGCCCCCTAATATGACAGAAAATCGGATCCGGCTGGCGGCACCGGGTGTTGAAGTTCAGCTGAGGCCAGCACTGAGCTCCTGCCTGAAATTTCAGAACCACGGCTAGCTCCGCGCTAGACGCGATTTTAAAAATTTCAGGACTTTGGACAGCAGCATCACCGCACACTGCCTTTGTGGCTGAAAACAGGATCGGAGGGCATATTTGCATCCAGCAAAACACCGGACACAGCCTGACAGCTGAAAACCATGGTGTGAAGCTAGCCTAAAATGGCGTACTTTGTTGCTTAGGCCGGCTTTACACCACGGTTTTAGGGATCCGAGGCCCTGAATCTGATTTTGGCCCCACAGTATCCCTATGGGGCCGGATGGGGCCGGATGGCAGGCACATTTAGTTTTTTTTGCCCCAGACACAAAATCAGAGCTTGCAGCATAATTGGACCAAATCAGATCCACCCGGATCCGGTGCCATCTGGCACCACCATAACTTGGGAGTCTGTGGGCGCTGGATCACGTAGGATATGACATAAAACATTCTGGCTCCCGGACGCCAGGTGCTGAAGCTCAGCAGCATCGCTGAACTTCAGCACTTGGAGAGCTCCCGGCTGAAATTTCAGAACCACGGCTAGCTCCTAGCTAGCCGCGAATCTGAAATTTCAGCACTGGACAGCGGCAGCAGCCACACACTGCTGATTTCAGCAGAAAACAGGATCAGAGTGCATATTTGCCTTCTGGTTCTGTTTGTCTGGAGCTGTCAGGCTGTGTCCGTTGAATCCTGCAAACACCGGACACAGCCTAACAGTTCAAAAAACATGGTGTGAAGCCAGCTTTAACCCACTATTCCTAAAACATTGGCCCAAATAATTGTTTCTGCTATCATTTAGCTCCACGCAGTTCATTCCGATGATGTCTGATTGAGGGACCCAGTTTGTATCTAAATTTTGAAAAGCATGCTGTTCATGCCTGGAGATATATTTATCCTTTTCATCCATCTTCCATTCTCAATCTAAGGCGGCTTCACACCACTATTTTGTTGTCCGGGTCTGTACAGTGTGAACCGGACAGACCCGGATCCTGTTTTGCCCCTATGTATTTCTATGGCCCCGGATGGCAGTTATTTGCTATCTGGTTTTGTGTCTGTCCGGGAAGATCCGGTTGTTTTCGTTTTTTGCCCCGGACACAAAATCGGAGCTTGCAGCATTTTTGCGTCTGGGGCAAAAAACTTACAAAACCTGGATCCAGGGTGATTTGGCGCTCACAAAACTTGGGAGTCTAAGGGGACTGGATCACCCCGGTTCCGGCAGAAAAATGATCCGGTTCCAGACACTGGGTGCTGAAAGAGTGATGGTTCTGAAATTCAAGCCGCGCTCGTTCAAACACCGGTACAGGCAGCATAACATAGCTGCCTCTGAAGTTCAGCACGTGGAGAGCCCCACGGCTGAACTTTCAGCACCACTGGCACCCGCTATGGTGAAATTTCAGCACTGGAAAGTGGCAGCTGCACGCAGGAATGATTCCGGCACAAACGGGATCGGAGGGCATATTTGCCCTCCAGATCTGTTTGTCCGGTGTTGTCAGGTTATGTCTGCTGCTTTCCCAGAATCTGATAGTGAAAAAACGTGGTGTGAAGCCGGCCTAATGGTCAGAGCAGACCATACACTTGAACCAAAGCCTAGAGCAATACCTTAGTTGCTTTGTGTCTGATAATCAGGAAGATTGGTAATTGCATTTTCCTCAGGATTTCCTGGAGAGAAGAGATTTTCTTCATTGCACTCTTCTGTATGGCAAGGGGTACAGAACAACCTAAAAGTTATAGGTGACAGATACAAACTTATGGCTGATAAAGACATGTCAGGTCCAGACCTGTTTGTAAATGATTGTCTGGCTGTCCACCAGGAATATTTAGTTGAAAATTCCCTCTTGGAAATTAGGTCCTAGGTTTATTGGTCCGTATAAAGTGGTCACTATCATTAACCTTTTGGCTTTTTATCTTGAACTACTTCAAATATTTAGGATTCGTAATCTGTTTCATAAGTCATCGTTCAAGAAGTATTTCTGTAGAGCCGTCACCTTTACTGTCACCTCCAGTTATGATGTTAACTTGGAAATTCAGGTAGCAAGAATCGTGGACTCTTGCTTTGTACATTGTTCTCTGCAGTATTTTGGCACACCGGAAGGGTTTTGGTGTGGAGAAAAGGATGTGGGTACCTGCATCTGAAATAAATACCAGTAGGTTGATATGCATCACCTGAGGGTCCTAAAGCCCCTTGTAGAAAGGGAGGGTGCTGTCAATAGTGTGCTGCATCCTGCTTTTACCTATGGGGAATCAGAGTTTAGAAAGTCTCAGCAGTTAGTCAATCTTTCTATGGAGCTCATTTGAATCCGTTTCTAATGCTTGCTTTTCTATGCTGAAGGGGTTAAGGACCCTTTCACTGCCAGTATAATCCTCTCTTAGCCTCTAAGCCAGTGATGGCGAACTCCAGGCCTCGAGTGCCACACACAGTGCAGGTTTTCAGGATTTCCTTAGAGTTTGACAGTTAATAATTTGATTGTCAACTGTCAAATGCAATGGAAATCCTGAAAACCTGGACTGTGTGTGGCACTCGAGGCCTGGAGTTCACCATCACTGCTCTAAGCTGTAGCAGCATGTGATCATCCTCCCCTTCTGCTATATTCACCACCTTTGAGCTTACTTCAATGCCAGATATAGCATATGTATTCAGCGCATGATGTGTGTTTGTTCTTATGTTGAAGAGGTATTGGTCCTTTTACAGCAATGTAGCCTATGTCTGGAGAAATCCCTAGAGCCTAAGCATACCCATTTTCATTCCTGTGTTCTCTGTGTTTTTCCTTTGCTCTCTGCTCCTTCCCTTTTGTAGGGAGTGAGGAGGGACATCTAGGTGAGTTTATCTCAGAAGCCTTGCAAGGTACGAGATGCAGGCATCCCCATCATTAAGTATAATCATGGGGTCGGGACATGGATTTGCATTGTGTTTCCTAGATGGAGGGTCAGCTCACATTTACTCTATCCCTACCGCTGCTGTGACTACTGTGACCTAATCCTATGTGTGTGTGACACCTATTCTACTTCTATAATTGGCAGTTTGGAATTCGGGCACTGTAGCCCAATCCCACAATGCTTTGCGCCACCACTGCGAGCGATGACGCGTAGCGTCATCGCGAGCAGTCTCCGCTGCCCACCCGCCGCCGCAACTCTCCTATCAGCCATACACCCCCCACCTCTCCTGCTGCCCCTCCACCTCTCCTGCTGCCCCCGCAGCTCTCCTCTCATACACCCCTTACCTCTCATGCTGCCCTGCTGTCACACTCCCCCATCTTTCTGCTACTATCACCAAGTCTAAAGGACCTTTGGTGATGTCAGAGTCATGTGATCATTCACATGACTCACACATCACTACAGACCCTCTGTTCATCGATCACTGCTCCCAAGAAGGGTAAGAAGAGGGGGCAGGGGCACCAAACACACTGCAGGGGCAAATACAGGCCAGGGGAAACACCGGGGGGGTGGGGGGGAGGGCATTCTGCCCCTCTACATTCTACCCCTGCTCTGCCCCCACTCCATTCTGCCCCTAATCTGCTGGGGTATACAGAGGCTGGGCTGCTGGGGTATACAGAAGCGCTGTTCTGCGGTATACAGAGCCGCTGTGCTGCGGTATACAGAGGCTGTGTGCTGGGGTATACAGAGGCTGTGTGCTGGGGTATACAGAGGCTGTGTGCTGGGGTATACAGAGGCTGTGTGCTGGGGTATACAGAGGCTGTGTGCTGGGGTATACAGAGGCTGTGTGCTGGGGTATACAGAGGCGCTGTGCTGGGGTATACAGGGGCGCTGTGCTGGGGTATACAGAGGCGCTGTGCTGGGTGTATATGGAGGCTGTGCTGACTCTATATTGCGGCATATGAAGGCTGCTGCTGGGGTATACAGAGGCTGCTGCTCTGCTACATCGAGGCTGCTGCAGAGGTATATGGAGGCTTTGCTGATGTATATGGAGACTGTGCTGTGGTATATGGAGCCTGCTGCTGTGCTGTATATATAATATGGAAGCTGTGCTGGGCTGTATATATTATTTGAAACCTGCGGCTGTGCTGCCACAGCTTCCAAATAATATATACAGCCTGCCACAGCCTCCAAATACTATATGCAGGCCAGCACAGCCTCCAAATTATATATACTACCCGCTCTCTCTATATTATATATACAGCCCTGAACAGCCTCTATATTATATATACAGCCCTCCCACGAGCCTCTATATTATATATACACTGCCTGCAGCTTCTATATTATATTTATGTATCATGGTTTGTGCTAAAGGGGCCCACTCATACTGTTTCACCCGGGGCCCACCAAAAACCTGCAGCTGCCCCTGTCTGCCCCCACTACATTCTACCCCTGATCTGCTTCTGTCTATTCTGCCTCACTTCACTCTGCCCCCACTCCATTTCTGCCTCTGCTCTGTCCCCACTACATTCTACCCTTATTCTGCCTCACTCCACTCTGCCCCACTCCATTCTGCCTCCGCTCTGCCCCATTCCACTCTACCCCCACATCCACATATACTGTGCTAACCACTGACCCACCATATACTGTGCTAACCACTCACCATATGCTGTGCTAACCACTCACCCACCGTATAGTGTGCTAACCACTGAGCCAGCGTATACTGTGCTAACCACACAGCCACTGTATAAAGTGCTAAACACTGAACCACCATACAGTGCTAACCACTAACCCACTATACAGTGCTAACCACTGACCCACCATATACACCATATTAATCCCGCAACAACAGTGTACTTTCTGCAGAGAGGACTGTACTATTGAGCGGCTATTTCTACAGCACCTGTTCATTTCACCGCGCTCCCGATGCTATAGCATCGGGCCTATTTCGCACTCGGCGTCCTGAACCAATCGGATGCCCGTCCTGTCTTGACCACAGAGCGCCCAATCTGCTCCTTCCCCTCAGGTCAAACATGTGACCTGAGAGGAGGGACTGATCCCTCTCTGCAGCCCCCACCCCGTCGCAGAGGACAATGGCGTGTGACTGGGGCGCCGATCAGCCCCAGCACGCAGCCACGTCCTGCCGCCAAGCGGTGATGTCGCCGCTCCAGCCGCATCTCTCCTCACCCCTCCAGCCTCCCGCCACATCATACTCTGCTATCTACAGAGACCCCTCATTACTCTGCTACCCACAAAGCCGCCTCTATACTCTGCTACCCACAAAGCCGCCTCTATACTTTGCTACCCACAAAGCCACCTCTATGCTCTGCTAACCACTGAGCCTCCTGTATGCTCTGCTAACCACTGAGCCGCCTGTATGCTCTGCTAACCACTGAGCCGCCTGTATGCTCTGCTAACCACTGAGCCGCCTGTATGCTCTGCTAACCACTGAGCCGCCTGTATGCTCTGCTACCCACTGAGCCGCCTGTATACTCTGCTACCCACTGAGCCGCCTGTATACTCTGCTACCCACAGAGCCGCCTGTATACTCTGCTACCCACAGAGCCGCCTGTATACTCTGCTACCCACAGAGCCGCTTGTATACTCTGCTACCCACAGAGCCGCCTGTATACTCTGCTACCCACAGAGCCGCCTGTATACTCTGCTACCCACAGAGCCGCCTGTATACTCTGCTACCCACAGAGCCGCCTGTATACTCTGCTACCCACAGAGCCGCCTGTATACTCTGCTACCCACAGAGCCGCCTGTATACTCTGCTACCCACAGAGCCGCCTGTATACTCTGCTACCCACAGAGCCGCCTGTATACTCTGCTACCCACTGACCCGCCTGTATACACACAATTCATTTCACCGCGCTCCAGATGCAATTGCATCGGGTCTTTTTACTAGTTTACCTATAATGGCCACTTTACACGCGGCTACATTTCTAGCTTATCCACAGGTAACTTACTGGCTGCAGTGAAATCATGGAGACATGGTTCTATCTTGTTGCTGTGTACAAATGGAATAATGTCTCCATGATTTCACTGCAGCCAGTAAGTTACCTGTGGATAAGCTAGAAATGTAGCCGCGTGTAAAGTGGCCATAAGTTACTAGCAGGACAGCAAGAGCATCTATCTTGGCTGGTGGTGACTGAGTGTAGCCAATGTCAGTAATATTTGGCTTAGATGCGACAGACTTAATATTTTTCCCACTATTAGAATAAACTCTGGAAAGCAAGGGCCTATATCAAGGCTACTCATAACCGAGTATAACCAGTCTCAGGAAAACATGGCTCAGAAGAAATTGATTAAGGGTTGATTTAGGAATAATGATTATGACAATGCTGTGCATTTAAGGCTGGCTTCACATTGCGATTTTGTTAAATCCGATGCTGTTCGATGAAAGTTCATTTTAAGTCCTCCAAGTCCTGGCAAGCAGCATTTTTGTGTCTGTGAGAGAATTCTGAATTCTCCCGGATTGTCCCGGACAGATAGAAACCGGATGGCAGAGAACTGCCATCCGGCTTCTATCCGGCCCCATAGTATACTATGGGGCCAAAATCTGGTCCGGGGCTGTTCGGTTTACATGGACAGCCACGGATTGGAACAAACCCGCAATGTGAAACCGGCCTTAGATCTGGGTCAATTAAACTCGTTAATCAATCTAATTAATTTAGGACAGCAGGAGGCAATGAATGCAAGATAAATAAACAGATTTCCCGTCCAACATGGATCATAAAACCTCTGAACCAAAGATGACCTTAGAACATTCCACATTAGGCACAGTAAGACGATTTAAATACATTACATTAGTAAAATACAAGAAGGTTGTGATAAAAGTTGCAGATGCATATCTATACCTATTGCAAAGACTGACAGTCAGGTAAGCTGCATGAATGGAAGTTGCAGATGGAAGTATACCGGTATAAAGATAGAAGAGATGACTATTACATTCTACAGTTGCCACTCGTACAGGTGTCACTTATTCAGTTGGCATGAATGCAAGACCCCGCAAGTGTGTGTGTGTGGCTCCCCTGTGGACCGGTCGCCACAGCATAGCGCAGCAGATGGGACTAGTAAGTCAGTCTCCCCACACACACACGTGACACATCCCACGATCCCAAGTCTAAGTTACTTTATGTCTAGCAAGGGATAGCAGGAGGAGACAGGTGGAGGGTGGAGAGTTAGGACAGAACCCGGGAAAGATTGGAGAAACAACACAGTAAAATGGAATGCCCAACACCAAGTTATGGCGAGTAGTTAAGTTCTGAGTTGTAGTCAAGAGAACACCAGAATCAGCCAGAACCACCAGACTGAAAGAACCCAGACCTGGCGGCCAGTGCCACTGTATGGCTAGTCCGGGTCCCTGGCTGAGAATCGAGGAAAGATAGAGGGTTCCAAGATGTGTCCGAGTCAGCGAGGACAGCAAGGGACCAGGCCAGAACCAGAGTGCCGGCTCTGTTGAAGTCTCTCCAGGACCAAGTGCCTCCAGGTCTGCGCTGCTGCCCCAAAAGAAGTATCAAAGACACCGGAATGCTTTGAGTAAAATCTTTTCTGCTTTATTTCCGACGCGTTTCGGAGCACAAATCCCAGCTCCTTCCTCAAGGAATGACATGATTACACTGCAGACAATCCTTTTTAAACCCAAAAAAGCGCCAAAACATAATCTCAGTCCACCTACAAATACGTCACTGCATGGGAGGGTACTCGTTATGACATCACAATGTTTACAAACAGTGTATTGTAACCGCTGTCAAATAATGAAAACAGCACAATGACAATGATCTGTATGGGTGTCAGTAGTGTGTTACAAAGATCTATATAATCATCGGACAATTAGAGGAAGGAAAAACAAAATGAAAAGGAAAGAGGGAAAAAATGATGGGAAAATTATCTCTAACTAGCTGTGAGCCCGATGCAAATGCATCGGGATTCTAGAACGTGCATTAATTTGATTATAGTAGTTATAGCTGTTAGCCTGATGCAAATGCATCGGGTATCTAAAATATGTTTATTGTTTTTTTAAAGATTTTTAAATAATAATCGCATCATCAATAGCAATAATATAAGCCATAGCATTATTATTAGTAGTAATAGCAGTATTAATAGCATTATTAGCAGTATTATGAGCATTAATAACAGTATTAATAGCATTAATAGCATTATTATTAGCATTAATAGCATTAATAGAATTATTAGCATTAATAATAGCATTAATAACATTATTAATAGCATTAATAGCATTATTATTAGCATTAATAGCATTAATAATAGCATTATTAGCATTAATAATAGCATTAATAACATTATTAATAGCATTATTATTAGCATTAATAGCATTAATAATATTATTAGCATTAATAATAGCATTAATAACATTATTAATAGCATTAATAGTATTATTATTAGCATTAATAGCATTAATAGCATTATTAGCATTAATAATAGGATTAATAACATTATTAATAGCATTATTATTAGCATTAATAATAGCATTATTAGCATTAATAATAGCATTAATAACATTATTAGCATTAATAGCATTATTATTATTAGCATTAATAGCAATATTAATAGCATTAATAGGATAAATATTAGCATTAATAGCATTAATAGCATAATTAATAGCATTAATAGCATTATTAATAGCATTGATAGGATAAATATTTGCATTAATAGCATTATTAATAGCATTAATAGCATTAATAGGATAAATATTAGCATTAATAGCATTAATAGCATAATTAATAGCATTAATAGCATTATTATTATTAGCATTAATAGCATTATTATTAGCATTAATAGCATTAATAATAGCATTATTAGCATTAATAATAGCATTAATAACATTATTAATAGCATTAATAGCATTATTATTAGCATTAATAGCATTAATAGCGTTATTATTAGCATTAATAGCATTAATAATACCATTAATAGGATAAATATTAGCATTAATAGCATTAATAGCATTATTAATAGCATTAATAGCATTAATAGGATAAATATTAGCATTAATGGCATTATTAATAGCATTAATAGCATTAATAGGATAAATAATAGCATTAATAGCATTATTAATAGCATTATTATTAGCATAAATAGGATTAATAATAGCATTATTAGCATTAATAATAGCATTAATAACATTATTAATAGCATTATTAGCATTAATAGCATTATTAGCATTAATAATAGCATTAATAACATAAATAGCATTAATAGCATTATTATGAGCATTAATAGTATTATTAATAGCATGAATAGCATTATTAATAGCATTAATAGGATTAATAGCATTATTAATAGCATTATTAATAGCATTAATAGCATAAATAATAGAATTAATAGCATAACAAATAGCATTAATAGCATTAGTATTAGCATAAAGTGCATTAATAGCAATATTATTAGCATGAATAGCATTATTAATAGCATTAATAGGATAAAATTAGCATTAATAGCATTATTAATAGCATTAATAGCATTATTATTAGCATTAATAGCATTATTATTAGCATTAATAGCATTAATAATAGCATTATTAGCATTAATAATAGCATTAATAACATTAATAGCATTATTAGCATTATTATTAGCATTAATAGCATTATTATTAGCATTAATAGCATAAATAATAGCATTATTAATAGCATTAATAGCATTATTATTAGCATTAATAGCATTAAAATAGCATTAATAGGATAATTATTAGCATTAATAGCATTATTATTAGCAGTAATATCATTATTATTAGCATTTTTTTTAATTATTATTTTTTAAGTAATTATTTATTATTTTTGATTTAATTTTTTATTATTTTAAAATTATTTTTTTTATTATTAAATTTATTATTTAGGCTGAGACCCAGTTCTCTTTCAGGTCCGCTGAAAGGGCTGATATAATTAGCATATATTTAATTTTTTTATTATTATTTTTATTGAATTATTTATTATTTTAAATTTATTTTTTTTATTATTAAATTAATTTGTTCGCATTGAAATACATTAGCGGTGTGTCGGCGATTTTATGGCCGGCCACCTGGTTCTGTTTGTCGGCCCTAAAATCGCCGACACACCGCTAATGCATGTCTATGGGCAGTGAGCTCGAATTCTGATTGGTCGGCGACCAATCCGAAATCGGGCTGACTGGCCATAGAGATGCATTAGCGGTGTGTCCGTGATTTTAGGGCCGACAAACAAAACCAGGTGTCCGGCCATAAAATCGCCGACACACCGCTAATGTATTTCAATGGGGAAATGAGGGGCTCTTCTGATTGGCTGAGGGCAGTAGACAGCGACCAATCAGAAGAGCCCCTCACATCTCATTAAGATAGAATGGCGGATTTGTCGTCCATTCTATGTTAATGATAACTGAAGAGGACGTCGGAGCTGGAAGTTGGCGGAAAGAAGACAGAAGATCCCCGGGGCCGGACGAAGAGGCGGAGATGGCGGAAAGAAGAGAGAAGACCCCCGGGGCCGGAGGAAGAGGACTTGTGGATCGGACGGACGTTCAGATGACTAAGAAGGCATGTGAGTGATCGACGGGGACGTTAGGGTAGGGAACGGCGGGGGCTTCGGGTGTAGGGCTTTAGGTGTTAGCGACAGCGGCGGGAGCTTAGGAGGCGGCGGGGCTTAGAGGGTAGGGGGTTAGGTGCGACGGGGCTTACGGGGTAGGGGCATAGGTGCGGCGGGTCGGGGCTTAGGGTGTAGGGGTGCGGCGGACTTTGGGGGTAGGGGCTTAGGTGCGGCGGGGCTTACGGGGTAGGGGCATAGGTGCGGCGGGTCGGGGCTTAGGGTGTAGGGGTGCGGCGGACTTAGGGGGTAGGGGTTTAGGTGCGGCGGGTGGGGGTTTGGCGGCGGGAGCTTAGGAGGCGGCGGGGCTTAGGGGGTAGGGGCTTAGGTGCGGCGGGGCTTACGGGGTAGGGGCATAGGTGCGGCGGGTCGGGGCTTAGGGTGTAGGGGTGCGGCGGACTTTGGGGGTAGGGGCTTAGGTGCGGCGGGTCGGGGCTTAGGGTGTAGGGGTGCGGCGGACTTAGGGGGTAGGGGCTTAGGTGCGGCGGGTCGGGGCTTGGACTTAGGGGGTAGGGGTTTAGGTGCGGCGGGTTGGGGCTTGGCGGGAGCTTAGGAGGCGGCGGGGCTTAGCGGCGGGTCGGGGCTTAGGGTGTAGGGGTGCGGCGGACTTAGGAGGTAGGGGCTTAGGTGCGGCGGGTCGGGGCTTGGACTTAGGGGGTAGGGGTTTAGGTGCGGCGGGTGGGGGCTTGGCGGCGGGAGCTTAGGAGGCGGCGGGGCTTAGCGGCGGGTCGGGGCTTAGGGTATAGGGGTGCGGCGGACTTGGGGGGTAGGGGCTTAGGTGCGGCGGGTCGGGCTTAGGGTGTAGGGGTGCGGCGGACTTTGGGGGTAGGGGCTTAGGTGCGGCGGGGCTTACGGGGTAGGGGCATAGGTGCGGCGGGTCGGGGCTTAGGGTGTAGGGGTGCGGCGGGTGGGGGCTTGGCGGCGGGAGCTTAGGAGGCGGCGGGGCTTAGGGGGTAGGGGCTTAGGTGCGGCGGGGCTTAGAGGGTAGGGGGTTAGGTGCGGCGGGGCTTACGGGGTAGGGGCATAGGTGCGGCGGGTCAGGGCTTAGGGTGTAGGGGTGCGGCGGACTTTGGGGGTAGGGGCTTAGGTGCGGCGGGTCGGGGCTTAGGGTGTAGGGGTGCGGCGGACTTAGGGGGTAGGGGCTTAGGTGCGGCGGGTCGGGGCTTGGACTTGGGGGGTAGGGGTTTAGGTGCGGCGGGTGGGGGCTTGGCGGCGGGAGCTTAGGAGGCGGCGGGGCTTAGCGGCGGGTCGGGGCTTAGGGTGTAGGGGTGCGGCGGACTTAGGGGGTAGGGGCTTAGGTGCGGCGGGTCGGGGCTTGGACTTAGGGGGTAGGGGTTTAGGTGCGGCGGGTGGGGGCTTGGCGGCGGGAGCTTAGGAGGCGGCGGGGCTTAGCGGCGGGTCGGGGCTTAGGGTGTAGGGGTGCGGCGGACTTAGGGGGTAGGGGCTTAGGTGCGGCGGGTCGGGGCTTGGACTTAGGGGGTATGGGTTTAGGTGCGGCGGGTGGGGGCTTGGCGGCGGGAGCTTAGGAGGCGGCGGGGCTTAGGGGGTAGGGGCTTGGGTATGGCGGGGCTTAGAGGGTAGGGGGTTAGGTGCGGCGGGGCTTACGGGGTAGGGGCATAGGTGCGGCGGGTCGGGGCTTAGGGTGTAGGGGTGCGGCGGACTTAGGGGGTAGGGGTAGTGGCTGCGGCGGGGTAGTGGCTTAGGGCGGCAGGGGGCTGTAGTGTACAGCGCGATGGTATACTACAGTCCCATGGTGCTTATGGGCATGGGACTGTAGTATACTATAGCAGTGTACACTATAGTAGTATGGGCTTCTGTGGCTTGGTTAGTGGTGGGTGTCAGCGACTCGCAATGCCCGCTTCGCGGGCATTGCTTCGCGAGGCTGCAACGACTCGCAATGCCCGCTTTGCGGGCATTGCTTCGGGAGTCGCCGTGGCCGCTACGCGGCCACGGACAGAGTCCAGGAGAAAGAAACAGCTCGCTAACCAAGCCACCGGAAGTTGCGCCGCTCCGACGGAAGTCAGTTACAGCAATTATATAATAGATACTGTGTGGATGAGACAGTGAGCGAACCTGTCTGCCAAAATGTGAGGAAAAGCAATTGTGAAAAGGGATACGTCTGTAATGTAGTGTTATTAGCTGGGGAAGCCAACCCGGTATTTGGAAAATGAATCGTGATGATGGTGATGAGAGTATAAACATTATCTGTGTAGAAATGATGTCATGTGTAATGAGTCAATCATATGTCTTGTGGATACAACTAGGTGTATCGTTAAAAATGCACTGGTATGTAAAATAATAGAAATATATGTAAATATGTGAAAAAAACAATAGATCGTGAGTAATGGGTGTAGGACTGAGACGGCAAACATTATAACTATATAATAGTGAAAAATAACTGGATAATAACATGAAAGATAATTTTATATCATTCTGTTTGTTTGTCATAATAGGCTGCATGGGAATATTTTGGATTAGTGTTTCTGAATTGCGTCAGAAAAAATTCTATAAAAAAATGTTTATTTAATAAAAATGTTTATGTAATTAAATTGGAAAGTTTACACACAATAAAAATAATAAATATAATAAAAACGAACTATTACTGAAAAGACTAAAAATAGTTATTAAAAATGTACTTTTGATGAAAAAAGTTCATATGAATTTGTAAGATCTATGTATATATATGTTACGTTCTAAAATCTAATACCTATAATAAATAAATGATTACCAAGTATATTTTAATCTATTTCTTCATATTCAAGTGCGTTATATTCATTCATGTACTTAAATGGGATAAATATATTTGTCTCTCATTGAGATAAGATTAACTCTTAAAAACAGGGATCTTTGTTCTCTAATACCGTAATTAAAATTCTTAAAAAAAATCTTAAACTGTTTGAGAGCCTTGAGGGTCCGTGGGAATTGAACTGGGAATGAAACGGGCTGAAAATCTCCTTTCTTCTTTTTTTGTATCAGAGAACCTATGTGGTGAGCTAATATCCAGCACACGACTGGCGTGTGCTGAAAATCAAGGCTTGCTACATTTTGAAACAATGTTTCAAAGGAGCTCATGATATGCGAGCCCCTTTGCTGGAGTTCAAAAGGCTGCACGCGACAGGAGCGTGCCAACAAATAGCCGCAACTACAATCTACACTTTGGAATTCAATGAACTGCACGCGGCAGGTGCGTGCCATCACTTTACTTCAGCTACAACCTGAAACAGTTTAATGAACTGCACGCGACAGGCGTGTGCCATCACTTAACTTCAATTCCATCCTGGAATAGTTCAATGGACTGCACGCGACAGGCACGTGCCATCACTTAACTTCAATTCCATCCTGGAATAGTTGAAAGGACTGCACGCGACAGGCGCGTGCCATCACTTGACATCAGTTAAAATCTGTAACAGTTTTAATACTCCAATACCGGTGGTAGTGTGGATGTAGTAGTTCACTTTATATCTCTTGATTGTGACTTACACTGTGGTACGGGATATAAGACATAAGTCTAGCGGGTCAACATAAGTAATAAGGTCAGGGGCCCAAAGCATGTTCCATCACCTGAATGGTAAAAGTTAATCAATTAATGATGACTTTCCAGAAATATGTTGTATTTGAAAAGTGATATAGTTACTAAAAGTAAATGTATATTTAAAGTATTGGGCTAGATAAGAAGAAACAAAGGAAAAAAGAAGAAAGTTAAATGGGTGGCCTTATTCTTAAAATGAACAGATCTCCTACTATACATATTGGACCAAACAATGGTATTACATGATGCATCTCATCGATCCTTCAGTTATCATACATTAGAGCAATGGTTATAAATACATGGTCATAGACAATAACATATGTCAGGACTGTGGTTAAAATGTGTTCTCAGTAAAAGAGTAAAAATACAGGAGTTACAAATAAAAAAAAACAAATTAAATGATATGACCATACATTTTTGTAACATTATGATATAATCTCTGTTATTAGGTTTAACCCTTTAGGTTTGAGAGTGTCCATCCTGTGAATCCAATATTTTTCTCTTTTTTATTCAGGGCTATAATTCTGTTGTTGGTGTTAATAGGTATATGGTCAATAGGTGTTATCTTAATTTTTCCAAAATTTCTATTATGTACAATGTCAAAGTGATTGGACACTCCATGCTGTCTAAAACCGCACTTTATGTTTGACCTATGTTTATTCAATCTACAATGCAACTCTTGCGTCGTTCTTCCAACATACTGAATTCTACAGGGGCACTCAATCAGATAAATTACAAATGAGGAGTTGTAATTTAAATTATGCTTGATCGGGAATGTTTCATTAGTGGCTGTAGAATGAAAAGTATTAGTGAGCTGAATTACTCTACAACATAGGCAGCGTTTCTTCCGGCATTTAGAAGAACCTTTCTGGCTCATATAAGCAATACCTTTGTTATTCGGTTCTTTCAACCTACTGGGTGCTAAAATATTGTTAATGTTGGGAGCCTTGCGATATGTCACACCTGGTTTATTAGGGAGTCTGTTTTTCAGGATGGGGTCATTCATTAATCGGGGCCAGTGTTTCGCCAGGATGTTCTTAATTTCTTTGTTCTTTTTATTATAAGTAGTAATAAAATTTAACGAGAAATTATCATTTTTCTTTCATTTTTTTGTAAGACTTCATCCTGAGTAATGTTTTTGCTTAGGGTAATGCATCTTCAATTACTCTCCTTGGGTATTTCTTTTCATGAAACCTGTTTTTCAAAATATCAGATTGTTCAGTATAGACTTTCAAGCTTGTCCAGTTCTTTCTTAGTCTTTTAAATTGATTTATGGGAATGTTCCGCAGCCATTTATTGTAGTGTCTGCTGGCAAAATGGACATAGCTGTTCTTGTCGACAGATTTGAAATATGTCTTTGTTAAAATCATATTGTTCTCAATGTATATTGATACGTCTAAAAAATAAATTTTTGTCTGATTTATATGGGGCTCAAACATTAAACCCCAGATATTATCGTGCACGGTTTTCAGGAATTCTTCAAGATTGCCCATACTTGAGTCCCAAATGATGAACACGTCATCAATGTACCTTTTGAACAATATTAACCCTTTGTTGTGTTCATTGTCATAGATGTGTAATTTTTCAAAGACCCCCATAAATAGATTTGCGTAAGCGCAAGCCACCTTAGACCCCATCGCTGTCCCTCTGATCTGATGAAAGAAGTCTCCCATGAATGTGGAGTAATTGTTCTCCAAGATAAACTGCAAGCCCATTATTATAAATTTCTTCTGTTTTTGTGGTATTCTATTGTCAGTCTGCAAGAAAAATTTAGTGCATTCTATGCCTATCTGGTGTTCTATGTTTGTGTAAAGTGAGTCTACGTCTAATGTCATGAAAAAATATGATTCCTTCCATGTTTGTGATTTCAGAATATTGATTAATTGTGAGGGATCTCTTAGATAGCCATCAAGGGAGATTACATGATGTTGCAGAATAATATCGATATAATCAGCTAATTTATTGGTCAGTGAATCAATGCCAGATATGATTGACCTCCCTGGGGGATTTATGATGCTTTTATGAACTTTTGGCAGGTGATATAAGAATGGGGTTGCAGGGCATTTGTTGTGTAGAAACTTTTTTTCACTATCATTGATGATGCCATCTATGTGTGCTTCAGTGATCATTGTATTGTATATTTTAGTTAATTCAGGAAATGGATCTTGATCAATTTTTTTTATAATATATGCTATCAGACAGAATCCTGTGTGCCTCTTTCACGTAATCCATCAAAATCCTGTGTTACAATACCTCCCCCCTTATCAGCACATTTGATCACAATGTTTTTATTGTTCTGCAGTTCTTTTAGGGCTTTTTCCTCTTCTTGTGTTAGGTTGTTACCATTTTTGGGTTTTATATTTTTCATAGTAATCAGATCTTGGAGTATCATTTCTTGGAAAGTTTCCAGAATGTGTCCTCGGCTATCCACCGGGTAAAAATAACTCACATTTTTTAGAGAAGGATGTAAGTAATTGTCTGCGACAGGATTCAATTCAAAAGGTGGAAACTTATTTATTGCGAAATGACGTTTTAGAGTTAGTTTTCTTATAAATTTGTATGTCAATAAATAAATCTAGGTCATTTGGTTCGTTGCTAGGGCAGATGGAAAGACCTCTATTCAAAAGTTTGGTCTCTTTGTCTGTTAGCACATGATTGGATAAATTAATGATATTATTCGTCTTGATCTGTAAACATGTGTCTAGAGGGTGAAAGTTACTCTCTTTCTTTTTTGTGTTTATTTCTTCCTTTTCCTCTTCCCCCTCTTTGAGTTTTCTTTTTCCTAATGTAGGACTGAGGTACTTCGTGATGGGATGTTGTTGAATTTGTGCAGTTTAAAAAAGGTACCAAACCTGAATTGCTACTGCTGGTGTTATCTATCACTATTTTTTTTCTTGCTAAAATTTCTTTCACTGGTGTGATTGCAATCAATTGTTCCAATACATTCCTCTGCCATTATGCATTACTAGCTGTGAGCCCGATGCGATTGCATCGGGATTCTAGAATCTGTGTATAGTTTACTCAGTATATTTCAAATATGGCGGCATAGCAGCCGCCGCTATTCCGATTGTTCGCGCGCTGCAGGCGGCGAACCCAATCAGAAGAGCGCCGCGCTGTATGGCGCCATACTTCAAATACATGGAATATTTTGAATTTCAATTTACCGCTGTAAGTGAGGCGCTATTCTGATTGGTCGCTGTGTGCTGCCGGCGACCAATGAGAATAGCGCCTCCCTTCCCATAGAGATATAATGGACGACTTTGAGTTTCAAATTTACCGCTGAAAGTGAGGTGCTATGCTGATTGGTTGGTCGTTGTGTGGTGCGCTGACCAATCAGCATAGCGCCTCACTTCCCATAGGGATGCATAGCGGTGTTTAGAGGAATTTATGGCCGGGCCCTTGGTTCTATTTTCGGGCACGGCGCTCGGCGCTTGTCGGTCGTCCCCGGGCTGGAGCCCCTGCAACGGCTCTCAATGGCTGCTTCGCCATAGATAGATAATAGATAGATTGAATAGATAGAAAATAGATAGAGATAGATAGATAGAAAGATATAGAGATGGATAGATAGAAAGAAATAGATACATAGATGGAGATATAGATAGATATAAAGATATAGGTACATAGAAATAGATACATAGATTGATGGAAATAGATACATAGAAGAATAGATACATAGAAATAGATAAATAGATAGAAATAGTAGAATATAGATTATAGATAGAAAGATATAGAGATAGATAGATAGATAGATAGAGATATAGATATAGAGATAGATATAAAGATATAGGTACATAGAAATAGATACATAGATAGATAGATGGAAATAGATACATAGATACATAGAGAGATAGAAAGAGATAGATAAAATATAGATAAATAGATAAATAGATAGAAATAGATACATAGATAAGAATATAGATTGATAGAAATAGATTGATAGAAATAGATACATAATAGATAGAATATAGATAGAAATAATAGATAGGATAGTAGGTGAGTGAGTCGTTGCAGCCGCGGTAGGTCCATTGCGATTTTCTTGGGCTGGCGACAGCAGAGCGCCGTGGCCGAAAATCGAACCAAGGGGCCGGCTATGCATTGTTCCAAACGCCGATATGTATCTCTATGGGAAGTGAGGCGCTATTCTGATTGGTCGCCGTCAGCACACAGCAACCAATCAGAATAGCGCCTCACTTCCCATAGAGATACATATCGGCGTTTGGAACAATGCATGGCCGGCCCCTTGGTTCGATTTTCGGCCACGGCGCTCGGCTGTCGCCGGCCCATGAAAATTGCAATGGACCTACCGTGGCTGCAATGACTCACCTGTCGATCTCTATCTCTGTCGATCTCTATCTCTGTCGATCTCTATCTCTGTCGATCTCTATCTCTGTCGATCTCTATCTCTGTCGATCTCTATCTCTGTCGATCTCTATCTCTGTCGATCTCTATCTCTGTCGATCTCTATCTCTGTCGATCTCTATCTCTGTCGATCTCTATCTCTGTCGATCTCTATCTCTGTCGATCTCTATCTCTGTCGATCTCTATCTCTGTCGATCTCTATCTCTGTCGATCTCTATCTCTGTCGATCTCTATCTCTATCTCTGTCGATCTCTATCTCTGTCGATCTCTATCTCTGTCGATCTCTATCTCTATCTCTGTCGATCTCGATCTCTATCTCTGTCGATCTCTATCTCTATCTCTGTCGATCTCTATCTCTGTCGATCTCTATCTCTGTCGATCTCTATCTCTGTCGATCTCTATCTCTGTCGATCTCTATCTCTGTCGATCTCTATCTCTGTCGATCTCTATCTCTGTCGATCTCTATCTCTGTCGATCTCTATCTCTGTCGATCTCTATCTCTGTCGATCTCTATCTCTGTCGATCTCTATCTCTGTCGATCTCTATCTCTGTCGATCTCTATCTCTGTCGATCTCTATCTCTGTCGATCTCTATCTCTGTCGATCTCTATCTCTATCTCTGTCGATCTCTATCTCTGTCGATCTCTATCTCTGTCGATCTCTATCTCTATCTCTGTCGATCTCTATCTCTATCTCTGTCGATCTCTATCTCTATCTCTGTCGATCTCGATCTCTATCTCTGTCGATCTCGATCTCTATCTCTGTCGATCTCTATCTCTGTCGATCTCTATCTCTGTCGATCTCTATCTCTATCTCTGTCGATCTCTATCTCTGTCGATCTCTATCTCTGTCGATCTCTATCTCTATCTCTGTCGATCTCTATCTCTGTCGATCTCTATCTCTATCTCTGTCGATCTCTATCTCTGTCGATCTCTATCTCTGTCGATCTCTATCTCTATCTCTGTCGATCTCTATCTCTATCTCTGTCGATCTCTATCTCTATCTCTGTCGATCTCTATCTCTATCTCTGTCGATCTCTATCTCTATCTCTGTCGATCTCTATCTCTGTCGATCTCTATCTCTGTCGATCTCTATCTCTGTCGATCTCTATCTCTATCTCTGTCGATCTCTATCTCTGTCGATCTCTATCTCTGTCGATCTCTATCTCTATCGATCTCTATCTCTATCTCTGTCGATCTCTATCTCTATCTCTGTCGATCTCTATCTCTATCTCTGTCGATCTCTATCTCTATCTCTGTCGATCTCTATCTCTGTCGATCTCTATCTCTATCTCTGTCGATCTCTATCTCTATCTCTGTCGATCTCTATCTCTATCTCTGTCGATCTCTATCTCTATCTCTGTCGATCTCTATCTCTATCTCTGTCGATCTCTATCTCTATCTCTGTCGATCTCTATCTCTATCTCTGTCGATCTCTATCTCTATCTCTGTCGATCTCTATCTCTATCTCTGTCGATCTCTATCTCTATCTCTGTCGATCTCTGTATCTCATAGATAGAGAGAGAGGGAGAACCAAGGGGCCGGCCATGCATTGTTCGAAACACCGCTATGTATCTCTATGGGAAGTGAGGTGCTATTCTGATTGGTCGCCGTCAGCACACAGCAACCAATCAGAATAGCGCCTCACTTCCCATAGAGATACATAGCGGTGTTTCGGCGAATTTATGGCCGGGCCCCTGGTTCTATTTTCGGCCACGGGGCTCGGCTCTGGTCGGTCGTTCCACGGGGTCGGAGACTCGCAATGGCCGCTTCGCGGCCATTGCTCTCGCCTCAGCAACGGTTCTCAATGGCCGCCTCGCTACGTGGGCAATGCTTCGTGGGTCGCGTGGCTGCGAGGCAGCCACGTCCAGCCACGTCCACGACGACGGAAGTAGCGTCGAAAATGACGGAAGTGCGCTACGGCAATTATATATTAGATGTGCACATGTGTTTATGGGATTTTTGTTTTCTATATCAATCAGATCTTGTTCAGAATTAGACAATCTGGTTTTTTTAGTATGGGTCATATTTTTACCATGTAAAATGATTGGTTCTAATGGTTTCTCTCTATTTATTCTCTGTATCTTTTCTTTAATCTGCTGGAGGTGTAGACCTTCAGGTTTCAAGTTGTGTTGAGTCATTTTATTTTTATTTTCTTCTTTATGTACTATGGCCTTGGCCCTTATATTACTTTTGTTTTGGGTTTTCTGTATTTCCCCTGCTCCCCTTTTTGCTTGTTCAAGTTTTTCCAAGTCAATCTGTGTAAATACTTCCTCTGTCATATCCGTTATCTCCTCACTGTCCTTTTCTATCATTGATCTGGAGTATGTGCTGTTCGTTTTTAATACATCTTTAACAAAACTGCCACTATTTAAAATATTGATTTTATCAGTCCCACTAGTGGATGGCTCCATGGTTGTCCTTTTCCACTGGTTATCTTTTGTCTTGGTAGGGGGATCATTGTTTTTACTGGCATCATAATTAGCTGTTTTATCTGGGTTTCTGGGTGTATTCTGGGGTCTCTGCCGTTTGCTACTAGAAAAGCGTCTAGTTGGATATTTGAAGAAATCTGGACCTGAACCTGAGTCTGAAAAGGATCTTTTCTTTTCAGGTTGATGGTTTCTATTGGGATTCCTTGTAAATACTTAAGTCCCAAAAAAAAGGTTGAGAAAAGTATTATAGGAGTGATACCTTTATTGGCTAACAAGAAAAATTATATTTGTAAGCTTTCAGAGCTCAAGGCTCCTTCATCAGACAATATCACAAATGAGTTACTGAGACATTTAAATACAAAATACAGTAGAATAAGGAAACGGAGGTGTTTTAAGGAAATGAAAATTAAGTCTTTGTTAATGATGTAGATGACATGCAATGGTCATTTACACATCAGAAGATCTTCTTGTGGAAGTGTGTGGCGCCCCTGCGTCCAGGAGGCCACAAAAGGGAACTACAGCCAGGCAGGTAGGACATTATTGCACAACAACACCCTCACAGCCCACACAACCCACGTGTAATAAGTTAACATCCAGCCCTTAGATTAGAACTCTATGAGATTGAGGGGTGGTGGATCAGAGGAGTGGGTTGGGCACACCAGAAGTCAGGTGACTTGACAGTATATAGTGAGGGGGAGGAGTGAAGGAAGTTAGTAGGCTCAAGGTGCTGAGAAGCAAAGACAGAAAGACTCACACACGTCCTGTGAGTGCAAGGCTAGGAGCGCAGAATCCGTACTGAGCCAGAGGGGAGAGAAAGCCCGTCCAACGCTGATGCCACCAGGAGTGTGACGGAACAGAGAGGGACGGTGGAACCCATGCCCTAGACAGCAGCTGAAGCCACTGACTGCAGGCAGAGAAGTCCCTCCTATGATACCGAGAGGAACAGAGAGAAGGAGCCTGGTAGAGCCTCGTGCTGAGGACTGTTGGAGGCTGGGCTGAGTAGAGTATCGGCTCTAGAGGGGACCGCAGTTTACCCGGGATCCCCAAACAACACGACGAGGGGTCTGAGTTTCAGATTGAGATCCCTACCCTAAAGGACAGGCAGCTAAGTGACGCACTAGGACTCACAGAAGCCCGAGTCACCGCTATACTGTCCAGTGTCGCACAACACGTAGCAAGAGAATGTAATAGCCCGGAAAGGACACTAAAGACTGTGTGAGGGGTCACAGAGAAAGAGAGGCCTGGCTGCAGAGCAAAGGGAACCCGGAGAGGGAGAATGTGCCCGTGTCTTTGAACGGTGTACTGAGAACTGTACTTGAACTTTGTAAAGAACTGCCAATGACTTGTGAACTGCTTGGAAAGAACTGAGAGTAAAAACACGGAAAACCCTGAATTGGCCTCTCTTGTCAGTCTCTATCTGCAGACCATTCCTCCCATACAGGTTGCAGCAGATTTTCACCTACAGAGCTACAAGCCTGTCAGCACCAGCAAGGAAGAGAGATCCTGCAGCGTCTGCAAAGTAAGTGTCCTGGACAATTCCACAACCCTTAACTCTTACTGCCCCGGGGGATACAGTTCTTCCCACTGGAACTATAACATCTCCGCTGCCACTCCATCACCCCCGGAGGTTCTGCAGCAGCGGCGGCCCCATCACTGGCCGCATCAAGTGGGTGGTGTCACGAGTGAAATTTCCCCTGTAAATATTCCCCTTTATTTGCCGATCAAGGGACACGGTCCGGACCAAGCCACCCGTGACTTAACCGGCACCGTCCGGTCCGGTACCGAGTACCCCCGTCCCGTGGGGCCCAAGTGTTAGTTGTGTCTAGGTAATGAGTCATGAATCCAGGTGTCAAATTAAGCCCTTTGGATTTTTCTGGCTAACACGGTACAACAATTTTATTTTGTATTGGGATTCCTATAACTGTTATTTTCTGTATGTTCATTATCTTTAGTGGCATAATCTTTGCGATCTCTATTCAATTTTTTGGACCTTCTAAGAATAGTTTCATGCTCAATCTGTGCTATAACAATGCAGATATTAAAGTAGATCTTTTTAAAATCCGGGTGCATATGAAATCTAGTTAGTTCTTCTGAGATGCTCTTAATATTATCTGTGGCCATGTCCGCCAGTCCATTTCTTTTTAAAAAAAAAGAGATGTTAATAAATTGTGTATACAGTTTTTCAAATGTTCCCTACATTTGTTGGAAAAGTCAGGATCCTCTGGGAACGGGGAATTTAATGAGCCCTCGTGGACATATTTCTTCCTCAATATATAGAGGGAGGAACCTGGCATCTATGCCAAATTTAATTTCATTTTTTAAACTGTCCTCCAGCGAATGTAATAGTTCTTTCATTATCCTAATGTCTTCCTCAGAAAAGTCATCTTGTACTGTCTCTGCAGATGCTTCAGTAAAATTATTGACACCAATTGTCTGTGAGATTAATCTTTCTCTTAACGAGAATCTATTTGATAGATTGTCCATCCTTGTGTTGTATCACCAAACAGGACCCTTGCTGCAATTCTCTCAGCACGGCCTTCCTGACCCTGCTTGTCCAAACTGCACGGCCAGAAGTGTCAGAGATCTATAAAAATGAGAGTGCGCATAGGGTCTTATCCCACTTAGGAGACAGATAACCTGTAGTATAAAATCTGCTCACTTGGTTTGGCTGTGAAGCCGACAACCGGCTTGATCGCTCAAACTTAGCAGCTGCCGCAAGGACCGCACTTCCACGATGTGGGAATGTGAACTCTCTCCAGGACCAAGTGCCTCCAGGTCCGCGCTGCTGCCCCAAAAGAAGTATCAAAGACACCGGAATGCTTTGAGTAAAATCTTTTCTGCTTTATTTCCGATGCATTTCGGAGCACAAATCCCAGCTCCTTCCTCAAGGAATGACATGATTACACTGCAGACAATCCTTTTTAAACCCAAAAAAGCGCCAAAACATAATCTCAGTCCACCTACAAATACGTCACTGCATGGGGAGGGTACTCGTTATGACATCACAATGTTTACAAACAGTGTATTGTAACCGCTGTCAAATAATGAAAACAGCACAATGACAATGATCTGTATGGGTGTCAGTAGTGTGTACAAAGATCTATATAATCATCGGACAATTAGAGGAAGGAAAAAACAAATGAAAAGGAAAGAAGGAAAAAACGATGGGAAAATTATCTCTAATACTGTGTGGATGAGACAGTGAGCGAACCTGTCTGCCAAAATGTGAGGAAAAGCAATTGTGAAAAGGGATACGTCTGTAATGTAGTGTTATTAGCTGGGGAAGCCAACCCGGTATTTGGAAAATGAATTGTGATGATGGTGATGAGAGTATAAACATTATCTGTGTAGAAATGATGTCATGTGTAATGAGTCAATCATGTGTGGATGTAGTAGTTGTAGATGTAGTAATAGCAGCCTATTATGACAAACAGAATGATATAAAATTATCTTTCATGTTATTATCCAGTTATTTTTCACGATTATATAGTTACTAGTAAAAAGGCCCGATGCAATTGCATCGGGAGCGCGGTGAAATGAATTGTGTGTATACAGGCGGGTGAGTGGGTAGCAGATTGTACAGGCGGCTCTGTGGATAGCAGAGTATATAGGCGGCTCCGTGGGTAGGTAGCAGAGTACACAGGCGGGTGTGTGGGTAGCAGAGTATACAGACGGCTCTGAGGGTAGGAGATTATACAGGCGGCTCTGTGGGTAGCAGAGTATAGAAACGGCTCTGTGGGTAGCAGATTGTACAGGCGGCTCTGTGGGTAGCAGATCATACAGGCGGCTCTGTGGGTAGCAGAGTATATAGGCGGCTCTGTGGGTAGCAGAGAATACAGGCAGGTCTGGGTAGCAGAGTATAATGTGGCGGGAGGCTGGAGGGGTGAAGAGAGCAGAGGCTGGAGGGGTGAAGAGAGCAGAGGCTGGAGGGGTGAAGAGAGCAGAGGCTGGAGGGGTGAAGAGAGGTGCGGATGGAGCGGCGACATCACCGCTTGGCGGCAGGACATGGCTGCGTGCTGGGGCTGATGGCAGCCCCAGTCACACGGGATTGTCCTCTGCGGTGGGTTGAGTGATGCAGAGAGGGATCAATCCCTCCCCTCAGGTCACACATGTACCCTGAGGGGAAGGAGCGGATTGGGCAGTGTGTGGTAAACACAGGACGGCCATCCGATTGGTCCAGGACGCTGAGTCTTGGGCAATGGGATGGGCGTCCTGTGTGTACAACACAGCGCCCAATCCGCTTGCAGAGGCGGCAGCGGCCAATGGGAGTGAGCGGGGCGTGTTAGGCTTTGCAGGCTGGCACAGTCCGCTCACTCTCATTGGCCGGCGCCGGCCACAGGACGACGTCACTGGCTCCCGGCACCCGGCCACAGCCCCTAGACCGCGACTCCACCAGCATGGCGACACTGAGGTCCCAGCGGTGAGAGAGCGGCGAGGGGCGGAAGCCACTGCCGGCATCCGGGCAGCGTGGACCTCGCGGAGGCCACAAGGGTGGTCGCGATAAAGCGGGGCCGACGGTTGGCAGCATGGCAGTGGTGTCAGGTAGTGCGGCTGAGGATGGAGGAGGCTGTGAGGATGGAGGGGGCTGTGAGGATGGAGGGGGCTGTGAGGATGGAGGGGGCTGTGAGGATGGAGGGGGCTGTGAGGATGGAGGGGGCTGTGGGGATGGAGGGGGCTGTGGGGATGGAGGAGGCTGTGGGGATGGAGGAGGCTGTGAGGCTGGAGGAGGCTGCAGGGTGAGTGAGGTGAGT